>JABMIG010000381.1:0-50000 GCA_013187285.1 Cyclotella cryptica
ACGCTTTTGACAGTGATGCGAGAGGCCATGTGCTGTAGTTCCCTTTGTGAATGGCTGCCAGCCATGTTGTTTAGTGAGGAAACCAGCTGCTGCGTGGAGGTATCGTATGGACTGTTCTATGCTGGGGAGTTCATACACATTGAGTATATGGTCTGTGTTGCATTGTAGGGAGGCTTAGGTGTTCTTTGATGTGTGTAGGTGTAGGTACATGATATCGGGCTGAGTGGATTGTAGCCCGTATTTAGAATCAGGATGAGGGTATCAGTGTTTTCATTCACAGTGATGGGATCGGAGTGGAATTCGGCCAGAGGCCTGTGTGTGGGCATCGATAGCCAGTGAGGACTGCGCGTTCGGTGATGTTGATAGTGGCGAGTCATAGAAGTTGATCGTGTTTGTTGTACAACGGCTAGTTATGCCGGGCGACGGCTACCACTGAGTAGTGTTTGGTGAAGGTTTGGTACAAGGAGTGCAGTTGTTTCGACACTTAAGACCTTCAAACACTTCGTTGGGGTCTTTGATATTTGCCGGCAAAATGGTTTGGTTAAATTTTTTCTGTTTTTCTTAGTTAGTTTGGCATTGATCAATCCATTGGTGAGAGGCGCTACCCAAAATATTATCTGCACGAGGGTTGTGAGGTAGCAGGTGTTTCCAAGGTTTGGTATTCCAGGCGTCCTGATGGCAGTGGATGAAACCGCAGATGATGAGGGAAGAGTTGCGGAAGCTGATGAGACTGATGGCAAAGGGACCCTAGGCTGGACTGCCAGAGGGATGGCAGAAGGTGCCTTTCCTGGTGCATCAGATGAGCTCTCCACCTTGACATACCACAGTTCCAAAATGTTATATCCCCTTGCATATTGGGAAATTTTATCATTTGACTTCACCATTTGAGTCCTTTTGGGGGATTCGGCATTCCATCATAGATGACATGATTCCCATGTGGATTTTTGGCGTCCACACTAATTGCTCTGAAATGCGATCCATCGTGCAGAAGAACACCAGCAAGGGAGTATTGAATGGCTGGGGAACTAGCACTTGCTTTGGAATGTCATCAAGTGTTTGGAAGCTATGAAATGGTTTTTTTAGTCACCATGAATTGTCATCATCCAAGGAAATGACAAAAAGGAAGTCACTACACTTGTCTGTCTCATCCCTTGTTCTGGGCAATAATCATACTCTGCAACAATACGTGCTGCTTGACCTGTGGGCGTCTCGTCAGAACTGTCTCCTAACACAATAGGATCTTTCCTTTTCTTGCATGGTCTTTCATCCATTTATAGGCAAAAATTGTCTGTTGGATTGTTAAATCTTTGACGTAACCTAGTTGTAGGCATTGCTTTTTGGTTGACTACAGTGTTGTGATTGGGCTTCAAAGTATTTGTGAAGGGGGCAATTCTCTCCCAACTTGGAACAGGCTCCCCAAATCAACTGTATTATGCCATGTGACTGAAATAATACTGGAAATGGCCAATAAGCCGTCCAGTCCCCCCAACATCTCCATCTTTCTATGTTCCTACTTCTTACAACACTATTTGGTAGTTTATGGCCAAAAAAGGGTCACAGAGGATTCCTTCTGACAGCACATCATGACGGGCTTTATCAAACTTTCCTTTCCTGATGCCATTCAGCATGTCCAGGAGGAGTGAATCCTTCTCCACAATAGAATGGGGAAGAAAGCCTCTAATCCAAAGGAAGAAAATCATCTGAAGATTGGTGTCCAAAGGGCAAGTGTTTTTTTACTTGGTATTGGATATTGGAGCTGGGAGGATTGTATTTAAAGGACCATTGGATTGTCAACAGTTCAAGTAAGGCAGCACTGGTCAGATCGTAACAAGGAAACGAAGATATGTGTTTTGAGAAACACTAAATCATACAAAAACAAAAGAAACTGATGTTTCCTTACAGAAGGAGGAGTTTATTCAACATGATAGCATGGTCTTCTCGGGGACATTATTTTCTCAGGAGTAAGGTCTTGCAAGCTGGTTAAGGGTGATTGAGTGGGAGATTCTATGATTGTTCTTCTCTTTCTGGCTTAAAGCTGAGCTTTTTTTCAGAGCATCAAGCCTTTCTAATTCTTCTTTCTGATGTCTCCTATTCTCCCAATCCTTCTTCTTCATCTTTTTCAGTTTTCGTTCTTCTTGCAGTTTCTGTATAACTTGTCTCACCTCGAGCGGTGTCTTGTTTATTATCGGACAAAGGGCCTTCCAAGATTTCTCATCAAATAATAGTGGAACAGTGGGGAAATAGGCAAAACTTTCGACAGTAATATTCCAGGCTTCAACTTGTTTCACTGAAAGCCCCTTTTCTATCAGTTTTGCAGTTTTATCTGTATATGGGTAACAAAAAAACATCAGTTAAAAAGTATCAGTGCAAGCAGGCTGAAGGGAAATGCAATCTTACTCTGATACATATTAATGCAAATGCCTGATATTGGGTTCAGGAAAACAATTTTAAAATTGCTGTATTTCCACTTATCGAAAGCCACCTTACACTTTGACTTGAAGCCAGATTTTGGGCCCTTTTGACACCTTTGAAATCATCAAGGCTAACTCCAGTAAATCCAAGGTTGCGTACAGTAGTGGCATCAACCAAAGGATCCTTTGATCCCTTTTGTCATGGAATCTCTTTCAAGTGTAAATGTGATCATGTACCCGGATAAGAATAGTTGTCATGGACTTATCTTCCTCTGACAGAGTTCCGCCGGTTGCATCCATTTTTTCCAACCGTAGGACATTTAACCATGATAATGTATTCACATGACAAAGTAGTGCGCTAACTCTGAAACTTACATTGGAAATCTGGTCAAAAGCCTCCTTAGAAGCCCCACGTTTCAGAATTTTGCAAGTTTGATCAGGATCAAAGTTACACACTGGATCAAAAATATTGCCCTTGGGGAATGGCCTCCACAAGAGTATGCCTCACTGTAAACTTACATCCATTGTGATTTGGGCAGTAGACAACCAAAGTGACTTGGAGATAGGAGGGAGAACCAAGCAACAACAAGTCTCAAAATGCCAATGACAGCAAAGCAATAAACAGAATCCCGTTTCGTCCAAAGAGTCCACACCCGCAAAGGATACTGGTACTAAAGTGACAAGACCACAATCCCAGTTTAACACAGAGCAATCAATCGAATCCAAAAATGTGTCGCCCCCTCACGTTTCCGTTCCCATGTTGATGGGCAGAGGAAACAATGTGGATGTGATTCCGGCGGTGTACGACGGAAGTGAATTGGAGATAGGACGGGGAGCCAAGCAACAACTAGTCTTGAAATGCAAAGGAGAGCAAAGGGAAAAACAGGAACTCATTTTGTCAAAAGAGTCCACACCCGCGAAGGATACTGGTACTACAGTGACAAGACCACAATCACAGTTTAACACAGAGCAATCAATCAAATCGGAAAATGTGTCGCCCCCTCACGTTTCTGTTCCCGCATTGATGGGCAGAGGAAGCAATGTGAATGTGATACCGGCGGTGGTGGACAGAGGTGAATTGGAGATAGGAGGGGGAGCCAAGCAACAACAAGTCTCAAAATGCAAAGAACGGCCAAGCAAAAAACAGAATCTCATTTTGTCCAAATAGTCAACACCAGCAAAGGATACTGGTACTACAGTGACAAGACCACAATCCCAGTTTAACACAGAGCAATCAATCAAATCGGAAAATGTGTCGTCCCCTCACGTTTCTGTTGTCATGTTGATGGGCAGAGGAAACAATGTGAATGTGATTTTGGCGGTGGTGGATGGAGGTGGATTGGAGATAGGAGGGGGAGTTGAGCAACAACAAGTCTGGAAATGTGAAGGACAGCCAAGCAAAAAAACAGAATCTCATTTTGTCCAAAGAGTCCACATCCGCAAAGGATACTGGTACTACAGTGACAAGACCACAATCCCAGTTTAACACAGAGCAATCAATTGAATTGGAAAATGCGTGTCACCTCCTCATGTTTCCTTTCTCGCATTGATGGGAGAAAAAGACAATGGAAAAACTGGTGCATACAGGGATGGGGGATTTGATGTTTGGCATAAAACCATCCCACTATATTCAGTTTCCTGCCAAGTTGGAGGAGGTAGCGGTGGTGATGGACTGGTGATGGAGCAAAGAATTCTGGGATTGGTGTGTTAGGTTGTAGAAGATAAGGCAGCATGTATGAGGTAGCCTTATGTCTGAAGGTATGTTATGTAGTTGCTCTATATGTATATTGTACGTATCATGTACAATATCACATATTGATTCTGCTGTAGATTCATAACAGAAAGCTCATCACAGCTTAATATTCAGTGGATCATTTCTGACTCCCTCCATGTTCATCACGATTGGGGCATTCGGGCACTATCTGCTGCAGGATGCATGGTTATTAAGATGGATGATGCCATCATGTATGATTTTTGGGGGATGTCCATACTGGGGTCAGATATCACGTCCCTGACTCCCCACCTTCAGAATGTCCTACCACCTTCCCTCCCCTTCCCTCCAAATGCCTATCGTCCAATGACATCAAGCAGAGCTCCCCCTTCCTCCACACAGTTGCCCCAGCCCACTCCTTGACATCCCCGTCTTCCTCCACTTTGCGTGCCGTCCGTGGTGATGTACAAATATCATCAGAAACAAATAGCAATCTGCCTTCCAGCAACACTCTCCCCAACCCTGGACTATCTTGTGTTGCCTACAGAAAGAGCCCAACTGAAATCACTTGTCCCATGCCATTAATATGCCAGCTTTAAATTATTCCAGTGCATCCTCGGATGGGCTCAAATTATCCGTCAGCAGTGAAGTCATCTACAGCGGATTATTCAATTTCTGCTCCAACAAGTCAAAGCTCCTCCCATACCCCATGTACTCTTAACCCATCAACGTACTCAAGAGCATCCTCCTTGACATCAAGCCATCAAACTACAGGGTCGTCATCTCGGTGCATGTACCACATGATACCCAATCGTCACTGTTGCCTACTTCAACGAACCAAATTCCCATGACATCACCCAACTCTAACCTAAGTTCTGATGATTTGATGGGGGTAATAAATGGACAACTACCAGAGTTGTTACCTCTTCCGAATGACTTTCTCCCAGCAAAGAAAAAATTTTAATGATCAAAAACATGGCGATAAAATGTGGAGATATGCTGTACACTTTGATAGAAGCCTTCCAGAAAAAAATCCTTCTTATTCTCAAATGGAATCCTTTGGAGAAGATCAACATTTTTTATGAAGAAGCCAATGATAATCTGACCAAATGTCTGTTGTCGCATTTGATGGTACGTTGTTTATTTGTCATTTTTATGATTCTTTGAATTAATCCATCATCTGCTACATGTTACTCAATCGAATTAAGACGAGGGCAAAGTTTTATCATCTTAATGTAGAAGGAAGCAGTATTGAGAGTATCCACAATGCTGTCCTATCGTCCAGTCATATTTTGGATGACAATTATCTTGAGCGAGTTCTTGACATCCTAAAACATCCGCACAAGAAGGAGGGGGCATGGTTTGATCAAGCCAAAGGTGCTCTTGAATCAAAATTCAAGTTCAAGTTGCCAGATAACCAAAAACATTTCGTATATAAGATAGCAGACCATCTTTTCAACAATACATTCAATGAAAGGATGAGGAGGGGTATGTTACATAATGTTGGGGGAGTATGGTATGAAAGGATGTATCCTAAAATAGCCCAAGTAGATAGTGGGAAGGAGATGAGTTTTGATACCCTGTTCAAGGGTCCAATGGTTGTTGAGAAAAAGGTTATAGCAGTTCTGGGATTTCTGTATCATGGGTATATTGTCAGGAGAGCAGGTGGAGTCCCAAGATGCCTATCAACAAAAGATGAGCTCTCCAAGGCAATTCAATACTTACCTGACGACCAATTTGTTGATCAAATGAGGGCATAACGATACCATGTTGGAAATGAGGTGAAACCAATATGAGTCAAAGTTGGACATTATTTTCCAACAATCTGAACAGCTATTTTCATCCATCCCTTGTCAATGAACAGGTCATGACCAGAGATGATTTTGGACAGCATGGTTTAGAGTACTATGACATGAAATGTAAGAGGGGAAGTGATGATGATGCAGCAAAGAAAAGTATTGAGCATCCTGATTCAGAGAGGAAGGATTGGGATTCTTTGCTTGACCAAGAATTTTTGGTTCTATTTGGGATAATATTGGTGAAAAGGATGCAGGTCAATAGAGTAGTGAGCATCCACATGACCCCGTGGTGGAGCATTATACAAGTGAGTGAATATATTATTTTCTTAGACGTTTGCAATACAGAGTATGCACTAAACATGACTGTTATTTTGAATCTTAATCGTTTGAGATGATTTTGATTTGGTGTACTCTGACGCATTGGCTTGGTGGAGGAAGAGACGTGTCGAGTTACCACCGTACAGAGTGAACTACGAAGCACAGACCAACATTCCAAGGAACCCAAGAAGAATGCATATCATACTTGTGAAAACACAGAAAATCAGGGAGTTGAGGCAGAGCTTAGGAAAGGTGACTCTAAGTGTATCTACAATGTTGGTTGAAAGTGAAGCATTCAGATCACTAAATTACATTGCTGTATTGGTTTGTGTGACAGCTGACATGCAAAGATGCCATGAGGAACTGTTGAACACACATAACATTACGACATCCATTGCAGTACCTTCTTTGCCTTCTAGGAAGATCCATGGAAAGGAATTGCCCCCTTTCTCTTGTAAGTGTTGTTCACAGTGCCAAGAGAGTATGTTCTGTAAGCAGTAACCCATGCACAAAGTATCATTTTTTAGGTTTAGGTGAACAAAACTCAAATCCAAAAGTCAAGAATGATGTGGCGGTCCCTCATCGAGCAAACAAGATGGATGATGAGGAATTTCTTCCACCCACATCTGGTGAGATTTTGGCAGGTGATGAGTTTCTTTCCTTAACATGAAAGGGAACTAATAGCTAATATCCAAACTTTGACATATGATGACACAGGCTAGGTTGCAAATTCCGATTTTGGTTACTGTCTGAAAAAGACAGTAACCAGTAAACAATCAGAGTTACTGCAGTAATTACTATAGATTCCTGACATATTACTGTAAATTTTGTCAAAATGAGTCGTATTTTGTGACGTCACAGTGTCACAGTCCTTAAATATTGAGCAAAGTACCTAAGTACATCTTTCTCAGTAATCTCGCAATCACAGTAATCACGTTACTGTCAAAATTAGCGAATATTCCGGAGTAAAGAGTAATTCTGTTGGAATTCCTACGGAATTTGCATAGGACAAAGGCGTTACAGATGAGGAATGACAGGCATTCATCGATGGGATGGAAACTGCTAAACCCAATGACATTAAAAGAGGAAGTGATGGGGGGTATTATGTGGAGAAGGTACTCAAAATGAGTGTTAAAGAGGGAAGGGAAGAGTTACTTGTGAAATGGATTGATTACCCTTTGAGTGAGGCTACTTGGGAATGATCGTTTCTTGCCAGGAAGCATGTGAGGGTCTGGATATTTTTTCTTTCACATAGCTTGCCTCTGCGTCAGAACTCTCACGATCTGTTTTAAGATGATGAGGCCGTCGCATTGAAAACTGCATGGAAAGAGACAATCTCTTCTCAGGTGAAGTGATAATGTTTCTGTTATTGTATGAATCTCGTGAAAAGGAAATAACCTCATAGGTTGGTTTTTCTATTTCCACTTGAGAACAAGAAAAACCAAGCAAGAAGAGAAAGATGAAGGATTTGCAAAATGGAGGGAGTGGTATTACCACTTTTCATGTAACATATTTCATATAGGACATTTTATCATACTGTTATGTTTGATTTCTTGTGAGAAGGCGAAAAAGAATGTGTCGGCAGTTGAGGTTAGTGCAGTCGATTACTCCAACTAGTCATAGAAAGAGATGCTGATTAATATTCACTGCTTCACCTTTTTCCTCTTCAACAGACATCTGACAAGATAAATGAGAAATTACTTATCATTGTGAGTGTAAGAAACAGACATAATATCATTCAACACATTGTCTCAAATCATTTCTTTTCTTCTCAATCCGTTCACTTATTACAGGCAGGTGAGGCGAGAAGCAAGGAGATGGCACTTGAAAAGGAAAAGGTGAGCAACAGACACTGCCATTGATTAAGCATAAAATTCTAGTATGATAACTGCATCCCTTTTGAAATGACTCCAATATTTAAGGTGTTAAACTATAAAACCGACGTTGGTGGCGGGAAGAAGGAAGAGGTAAGATATTAATTTGAGAGCATCACCAAATGACCGTTAGATTCGCAAGCCACTTACTAATGTCATCTAAATGTCATTCCTTTGATACAGGTAAGTTTTTTGGTACACGAAGTGAATGAGTTCTGTCAGACTTTTTTATCAATCCCTGTTATGCATAAGCCACAGGGCATTGGGGAGGAATATATGGGGAAGGACTGGAGAGCAATCACACTTAGACGGGATCATTCTATTCAATTGAAAAAGAACGCTTATTGTGTATTCATTTGCCAAAGAACAAACCTTCCACGAGAATGCCAACATACAGTTTGTCACAAATGCCATGAGGAACATTCAAAAGCCCAGAAGAGATCAAGAGGTGGTGTTCCAAGCAAAAGGGAGTTGATGATGTCTTGTCATAATGAGCTACGCAATCTGTAACTAAGTGTTCACATTTGCTGGTGTAGCAAAGATAATTGAACGTCAGCATTGGTTTAAGTGTGTCAAGGGTTGTGCTTTCTGTGAGAGGATGTTCATTGTAGGGGATATGTGAGAGGGATGAGGGAAAGGAGTATTTTTTGCTTTAATGAGTGGATGACTATGTTTTTGAGTGTGTTTGGGGGCAAAAATTTAGTCCAATAAAAAGTAACTTCTGTATAAGAATGATATTTGTTGGAACAGAGGAGGTACATTATTCAAACTGTGATTTCTCATCAAAAGTCGATTTTGTATTAATAGAGGAAAAGAGATTATACCACGCAGGTGGCACAGTCGCTGTTAGTAAATCTGTTAGTAAGGATTTTGGAAATCAAGCATTTTGATCTCGATCAACTCTGTTAGCTAAAATGTTAGCAAAAATGGATGTTGTTAGTTAGACTGTTAGCAAGCGGGTCAAAAGGCTAGAAAGGACAGAGGTCTCAAAATTGCTAACAATTTATCTAACAGTTTTGATTATTCACAAACTAGTGAGAAAACCCCCAGTATATGCTGAGCAGAGCGACATGCATCGTTCGTCGTTGATTAGGTGATAACTAATTTATGCGAGCTATTTTGTAGTCAATACAGTCCCACATTTTGACGATGCATTTCGTTGGCTCTTAGGACAGGCCTTTTTGGGCTGAGGACCTGAGAGAGTACTTACGTGATACTCACATACTGTAGGTACATACTTGATTGTATGTGGAGAAAATGATGGGTGTTTTGGCTGGTTTTTAGCTAGTATAGCACACCCTTGCAGTGAAAGAACCCATTAGGTGCGTCTTGGTATTGTTTTAAGCGGCACAAGCGTGTGGGGAAAGGGTAGGGAGGGTGGTTGCAACTTTTAGTATGTTGTGTGCCTTGTGTCGTAGGTCGAGAAGTTTCGTAGGTGTCGTGCGGTATATGTGGCGAACAGCTTGATGATGAATGGCGGGATGATGTTTTGTGACATAGTCAGCTAAGTTAGTGGTTCCTGCGCACCAGTAGGTGCGAAACTGGTTTTGATTTTCTCAACAATGGAGCCAATGAAAACGCATGTCCATTGCTTTGGTGCGTTTTGGTTGGATGATGTTGGTGACCACTCCAAGGGCTGTGGAGTTGTCAATTTGTATGGGAGTTGGAGGTTGTGGATGTCCCAGTTCATTGAGAAGGTGTCATTGTGGTATTGTTTCCACGTGCATTGATGTACAGTGCACCTAGTTTGGCTTCAGCTGCTGAAGACATGACTGGTTTGATGATTTGTGCGAGGTTTAAGATGGCGTCGTTGTTACAGGGGGACGGATTGTCTTCTGATAGGAAAAAATGTCCCCCGGCCCGGCTGCGTGCTTTTGTTTCTGATAGATAGGAGGCGTCGCTGTGGACGGCGAGGATCATGTTGCTGGCGCGAAAGGCTATCATGGCGTCTGGGTGTGTCATGGCGTAGTCGAGGAACTGGTGTACTTTCGACATGGTGTTCTGTGTTGGTGCCGATTGTTGGGTGGCGAGGGACCCCAGCGCAGGTAGCATGGTGCAGTCCACAGCTCGTGTGTAGTAAAGGAAGACTCCGATGACTTCCTGGATGAAGGTTTTGTCGGTGTTGGAGAGTAACGCTGAGTCATCTGCAGTGTCGACAAACTGTTGTTTGGCTCCATAAGTGCGGTGGGTATGTATGGGGATAGGGTTGATGCTGTGGTTTAATGGGAACAGGGTGGTGAAAACGGTGGCCGGATTTTTTGCAGTATCCTGGCATGGAGAGTTGTACTTGTTGGAGGGTATAGTCCCATGCGATTGTGAGCCCGAGGTATCTCTCACCCTTCCAGTCTTGTGACGTTTTGTAGTGTTGTTGAGAGTTTGTAGAAGGTGATGTGCATGTTTGATGCCAACATATTTGACACCAAAGTCGTCAACACACAGAGTGAAGGAGATAGGCGCCAGTCGTGTTTCCAGAAACCAGGTGTGATGGAACTTTGCCGGTAGCCTTTGAGGGCCAACCTTTTTTCAAGGAGTTGTTGAGCGATGATGCCCGCCTGTGGGAGCCCGTACATTCCTTTTGGATCAGGACATAGACATAACCATCGGTAGTGACAAGTTTGTCAAGTTTGTAGAGTTTAATGATGTGGTCTGGAATGTCGGATAGTTTGAGTCGCATGTATTCAGGGCGAACCATTGGTGTGTTGAGGTAGAAATCCTTGATGTTGATGGTCATGAACCGTGCTCCTTTGTGGAGATGACGCTGTTGAGGAGAATCTTGGTGGTGAGCATGTCAGCTGTTGGTGTGCCGCAGTCGCCAGGGTAAGTGATCCTGTTACCGCCAACTGTGAGTCGAATGCGATAAGGGTCTTCCTTCTTGGGTCGGTAGTTGGCAACGATGCGTCCGTAGGTGACGCCCCACGACGTTAGCGGAGGGATTTTGTTTACGCAATGAAGACTATGGTGTTGGTGCCTTTGACAGTGCCGGGATACCTTTGGCGAGGCGACCAAGTTCTTTGCCATATGCATTTTTCCATATGGTGCAGTACTTTGGGTTTTGATGAGGTGGCGATACTCAAGGAGTTCTCCAGTGTCGGTGTTGAGTATGGCTGAGAGGGCATCACGTGGAAACTGCCTGGTTGCTGCGCTTGTGGTGTGAGTGGTGTTCGGTGTTGTGGAGCAGGTGTAGGATGGTTTCCTGTGTGATTGTATGCGCGACTGCGCTGCGTGTTGTATGCCGGGGAGGTTGGCGTGCTGACACCCTTGGAAGTGGTGTCTTGGTTTGTTGTGGTGACACCCTTGGAGGTTGCAGAGGCAGCCGGGGCACCGGGTGTGGGATGGTTATTGATTCATCGTCACTGTCACCGGAGTTGCTGTCATAGTCGGAAACTGTTGCCGGTGAGGACGGGTGTGTTGCGTTTGGTGAGTGTTGTTGATAATGTGTTGCACTGTGTTGCGGGGGAGGTGATGGTTGTGTTAGGATTTGTAGTCGGGTGAGATCTGAATGGTTGACTTTGTTGTTGTGATGGGCCTGGAGATTGTTTGTGAGTAGATGAGATAGGTTTGCAGCGGCTGCTATGATTGCATCTGCAGGGGTGACAGAGGGGTTGGTGATGTACTTGTGTTTGAAGAAAACTGTGGCAGAGATACGGGTGGTGCGCGAAGTTGGTGTCCATACTTTCCAGCAGCGGTAGTGCTCGTGGGATGTGCCGATGACATACCCTTTGGTGCAGTATTGGGCAAAAGATTTGCGGCGGTGGGGTTTGTCGTGGACAAGGGCTTCCATGCCCAGGGGGACAAAAGGGTGTGTGTTGTAGTCATGATGGCCGAGATGCGTATGGGAGGAAATGTGGGGCATGCATTGGATTGCCGTAGAAGACAGAGTTGGCGCTCCATTTGTGGTAGTAATTGGCACCAAAGGTGGAGGGAAATTTAGCGCCTGTGCCACTGATGACGGCAATGAAGTGATCCTTCCAGGTTTGGATAGCCTTTTCTGCTATGTTACGTCGATGGTCATCAGGTGGGACAAGTTGATAGGTCATGCCTGATGCGGTGATGGCAAGTTTGTGGCGCGGCGGATATCTCATTGTCCAAGACCTGTCGGGTGGGTTGGATTCCACAGGCTTTCATGCGCTGAAGGCGCGGTTGCGTGCTAGGATGAGTTCTCCTTCGGTTTTGTTCTTGGTAGGTTCGGCCCATATGGAGTTGCTGTCAACATGATACAGAATCATCTGGTACCGATTTCCTTTACTGGAGAGATGAGGGAACTTACCAGTTTGATCTGTGTAAAGGGTGCTGTGGGTGTCATAGGTCCGGATAAAGATGTCATGTAGTTGTGGGAGAGGTGTACAAGGTTCCGCTTGGGGAAGGGCCTGTTTGGTGGATCTTGTGCCTTGACGTTGGTTCCTCATGTGTCCCTGTTGTGTTTCCTCAGATTGAGGAAAGTATTTGTGGACGTTTTTGACAGTGATGAGAGGCCATGTGCTGTAGTTCCCTTTGCGAATGGCTGCCAGCCATGTTGATTTAGTGGGGAAAGCAGCTGCTGCGTGGAGGTATCGTATGGACTGTTCTATGCTGGGGAGTTCATACACATTGAGTATATGGTCTGTGTTGTATTGTAGTGAGGCTTGTAGGTGTTCTCGGATGTGTGTAGGTGTAGGTACATGATATCGGGGCTGAGTAGATTGTAGCCTGCATTTAGAATCAAGAATGAGGGTATCAGTGTTTTCATTCACAGAGGCATGGTGCAGTCCACAGCTCGTGCGTAGTAAAGGAAGACTCCGATGACTTCCTGGATGAAGGTTTTGTCGGTGTTGGAGAGTAACGCTGAGTCATCTGCAGTGTCGACAAACTGTTGTTTGGCTCCGTAAGTGCAGTGTGTATGGGGATAGGGTTGGTGCTGTGGTTTAATGGGAACAGGGTGGTGAAAACAGTGGCCGGCTTTTTTGCAGTATCCTGGCATGGAGAGTTGTACTTGTTGGATGATATAGTCCCATGCGATTGTGAGCCCAAGGTATCTCTCACCCTTCCAGTCTTGTGACGTTTTGTAGTGTTTGTTGAGAGTTTGTAGAAGGTGATGTGCATGTTTGATGCCAACATACTTGACACCAAAGTCGTCTACACACAGAGTGAAGGAGATAGAGCGCCAGTCGTGTTTCCAGAAACCAGGTGTGATGGAACTTTGCCGGTAGCCTTTGAGGGCCAACCTTTTTTTAAGGAGTTGTTGAGCGATGATGCCCGCCTGTGGGAGCCCGTACATTCCTTTTTGGATCAGGACATAGACATAACCATCGGTAGTGACAAGTTTGTCAAGTTTGTAGAGTTTAATGATGTGGTCTGGAATGTCGGATAGTTTGAGTTGCATGTATTCAGGGCGAACCATTGGTGTGTTGAGGTAGAAATCCTTGATGTTGATCGTCATGAACCGTGCTCCTTTTGTGGAGATGACGCTGTTGAGGAGAATCTTGGTGGTGAGCATGTCAGCTGTTGGTGTGCCGCAGTCGCCAGGGTAAGTGATCCTGTTACCGCCAACTGTGAGTCGACGCGATAAGGGTCTTCCTTCTTGGTCGGTAGTTGGCAACGATGCGCCCGTAGGTGACGCCCCACGACGCTATGCGGAGGGATTTTGTTGTACGCAATGAAGACAATGGTGTTGGTGCCTTTGACAATGCCGGGGATACCTTGGGCGAGGCGACCAAGTTCTTTGCCATATGCATTTTTCCATATGGTGCAGTACTTTGGGTTTTTGATGAGGTGGCGATACTCAAGGAGTTCTCCAGTGTCGGTGTCGAGTATGGCTGAGAGGGCATCACATGGAAACTGCCTGGTTGCTGCGCTTTGTGGTGTGAGTGGTGTTCCGGTGTTGTGGAGCAGGTGTAGGATGGTTTCCTGTGTGATTGTATGCGCGTGACTGCGCGTGTTGTATGCCGGGGAGGTTGGGAGTGCTGACACCCTTGGAAGTGGTGTCTTGGTTTGTTGTGGTGACACCCTTGGAGGTTGCAGAGGCAGCCGGGGCACCGGGTGTGGGATGTTTATTGATTCATTGCCACTGTCACCGGAGTTGCTGTCATAGTCGGAAACTGTTGCCGGTGAGGACGGGTGTGTTGCGTTTGGTGAGTGTTGTTGATAATGTGTTGCACTGTGTTGCGGGGGAGGTGATGGTTGTGTTAGGATTTGTAGTCGGGTGAGATCTGATTGGTTGACTTTGTTGTTGTGATGGGCCTGGAGATTGTTTGTGAGTAGATGAGATAGGTTTGCAGCGGCTGCTATGATTGAGTCTGCAGGGGTGACAGAGGGGTTGGTGATGTACTTGTGTTTGAAGAAAACTGTGGCAGAGATACGGGTGGTGCGCCGGTTGGTGTCCATACTTTCCAGCAGCGGTAGTGCTCGTGGGATGTGCCGATGACATACCCTTTGGTGCAGTATTGGGCAAAAGATTTGCGGCGGTGGGGTTTGTCGTGGACAAGGGCTTCCATGCCCAGGGGGACAAAAGGGTGTGTGTTGTAGTCATGATGGCCGTAGAGATGCGTATGGGAGGAAATGTGGGGCATGCATTGATTGCCGTAGAAGACAGAGTTGGCGCTCCATTTGTGGTAGTAATTGGCACCAAAGGTGGAGGGGAAATTTAGCCGCCTGTGCCACTGATGACAGCAATGAAGTGATCCTTCCAGGTTTGGATAGCCTTTTCTGCTATGTTACGCCGATGGTCATCAGGTGGGACAAGTTGATAGGTCATGCCTGATGCGGTGATGGCAAGTTTGTATGCGGCGGATATTTCATTGTCCAAGACCTGTCGGGTGGGTTGGATTCCACAGGCTTTCATGCGTTGAAGGGCCGGTTGCGTGCTAGGATGAGTTCTCCTTCGGTTTTGTTCTTGGTAGGTTCGGCCCATATGGAGTTGCTGTCAACATGATACAGAATCATCTGGTACCGATTTCCTTGACTGGAGAGATGAGGGAACTTACCAGTTTGATCTGTGTAAAGGGTGCTGTGGGTGTCATAGGTCCGGATAAAGATGTCATGTAGTTGTGGGAGAGGTGTACGAGGTTCCGCTTGGGGAAGGGCCTGTTTGGTGGATCTTGTGCCTTGACGTTGGTTCCTCATGTGTCCCTGTTGTGTTTCCTCAGATTGAGGAAAGTGTTTGTGGACGTTTTTGACAGTGATGAGAGGCCATGTGCTGTAGTTCCCTTTGCGAATGGCTGCCAGCCATGTTGATTTAGTGGGGAAACCAGCTGCTGCGTGGAGGTATCGTATGGACTGTTCTATGCTGGGGAGTTCATACACATTGAGTATATGGTCTGTGTTGCATTGTAGGGAGGCTTGTAGGTGTTCTCGGATGTGTGTAGGTGTAGGTACATGATATCGGGGCTGAGTAGATTGTAGCCTGCATTTAGAATCAAGGATGAGGGTATCAGTGTTTTCATTCACAGTGATGGGATGGAGTGGAATTTGCCAGAGGCCTGTGTGTGGGCATCGATAGCCAGTGAGGACTGGTTTGTTCAGTGATGTTGATAGTGGCGGAGTCGTAGAAGTTGACTGTGTGTTTGTCGTACACGGCTGTGTAGTTGGCGTCGCCAAATTTGCTCCCACTGAGTAGTGTTTGGTGAAGGTTTGGTACAATGTCGACTGTGTTGGCAGGCGGACGTACATTGAGGAGGAGCTGTGCTTGGATTGTGGCGGCGGTGGTGGTTCCTGTGGGTAACATAAAAATTTTGGTGGAGCGGGTCTTAGAGTGGATGAATGGGTCATGTAGGGTGCCTGCTGTGGAGGTGGCGCCAGTGTCACTGACTGCTGATGGGATGGAACCGTTGTTGATACCTTCCTTGATGGTGCGGGGTGACATGTGGGTTGCTGTGCTGTGGATGTTGATAGTGCCTGTGAGTTTGAGTGGGTGAATTGTGTGAGTGGGTTTGTTAGTGCATGCCAAGCGCCATTGCTTGCTGTTGGTCGTGCAGTGGTGTGGAGGAAGGGTGAAGTGGACACGGCATGTGTCGTGTGAAGATGTGCCTAGTGGAGTCCAGTAGTTTAGTGTTTCGAACCTATGTGTGGAAGTCACATTGTTTAAAATACAATTAAAACTAGGCTCCAAAATATCCTACATCTTGGCCAGGTACCACTGAGGACGTTTGTCCTTGTTCTTTTCAAGGACAAAACAGGCGTCGTCTTCATGGTAGACATTACTTTTCTTGCACGAGTTGCAGTAGCGGGGACTCTTGGCAGTTGTGCTGCGGGTGTTGCGGCGTGCTGTGCATTGTTGGCCGCCAGTGGTGGTGCCTGGTGTGGGGATGCTTTGTTGTGCTGTGAGGAGCGCCATGAATTTGGTGGTCTGGGTAAGGAGTTCTTGTTGTTGGGTTTCAAGCTGCTTGAGGCGGTGGTCCTGTGTTGTAGTGAGAGCGGCGGCATGCTCTTGAGTGTGTTTGAGTGCAGTTTCAAGACTGTTGGTGTACTGGAGTATGGTTTGGTGGTCGTTGGGGGACAGGGTTCCAAGGGAGGTAGAGCCAATACTGCCGGTGTTGATGAATGTGTTGGCGCTGTTGTACCCGCCGGTGCAAGCTACGCGTTCGGCATTGAACTTTTCCTTGCTCTTGTACAGGGTGACGAAGTGAGTTTTGGCAGACTCCCACGTTTTGTCTGCGGAGGGTTTGAGTTCCCATGCCTGCACTTCCTTGTCGTCGAACATGTCTGATGAGTAAATGCCTTCCACGTAGTACTGGACCTTGGTGGCATCTGGAGCGGGTACGCCGATGTCTCGGCAGAGCTTCTGTTGCTTGTCGAGTTCACGAGCGAACTTAGTGATGTGGGATGTGAGATCCCATTGGACATGGAAAGCAGCGGATGCCTGATTCTTTTCCAGAGTGGTGACCACGATCGGCATGGGTGCAATGATCGACCGGACAGCTTCGCGGACGGTGGCTTCGCTGTGGGTGACGACATGTTTGTGTTGCAAACAAGTTGGTTGATTGTCGAGTGGTGAGGTTTTTAATTGGAGTAGAATGAGTTGGTCGATTGTCGAGTGGTTAGGTTTTTAATTGGTGAAAAAACATTAGTTATCACTGCTGAGCAGAGCAAGATGCATCGTTTGTCGCTAATTAGGTGATAACTAATTTATGTGAGCTATTTTGTAGTCAATACAGTCCCACGTTTTGACGACGCATTTTGTTGGCTCTTAGGACGGGCCTTTTTGGGCTGAGGACCTGAGAGAGTACTTACGTGATACTCACATACTGTAGGTACATACTTGATTGTATGTGGAGAACATGATAGGTGTTTTGGCTGGTTTTTGGCTAGTATAGCAGTATAACTCCTACATACAAATTGTTAGCAAGAGATAATCTGTCACTAACAGTCTTGCTAACACCTCATTTGCAGTGTGACTCAACCTTGCTGAACGGACAAAGATCTCCCTCCAGAGATGTGAGTACACCTCTGAGAGAGGTGTGGTGTTGGGTCTCATGCCCATGGCTGGTTGCTCCTGGACCGGACGAGAACATCTAGAAGCTATTTTCACTTCATTCTCCCTTCAACTACGTTCTAGACCACCTGACGCTTAGGTCATAAGTATCCAATGGATTTGTCTTGTTCATCTTAATGGAGGACACGCAAAGTGGGGGGATGAATGGTGGGAGGAAATGAGGAGGATGAGGTGGAGGTGGGGGTCTCTGTTTTGAAGAATGAGTTGCTCTGTTTGAAGGATTGAAAACAGATGTCAAATGGAAAGAGGGGATATTTAGTATTGGATGATAGGAATTTGTAGGGGGGAAGGAAAGTGGCAGGATGTTTTGGAAGAAGGGAGTCAGGGAAGTGATATCTGACCCAGTATGGCCTGCCTCCCACAGAAAACCAGTGTGTAATTGAATGCTGGATCAATCTGTCTAACCATTACCTTGATATTCTTGAAGTTTACCCCCTGTACAAGCTGCAAATAACAACATGTTACCGCGAGGTTGTTGAACCCAATTCCCCTTAAGCAAACTTCAAATAGGCAAATCAGATCTAAAGAAGTGAGTCAGTACATGTATGCAACATTTTTATCCTCATGCAATATCTCATCTATTTTTCGTGTCAATCAACAGAGGGGATCTCTTGACTGCTTTGAGAGAGAAATATTTCATTGAGGCTGAGGCAAATGCTGAAGTCATTTCAGACTGGAAACCAGATGAGGTTCATGCGGTCAAAGCCAACACATGGGAATGGGTTGGCATTCATAGTCAATAGTCTTCCTCCAGTATTGGTGATAGGGACCTATTGAATAGCTCATCACTCGAAAGATGATGTTTACACAGAAATCAAACTAAATGACTGTTTCAATTTTCTTGTGGTAAGAACACAATGATTGGATTGGTGGTTAGGGATCATATTATTTTGTTGAGTTCTCACATCAAATTGATTACATCCTATTCTGTAGGTTCTTCAAATGAATCAATTGCAATCCTCAGATGAGAACCCTCCCAATAAAGTACTCACAAACTGGCTTAGATTCATCACCATTCATGAAGGTCAAGGAGGAGTTTACCTGGGAGAGGAAAAAGAGGAGGAGGGGAAGGAGGAGAAAGAGAAGAAGGAAAGAAAGATGGAAAAAAGCAACTGAAGTTGCAGGGGTGGCTCAAAAAGAGGGAAAGGAAGATCAAAAAAACGAATTGAAAATGAGTCGGAAGCAACAGAAAAGGTGGCTAAGCAAGGGGCCCACTATTATGGCTACCTATGTAATTTTACAATATCACAGTGGTACAAACTTGATGATCATGATGCTTATGATGTGGAGGAAAATGAGGTGCTAGCAAATGCAAGGGATAAGGTCTCCATGTTGCATTACATATGCCTAGTATCAGAGGAGTATGATCTCTGCCACCGAAAGGATACCTTATTGATCCCAACACCCAAGGATACTCCACCTCTTCTGGCAGATGCCACTACTCAAGAAACAAAGCTTATTGATAATTCCAAATCTGAGCCCTTCAGCCCGTTGGTCCTCCACATGGGGCTTCCACATTCACACACGGCAACACCCAGTGCTCCTTCCCTAACTCCAAAACAAGATGAACAGTCTCCCAAGCACTCAGCCATTGTGATGTCAACTGCTGTCTCCACAACACATTTGGCTACAGAGAAGAGAGAATCAACCCTGTATCTGAAAGGAGTTCAAGAAATGTATTCTGAACATAACATTGGATATTTGAGAAGTAACATGGTGCTCGACGAAGATTGGTTTAATGTCAGGGCAAGATCTGCCTTGAATGCTTTCAGGGCTGTGAAAGATATGATTGAAGCAAATAAATTGGTCTACCAAGCTTTTGATGAGGAGGACAATCAATCAGATGGAAGTGTTGCAAGCTCTATGAAAACTGTACAGAAAACTCCAGAGAAGACCAACTTGGACCACAATGACAAGAAATTCTTCACTAGTCTACCAACCTGTTATGCAATGTTTTTTGCATTCAATACCAGGAATGTCTCAACAAGCTATTGTCCCTTTGCAAAGTATAACAAATGTTGGCAAGAAAAGTATTCTTTGGAAACACTTCTTTTGGGATTAGAATGCACAAACAAGGCATTCATGGCCTATGCATTGAAGATCATATATCTCAACATCATTCCAAATCCTGGTGTGGCATGTGAGTCAAGTTATTTTTACATGAACTATACCCCAACCGCAAAACAGCTTCCAAAGAGTCTACATCCAAGCAGAAAAACATGGGGGAAAGTAGGAAGAAAACCCATTCTCAACTGACTCCACTCGTTTTTATGTTTATTACTCACCTATCATAATGAATACACTTCATGTTTACAGAGAGAGCTCCTCCAACTGCCACACCACATTCCACTGTGCTGACCAACAAATATAAAAGGATACATGGCGAATTGAGTATGTCAACTTCAACCTAGAGTTCCTCTTCTATCTGGTGCTATTTTATCTACCCTCAAACTTAAGTCAATCCATCACTGACCGCAACTTCTTCAAATGATCTTCCTGAACCACCTTCAGTTACCATTCCATCAAATGTAGCTGTAACAACAGTGGCTGCAGAGCAACTCCCTGAACCTCATGCAGGCAGTGTTGCCCCAGCGATCCTTCCTGCGTCATCTCATGTGGTCCCCCTCCTCCAACATCAGTTCCTATTCCCTCTAGGGTAGCTGGAACAACAGTTCTGCAGAGGCTTCAAGCGTATCTGCTCAACTGGCCAATGCTGCCCCCAGTATATCAGTGACAACTGATTCTGTAGGGGCTGAGAAATCTTCTCCCAATGCTCCCATCCCCAATCCAACATCAGTCCCACTTCCATCTGGTGAGCCCTCCAAAAACTTGTATAGTTCATGTTCCATTGTGGTCAACACAGTGAATTGAGCTTGCAAATCTATTTCATTTTTTACGCCATTCCTCAAGTACTCTCGTCTGCAGTTTTCCAATTCGTAACGCTTTGGGTATGATGTGTTCACCTTCGCCGTACACGAAAAACAAATCGAGTTGAATGGAGTCACCAATGACATGTCTCGACATGTTATGGTATACGCCCGCCACAAATCGAAGGACATGGGGCCCTTTTCGTATGGATTCGAACAAGAAACCAAAAGAGCGTTCATAGTTGGCTGACGCAAGTTATGCCTATGCCACAATGACGGGTCATGAACCATTAGCGGATACTTTTCATTACCAACAGGAAGGGGGTACTTGTCGTCTATAACAGGAATCAGTGGGGTACCACCTGAGGATGCTTTCCTAGAGAAGACTCCACGCATCAAGTGTTTCGACGTGTAGATGGCTTCGTCGAACATTGTGTCCTTGTAACTGCAAAAGTATATGCCATCCTTGTTTTCCATCATCTCTTCAACCATCAATGCTCGTATGCGGAACACGGTTTCATCCGAAATGGAATCTGCGGTCTTCCATTCGGAGTAGTGCCTGACTAGCCACCTAGCATTGGACCGAGTCCACCACCTTGCTATTTCAAACACTACCAGCGGCATTGATAGGACAACTGCAACAACAGAATGCTCGAGTGTCCAACCATCTGCTGGTCTCCCTTCTGCAACATCAGTTTGTTTGCCATCAGCTTCATCAACAACTCGTGGAGCTTCATTAGATGCTGATAAAGAGTATTCTGGACTCCAGAGAGACAAATCAGATTCTGAGCAAGAGAGTGACCAAGACGATGAAGATCCTCCTAGAGCACCATGGTATAGAGTTGGGACCTTCATCATTATGGAAGTGGATAATATATGGTATACTGGTATCATACATCACCATGTGCTGGACAAGGAATCACTTTTGTACTATGTGCATCTTAATAAGACCGACGCTGAGGAATCTATCACTGACTATCACATTTCTAAGCTTGTTTTCTCATCTGAGTATTAGGTTGTGGAGAAGGACTTGGATGTGTTTGTCAATGTGGGCTCGCATGCTTCTGAAAGCATGCACCAAGTGTTTGTCAAGGTTGTTTGCAACCTCACCCTTATCCAAAGGCAAAAAATGGAACAAAGACAGCGGGGTGAATGCAAGGTAATGATCAAATTTCCAATTGACAGTACCAAGATTCTTTTTCTTCATGTCGGTGAATTCATAGCAAGACACCAGACTAGGTAGGCGGAATTGATTGTTTCTTGACTGACTTGTATTGCATTGATGAGTGTGTGCCATGCTGCATTTTGGCACGGATCCTATCTGTAAGCTAACATAGATGGTTTAGCAAACAGAGATTTTTCAATTCCAAGGAAGCACATATGCATAGGCATTGTCTGGACACTTTTCAACTCCACTTAGAATTAAGGGAAAGTCCAAAGATTGGGAAGCTTCCTTGCCCATAACAAGATCTTTGGATAATGTTGGGACCAATTGAGTTGAATAACCGATGGCTTGTAGGTATTTTTTTATCACATCCCCCTTGGAAGTATTGGACAGGGTACTAGAAAAGCACATATCATGTAGAGCCGTTATAGAGTTAAAGATCATTTAAAATGAGAGCTCAACTGCAGGGAAGTTTTCGATTGTTTGTAAAAATAATTCCGGTTGAATTGTGTCTTGGGTTTTGTCACTCCATGATGCCACCAATCAAGGCATTGATCACAACAACTTTCCCTCTTCAGATTCACAGCTGGAGACAAAAGAATGAATTCAATGTTTTTCAGGTGACAGGAAGGACAGGATGGGATGATATTGTCATTGAACTGGCAAAATGTCTCCAGCTGTGAGTGAATGTACCATTTTGAGTGGTACAAGTATTTGAGCACCTTTCAACATGATCATTGCTTATCATTTCAAGAAACACCATTGTGGGGTATACCTGGTTTTCCTTCCCTCCCCAGTATCTGAGTGTTGGAGACTGAAGATCTGTCAACTCGTTGAGGAGCTGGATGAGGTTATCATTTTGGTTTTGTCTCTGAAAGCACAAAGCAAAGGGTGCTGTATGGCGGCTTGTATTTTTATAGTTGGGGGCAATAATGGTCAATGTGAATATCTGCAGACTGTTGAATTCATTTTTTCCTTTGATTTGATGAGCCTCAAATCACTGCAAACGAAAAACACCGGTAACCTCCCCGTACACTCGCAAAACGTCAGAGTGTACGGGGAGGTTACCGGAATTTCAAGAGTGTACGGGTGGGTTACCGGTTTTTTTATACATTACTTAAGCCGCATTTTCGTTTATCACGCTAAGCTTTGAAGCAAAAAAAATCTTCCGAGTGGTTGTTTGTTTCATGACTCACATTTTGCAAATCACGAGTTGTAAACAGCAAGATCACCTGTTGGGTCTAGTTTTGGTTTCAATTCTAGGCTTGATCATGACTTCATTTGGTGAGTGTGCTTTGGGCCTATTCATATTTTCAAAATAATATGGTACTATCAGAAGTGACTGCGCCAAAAAATGAGAACACATAAGAATAATAAGTGGGGCTGAAAATTGGCGTAGTGTGTCTACGTGTTTGTTACTTATTCCTTTGTATCACGTCACCTAATTCTTGTGTGGCGTATTTGTATGATAATACAGTTTTAGTACATCTACGTATGGTACCATACTACAACAATGGTGCTTGACCCAGACACAACAGTATGGTACGGTACAAGAGCAGTGCGCCCTCTCACTGCTTTCACATCACACAATTATTTTTTCAATTACATCACTGATACCCCACCGGCCCATCATGGGAATGGCGAAACTCAGTCCACAGACTGAGTTATCCCTCCGCCTTGCACCGCCATGTTGCCAACAACAATTGGCAGCGGCGGGTATATTTTGGGGTGAGTAATCACAATTTTGTCTTGTTCTGAAATATTATATACTCACCACACGTCCAATTTTTTTTCAATTAATTAGTTGCAGGCCTACCGGCGAAATCGCGAAACTCAGTCCACAGACTGAGTTAGGCATTCGCCTTGGACCGCCTTGTTGCCAACAACAATTGGCAGCGGCGGGTATATTTTGGGGGTGAGTTGTGATGAACTCACCATTTTACGCACTATTTTACTCACCACTCGGCCATTTTTTTTCCAATTAATTAGTTGCAGGCCTGCCGGCGAAATCGCCGAAACTCAGTCCACAGACTGAGTTAGGCATTCTGCCTTGGACCGCCTTGTTGCCAACAACAATTGGCAGCGGCGGGTATATTTTGGGGGTGAGTTGTGATGAACTCACCATTTTACGCACTATGTTACTCACCACTTGTCCATTTTTTCCAATTAATTAGTTGCAGGCCTGCGGCGAAATCGCGAAACTCAGTCCACAGACTGAGTTTGGCATTCGCCTTGGACCGCCTTGTTGCCAACAACAATTGGCAGCGGCGGGTATATTTTGGGGGTGAGTTGTGATGAACTCACCATTTTACGCACTATAATACTCACCACTCGTCCATTTTTTCCAATTAATTAGTTACAGGTGTACTGGCGAAATCGCGAAACTCAGTCCACAGACTGAGTTTGGCATTCCGCCTTGGACCGCCATGTTGCCAACAACAATTGGCAGCGGCGGGTATATTTTGGGGGTGAGTTGTGATGAACTCACCATTTTACGCACTATTTTACTCACCACTTGTCCATTTTTTCCAATTAATTAGTTACAGGTGTACTGGCGAAATCGCCGAAACTCAGTCCACAGACTGAGTTTGGCATTCCGCCTTGGACCGCCGTGTTGCCAACAACAATTGGCAGCGGCGGGTATATTTTGGGCGTGAGTTTTGATTAACTCATCATTTTTGACCCTATTATACTCAACATATGTTAATTTTTCAATTAAATAGTTACAGGCCCAGTTCAGAAATCCCCAAAACTCAGTCCATAGACTGAGTGTTTGAGATTTTGCTTTGCACCGCCGTGTTGCCAACAATATTTGGCAGCGGCGGGTATATTAACAGAGGTGAGTTGAATAGAATACAATTATTTCTACACATGTCTTGACTACATCTAATTTTCAATTATTTTATTTCAGGCCAGGCACGGGAACAGCCGAAACTCAGTCCACAGACTGAGTTTGGCATTCGCCTTGCACCGCCGTGTTGCCAACAACGGTTTGCAGAGGCATGTAAATTTTATGGTGAGTTATTGAAGTCATACTATATTTCAATTGTTTTCATTTCAGCTTAGTTTCAATTAAATAATTAATTTTCTTCTACCTTGGTGATAATATTGTCCACAGTATCGTTTTTCATCTTGGAGCAGCTTGGGGCTGAAATTTTGGCACCTGTGTCCTTTTGGTGGGCGATGAGTTGGGCGGGCCCCCTTAAATATGTTAATGTAGTATGTTTAATTATATTAGTGGAGATAAATTACAAATACTCTATTATTGTAGTCCAACAGTAGGTAGCCCTCCCGGTAACCCTCCTGTAACGTTCCGGTAGCCCTCCTGTATGCTCCGGTAACCCTCCCGTACTCTCCGGTAGCCTTCCCGTAACCTTCCGGTTACCCTCCCGTACACTTCCGGTTACCCTCCTGTACACTTCCGGTATGCCACCGGTAAACATTTTTTTAGCTACTAAGTAATGCAGTTATAGCCACTAATTAGATTGATATCGATTCTAAGACTTACTGAGAAGTCTGTTTTCCTGTAAAAAAGTACCAATTCCTATCGTGCGTAGAAAAAAATCGAAAAGCTCCTCTTGGTCTCAAATTTCCGGTAACCTCCCGGTGAGACTCCGGTAACCCTCCCGTACACTAGTTTACCGGAGGGTTACAGAAGTGTACCGGGAGGTTACCGGAAGATACCATTCTGGGGCTCGGTAACCTCCCCGTACACTCGAGT
Organism: Cyclotella cryptica; assembly: GCA_013187285.1. Taxonomy (NCBI): domain Eukaryota; phylum Bacillariophyta; class Thalassiosirophyceae; order Thalassiosirales; family Thalassiosiraceae; genus Cyclotella; species Cyclotella cryptica. The sequence goes on from JABMIG010000381.1 coordinate 25,333, forward strand.
GTACGGGGAGGTTACCGGTGTTTTTCGTTTGCAGTGATCCATTTGACCATACTCTTACTAGGAGGATTCAGGTGTCAATTGAGATATCTTTCATGGTTGAAACATTATGGTGAAGATTACATGGGAAATTTGTCTCATAATGACCAGATTGATCTACCAAGTCATCTTCATGCCCAGCATGGAAAAACATAACATCAATCCCGATTGCTAAAATATGATTGATGATTTCTTTGGCTGGGATGTAAGCAGCCTTGCAGCTACTACTGACTGTTCGAATTGGTAATTTTTTACAATAGAATTGTGTCCTCCAATATAGGCTGCTTGAACTGTCACCGGGACTTTGATGGGAGGAAGCTTTTCACCATGAATCTGCAATGCTGCCTGAATAATTTATTTCCTGTACTATTGATGGTACTTCCTGACGGTAGATTCCACAGGCTGTAAGCACTTGAACTATTGATGTCTGATAAATTTCAGACAGGGCTATCTTCTCAGATTGGATGGGTTCATTGTGTTGGGAGCTATTGTGAAGGGTCATAGTTGCTAGGTTGATTGATTTTGTGGTAGGAAGACCATAGTACATTGATGCAATGTGGAGATGGAAAAACATGTCATCAACTGTGAGTGGCGAGAAATCACTAAGACTTTTGAGTTGATGACAGAGTTGAAAACCAACCCTTTTAATCGGTCCCCTTGATTCTTATGGTCCCTCATAAAAAATCTCACACTACCACTGGGCCATTCGTCATGGTTTCCCAGAATATTGAGGTGGTCAATGGTATCAAAACAACAAGAGTGAGACCATGCTCATCGGATATTTCTCAGCCATTTGTGGGATCAAATTCAACTTCCCAATCCCCAGGTCTTCATATCCAAGAAGGTGTCTCTTGCTGACTCCACTCTACTCTGTTGAGTTTGTTCCATTGCCCATTGTTGCGTGAACTTGCAAATCACCCCGTAGATCAGAATTGGGCTGAGAAGTATTGTGGAGACCATATCCAACAAGATCATTAGAGTTTTTTGCCCTGCTATCCATCCTTCCCTCTGTTGGGTTAGCTTTGGGAGGGCCTTTTGTCCCTTTGTTGTTGTCTTGTCATTGTGTAGTTCACATTTGCATCCTTTATCTTGCAGTCTCCCTGATGTGTGTGAACTTTGACCCCCACAGGACAAGCAAAAGAAAAGTGCTTTTCCACCATTTCCAATAGAATATGAGCATGGTGAATGATGAATTACCACAATTTCATTTACGGTGTGTGCAGAGGAGAAGTAGGGTGTTCCGTCAAAGTGTTTGCAGCTGGGGCATTTCATATTTTTCTTCTTGTGTTAAGAGAGTAATCAATTTTGTATCTTGCTCTGCTCATCAAAATTCATTTTCTATTGTGATTATGTTGGGAGGATATAATAGTGAGAGATGAAGCTGTGCATTGAGTGGTTGGATGGGGGTGTGCGGAGAGGATGAGCTGTATATTATATAAAGGATGCAGATGTGGCCTCTATGGTACAATACCATACTGTTGAGATCTGAAATTTATCAATCCTCATGTATGCTAGCACGATTAAAACGATAGAAAAGATTCTATTGGGCTAATGTGTCTTAGCTCTAAAAGGAGCTAGTTATCTCAAAAAAGAATCATTTAGATCTCTCTGACAGTAAAATTGTAAGCTGTCCATTGAAGTCAAAAAATGTCTGATGATCTTACTAACAGTTAGTAAGAAATGAGAAAGAATCCATGACTCCACCCCTTGAGCAGATTGATGAACCTCATGTTAGTTATTCTGTAAGTAAAAAACTTACTTACAGTTTAACTAACAGAAACACTTGCTAACAATTTGTTTGCAGTGTAGGTTAGGACCCTAATCTGCCAAATATCTCAAAAACCGTCCAAATAGGAATTAAGTACAAATTTTGAGAATTTTAATGACTAGGCCTAATATGACTTTTAACGTCAGGATTACTACTATATTCTACACTTGATACTTCACCAAAAAATACTAATGCAGGAATACACAACTCTAAATACTACTTATATACCTACATAATAGTATGTTAAAAAACCGTACCATACCTACAACACAGGTGCTTGCACCAGCAGCAACTGTAGAGGGGGTGCACTCTCACTTCTATCCCTTCACCTCCATTTTAAAATTTCATTGATATCCTGCCATCCCATCATAGGAATGGCAGAAACTCAGCCCACAGACTGAGTTTGGCATCCCTCCTGGCACCGCCATGTAGCTGAGAACAATTGGCAGTGGCAGATCAATTTTTAAGGTGAATTCTAATAAACTTGTCCTTTTTTTCAATTATTCAACTCGGTGCATGTCACTTTTTCAATTAAATATTTACAGGCCTACTGCGGGAACGGCTAAAACTCATCCTGCAGACTGAGTTAGTCCTCCTGCCTGGCATCACGGTCTAGCCAATAACAATTGGCAGCAGCAGGTATAATATGAGGGTGAGTTCTGATGAACTCAACCATTTTTACAAATGTTTTAATTCAGCTAATTTTCAATTAAATATTAAATTCTGCTCTACCTTAAAGGCAAAAACTCAGCCCAGAGACTGAGTTTTGCCTCCAGCTCACTTCACTGCCTGCAAGTGTAAGTTCTTCTTTGTGTTTTTAATTATCTTTCAACTGAATTCCAATTAACTTCATTTTATTGCCATTACATTGAATATCACGTTGTTGGTTTGCATGAAAAATCAAGCCTTACTGTTGGTGTGGATGGTCCGTAGGAGCCTTTTTTAGTTTGGGGCTGAAATTTGGGACTGTGTGGTATTAAGGCTTGTTCTTTGGTAGGATGAAGGGGTGGGCCCAGAATTTATTAGGATGTAGTATGTTTAATTATACTAGTAGAGATACTCTGCCTGATCTTACACTATACAGTAGTCTAACAGTACATACCAGGTCTAGTAGCCCCCCAGTACACTCCGGTAACCCTCCAATACATCACCCTCCCATACACTTCCAGTTATCCTCCCGTACACTTCCAATAACTGACCTGTACACTTCCGGTATGCCACTGGTTAACATTTTTTAGCTACTAAGTAATGCAGTTATAGTCACAATTTAGATTGATATCGATTCTAAGACTTACTGAGAAGTCTGTTTTCCTGTCAAAAACACCAATTCCTAACTTAAATAGAAATAAATCTGAAGACTGGTTTAGGTCTAGAATTTCCAGTAACCCACCCGTAGACTCCGTTAACCCTCCGGTACACAAGTGTACTGGGGTGTTACAGAAGTGTACAGGGAGGTTACTGGAATATACCATTCCGGGGGTCTCCGGTAACCTCCCTGTACACTCGAGTGTACAGGGAGGTGAACGGTGTTTTTCATTTCCAGTGATTGTTTTGGTGAAATTGTTTCACAGCATTGCACACCAAATGAAGTTGAGCCAGATCTTAGGTGCACAAACTTTGTGATGACTGAGTGCATTTGTTGTATTGTAGGCGTTTGGGGCTGTGGCAACAAAAAGTATCTTTAACAACCACCTTATGCTAAAACCTGCAGTCCATTTATCCAATGAAAAGTAGGGACAGTAAAAACCCCTCTGGGGAAAAGCCACCCTACAGTTCATTCTCACACAACATTCAAGAAGAAATACTCATCCACCTATAAGGCCATTCACTAACGAGCGTGCTAAACGCTGGGCTAAAGTCATTTTTTGAGCTCATTACCTATTTTTAAGCCCTCGCAGGTCGTGTCCACGTCTGCGCTCGCCCAGTTTTTTTCGATTTTTTTTTTCGCCCCGAGCACTCAATCCGATTTCCATGCACAAAAAGAGGCTAGCCTTCGCCCACTCATTTTTGATCTGTATCACTACCTATCACTACGTATCACACTGTGGCAATCCACATTCCTCTCTTTTCTCGTTCCCTGCTGACATTTCTGCCGTCGACGCTGTGGCTCCCTGCCAATTCCACTCCGTCATCATCGAATAACTCTGCGCTGACGGCGACAACTTCTGCGCTGCCGTTGCCGCTGCAAATTCCACCTAGGCATCGTCGAATAACTCTGCGCTGACAGCGACGACTTCTGCGCTGCCATTGCCGCCACCCCCGGGGCAATCCCCAACGATGCCCCCAACAACGCCACTGCCTTTCCATATAATGATGCCCCTGTTGACGTACACTTGGCCTGACACTACGAATTCATTGAGTACGCTCCTTGAAGGCCCGACAAATGGCTGGGAAGGCAGATATCGAACAATTGAGGTTGTTGGTTGACAACCATGCTACCCAGGCCATCAACGACCCGTTTGTTGGATTTAATCTGTCGTTTCATTGATGCTAAGCAGGGGATTCGAAAGGGCACTGCAACCGATTCGACAACCAACCAATTAAACTCCAAACTCAACAATTCACCGCCTGCTCCCCCTTCTAATTGCTCTTCTGCTCTCCCTCGTCAAGCCAAGTCATCAATTGCAAGTGTTTTGTTGATTGGTTGAACTCAACAATAAACCAGAGTATTGTGGAGGAGTTGTGGGGTACAAAGCTGGATATTGAGTGTGCAATTTGTTCCTGCACTTTTGTTGCTCTACGGGTTCAATAGAGAATGAATTAAGAACAATTCAGAACTGGAAATGAGAAGAAGTATTTGTTAAACAGCTACGTCTCATTAACTACTAACTAACTTCATCTGTAACTAACTAACTTACAAACTAATGAGTGAAGAAGGAAAGAGTCAACAATATAATTGGTGCGATTACAATAAAATCCACACTTTATTCATGAGTATAAATAAAATGAAGATGAAACTATCATATGGTGCAACTTGGTCTGAGAACACATTTCGTACGTTGCTGTCAAAACCATCTTCCACCGTACATCATAAGAAGATACTATCAGCCCGTTTACTGATGATATAATGTTGTTCTCACGAATGAAATCATCAACCATATCCCAGGCAACATCACGTGGGACTTTGAAGTCTTCGGGGAGAGTGACAGCAGCAATCACGACAGCAGCTGCTGCCGCGACATGTAGAAAGGTAGAAAACACGAGCCAAAGATAGGAATCTACGTTTGTGTTGGACATTCTGGATGGTTGTTTTGACGATGATGGGAGATTTGTGGAAGTGTTGAAATGGAATTGTCAGATGTGTGGAAAACACAAAAGGGCTATGTGACTTAAGAACTAATGCAGACAGAAATTGAGGCGGGCTATCAAAACGGATAGCACACTGGAAATAGCATGGTCGAAGAAAAAACATGTAGCGGGCTAAAGAAAATCAATTTTTATAATTTAAATTTGGGCTAACAAAGAATTAGCCCATGGTCCGTTAGCACACTCGTTAGTGAATGGCCTAAATTGCTCTCCTGAGGCCATTCACTAACGAGCGTGCTAAACGCTGGGCTAACGTCATTTTTTGAGCTCATTACCTATTTTTAAGCCCTCGCCGGTTGTGTCCACGTCTGCGCTCGCCCAGTTTTTTTCGATTTTTTTTGCCCGGAGCGCTAAATCTGATATCCATGCGCAGAAAGATGCTTCTTTCACCCGGAGCGCTAAAGCCTTCGCCCACTCATGTATGGATCATATTCACCATACATTTCCCCAATCGTCTCTTTTCTCTCTGCAAACATCGATAGCCATGCCATCTGCCGACGATTCATTCCAACCATCTTCCAGTAGCGAAGAAGGCTCTTCCGATGTCCGAGAGTCACAAACACTTGATGAACTGAAGAAGTTATTGTTGGCTGATGCAGAAAACTCGGACAGTTCAAGGGAGTCTTCCGGCAGTGACGAAGCGAGCTCTTCCGAGAGCAGTGCTGAGCAGCCTCCATTGCCCCGCAAGACAAAACAAGCAAGCAAGACTTGCAAGAAAAATAAGGATCAGGTTCAAGAGTCACGTGTCTTCGGGAGAGGAGAGCTCGTCATCGTCACGTACCCCAAAGACTCCTCGCAAGCAAAAACCCCACACAAAAAGCGAGCCGTCAAGAAAAAGAAGAAGAATTCAAAGTCTTCCACCAGCACTACTGCCAACACTACGGACAAAGGAAAGAAGGCAGGATCTACGACCTTCACTCCTGATGAGCTCCTCTTGCTATCAAAAGCATATATGAAAGTCAGTTGCAACGCCAAGCATGGAACTGACAAGAAGGCAGAGAAGTTTTGGGACGACATCACTCTTCATTATGTCGAGCTTGTGGGCAAGGCCAATAGTATTAACAAGACTAACATCGACTTCGCCAACATTGACATGGTGAGGAATGCCAAATCTCTCCGCAACTGCTGGCAACGTCGCCTCCAGCCCTCCATTCAAAAGTTCTGTGGCATCATCTCAACAAATCCACCTCAGTCGGGAGAGGTGAAGGACAACCAAATTATGGATCGTTATTATTCGAGGATGCGGCAAATATACGCCGAGCAGTCACACACATTCAAGAGAGATGTGCCCAAGGATTTCTCAGAGTGCATGAAGGCGTACCTCTTCCTGAGTAGCCATCCCAAATTTGATATTGAGATTCCTCTCAATCCATCACAAAAGAGGCCATCGAAAAATCCCAATTCAATTCAGGCTGAAGGGAAGGACTTCATCTCCAACAATGACAACGAGGAGACTACACCAGACTTGAGCTTCATCATCCACCCACAAAGCAAGACTCGTCCGGCTGGCAGAGACTCAACAAAAAGGTCTGATGCGGTCAAATTCATCGTTGACGAGGTTTCCAAACGAGCCACCGATAACCTCAAATCTCCCATGCAATGATCAGACATGATCATGGGTGTCCTACAGAAGACTCTGACTGAGAGTAATGAGCATATGAGGAGCATTGCTCATCAACAAGCTACCATGGCGAATCACCAAGTGATGATGTCTGCACCTTTGGAAATTCGCGAGAAGTACTTTGCTGAAGTATATACAACAATCCAGATAGAGACTGCAAACAGGAGGATACAGGAGGAGGTTCGTCAGCTCCAGTTGTTAGTTAAAAAGAATGAGCTTGAAGAAGCGATTGGGAAATCAAATACAAGTGGACATAATGATTCTTTGGATGGAAACGAATGCACGGGAGATACCAGCGAGGAGGATAAGGAGGAGAGCATAAACAACCAATCTCGTTGGGTGCAGCTTGCATTGGGAAGGAAAGAGGTATAGGCATCTGAACTGTTGAATTGTTTGAGAGGAACAGAGTTTGCCTGTCTCCACAACAGGGACAGTCATGATTTCATGAATGAATCAAAGTTCAAATGATTCATTTTGAAGAGGACGAATGACAAAAATCCTCCGCGCTGGGATTTGTTACATGAAACAGCAGCAGTTGTCATCGATCACATTGTGGAAGACGAGGACCAAGGCCCTAGCAAGGAGTGGGGTCCCTATGGATGGTATCGTCATCCCATCGAAGAACAAATCAAAGAAGCCTACATTGGGAAGACTGCCCGTGATACTGTTTAGTCTAAGTGTTAATTTTTTACAACTTGTATGGATAAATATTATTTAAGCCCGAATATTTCTGGGGATACAACACTAGTTTAGTTATTATATATATCATTAAAAAGCTTAGAACCAATCTAAAACTAGAAATGAAGTGGATTGTATTCATCACAGAACTGATCCGCACTCTCTAACGCTGCATCACCATGTTTCTTGCGATACAAGTGTCGCATCATTGCCTTTTTCAATTTTTGAGCCCCGTCACGATCATACAATGACGCCCACCTTTTCATAACCATTTGATATTTAAGATCCCTGTCCAGCACATCATCTTGTGCCTCCGTCATCAACTCATCCATCTCCTTGGAATCATCAACAGTTTCTCCTCCAGGTGTCTGCCCCTCCGTTGCCAACAATGTGTTGTATAGGTATGCACTTTCCTCTTCGTTGTTTTCAACCCTCGCCTCCACCATCATGTTGTGCATCAAAATCAATGCAAGAACCATGTAGTATATGTCATCTTTGCGATGAAGGTTGATGGGATGCATCAACGCTAGGAATTTTAACTTTAGGACACCGAACCCTCGCTCTACATCCTTTCGGTGGGCCTGTTGATCCTGAGCAAAGCTGAATGCAAGTTTTGTGTGGGGATCAGACTCGGAAGAGAGAAAATGGGTGAGTGGTGGATAAATGCCGTCGACAAGATAAATCAACTTGTCAAATACTTCACCGTCCACCAAGAATTCAAAGTCCAATTCGTCATGTCTACCATCTATCATGGATTCGTAAAGAGAGGATCTTTCCCAAATGTTGATGTCGTTTAAAGTGCCGGGGAAACCAAAGGCTGCATGCCAGAACCACAGATTGTTGTCGACGACGGCTTCAAGACCAATGCTCGCGACCTTTCCACGTCCCTGGAACTGCCCCTTCCAAGCAGTTGGACATCTTTTCCAATGTACCTTTGTTACATCCAGGGATCCCATCATCCCTGGAATCTTGTGTACTCTTTGATGCATTTCAACAATGTTTCTTGCATCTGATTTCGTTGGCCTTCTCAAGTATTGATTAGCCAATGCACGGCAACTCACAATCCCTTTTGTAAGGAACGAAACGCATTTACGCACCGTGGTCTCTCCCATCTGAAAATAATCGACAAAGGTATTTCCCAAGACACCATAACAAAGCATCTTCATTCCCATGAGGAACTTGACATAGAGACAGATGGTTGGCTTCCCTGCACGACAAACAGTCTGCCTCCAGAATGAGTGTCTCTTGGCAAGGTGGGTAACAATAGTTTCAACCATTGACCTCGTGATTCAAAAAGTGCATTCGAATGATTTGTTGGGGAAACGGGGCACAGGGCCCATCCAGTCTTTGCGTACACACAAACAAGCCCTCTTGTGATCGTAGTTGATACGCTGCCTCTTGTTTGTTTCTCCATCTTCAGTATTGCTCTTTGCCCTCTTCCCGTTTAAAGACGTGATGTTGTTCTCACAAATAAACTCGTTCACCATGTCCCTGGCAACATCCCAAGGGATTTTGAGGTCTTCAGGGACATTGACAGCAGTGATCGCGACAGCAGCAACTGCCACGACACAAAGAAAGGTAGAAAGCACGATCCAGAGATAGGAATCGACGTTCCTGTTTGACTTTGACATTCTGGAGTGTTGTTTTGACGACAACGTGAGATTTGCGGAGGAGATGAAATGGAATTGGAGAGGATGCATTTGTGAGAACGCAAGTGTCAGAATTGATGCGTTGAGAACAGAAAAGGGCTATGTCATTTAAGAACTCACGCAGACAGAAATGGAAGCGGGCTATCAAAATGGATAGCGCACTGGAAATAGCACTGTCGAAGAAAAAAACATGCAGCGGGCTAAAGAAAATAATTTTTATAATTAAAATTTGGGCTAACGAGGAATTAGCCCGTGGACCGTTAGCACACTCGTTAGTGAATGGCCTGAGAATCACTTGCATGAATAATAAACCAGTGTGACAAAATGTGGTTGTTGTCCGCTCATCATGGGTTGTGACAACAAAAAGTATCTTTAACTACTACCTTATGCTAAAACCTACAGTACATTTATCCAATGAAAAGTAGGGACAGTAAAAACCCCTCAGGGGAAAAGCCACCCTACTGATCATTCTCAAAATCACACATCATTCAACAAGAGATACTCATCCATCTACAAAAAGCTCTCCTGAGTATCACTTGCATGAATTAGAAACCAGCAAGAGGAAATCTGGCTGTTGGCAGCATATCATACCTCACATTTGAGCCTTCAGTTGAAGTCACATTTGACCTGTGTACTATCACATTACACATCACCGATTCTTTCTCTGTGATAGTTTGACCAACCAACACAAATGCAAACTCATACAAAATGAAGTCATCCCCAGATTGATCACAAATTTCAAAGTTTAGATGGGAGCATGTCAAAGGTAAAATATAAGGTACCAACTCATGAGAGGAAGACTTGTAAAGAATGGCAACAGTCTTTTTATCACCAACAATGGCAGAATTGCTACGAACAGTGACTTCAACATTTGCAGCACCATTGACCGTGTCCTATGTGCCAGAGAGTTTGGGGTATTTAAACATATATTCAGTGTTCCATTGTCAACTACAACATTGGTGTTTGTCTTACCTCTGTCAATATGCGTAATGGAATGGAGCCTGCAGATGCCAAAGGATCTTCCTCAACAAGTAATGTAGTATTGTCGTCCAGGGCCAGCTTCATTTTCATACTGCTTGCAAAGGATAAGTCAAACCCACATGTAATTTTGCGTGCATGTGCATCAACAATGGAATCAAGTGCCACCGGTGTTCCATCAAACAAAGTATCCATGTTAGACAAAGACATAATTTCATTCAACTTGGTTTCAACTCGTGTCAGCTGTTTTTGTAAGGAGTCATGATGATCCTTGAGTGTGCCCCCTAGTTCTTCAGTGTAGAGACCAAGGTTTCCAATAAGCTTTGATGTCAAAGTGTTTATGTTGTTTTCCATCCCAGTGTGACGATCTTGGAGAGTTTTCCTCATCTCAGAGTGCTGAGTGAAGATATTCTTGTTCACAGTTTCCAATGCCACTGTGCTCCATGCATCAAATGATTTAAAGTTGTTGAATAATGCCTCAATACGAAGAGCTTCATCAACAACATCACTGGGACCCAATGTTTCTTTTTCATAGGAACTGCTCACAATGTCATACGCCAATGTAATGGCGAATTTGATAGCATAGAGCACCAATAGAGATACTTGAAAAAATAGCCAACAAAGCTTCTCAAAAAATACCACAGTGGCACAAAAAGTACTAGTAGAAAGAAATTCCCACATAGAATTAGTAACAAATTGGGTATGTTTCATCCCAATGACAGCATTCTGTAAACTATTCAAAGATGACTGTGTTCCAACTGAATATCAAGAATACAAGTTGGCATCATGAGACAGAAACATTCATGAGGTGAGAGAGAAAATATGCCTTACATTCTGGAACCTGAAATGCTTGAAAAGCTGATCCATCTGATCGCTCAGGTAGCATAACATGAGTCAGTGGAACATCATCAGGATATCTAAATTGGGAGAAAATGAAGTAGGTTATGAATTTGTACTTATGCAGAATATTTCATTACACAAGTACTCACTTAATTTTCTCATATGTGACGCCATCAAATTTGGGAACCTTGTCAATGTTCTCTATCACTTCATCCACTTCAGTAAAAAACTTGTCACACATGTACGATTCAAATTTCTGACACACTTCTGTATCAAAGGGGTGTTCTGAGTCAAATCCCAGCTCCTCCCGTACATCTCCACACCTTTCTTCATCACTTGGATCTGCAATGACAAGTAATCTTGCAAAGTCTTCAAAAGATTGACTGTAATGTTCACCATCACTGGTTGGACGGGCATCAATGCATTCCTTAAGAGTGACACACGGATATCGGAACCATCTATGAAAGAAAATACAACTATTGGCATTCGAACAAGGAAAATAAATAATGCTTCTCATAAGCCTCATACCTCCCGTTCGCATTTTCACAAGCTTCTGCAGAGATGCCAAGATGCCAAGGACCAGGATTTTGGCATCTCATGGTGGAGGGATCATACTGAACAGAAAGTATACAGACAGGGTTGATGACCAGAATTAGAGAACCATGACACAACCAGGAGGTGAGATGCTCAAAGTGCTGTCAATGTAAACTCACATGAAAACCAAATCTTGAAGATGTCAAGGGACTGTCGAGGCAACATGTACCAGGCATCCTTGAAGGCCCCTTATCATTTACAAGTCTTGTAAGCACTCGTAGAGTGCCAAGTGACATGGAGTTTCCTAAGAGGAGCCTCATGCTGTCATCACATGTTCTGATTGTATCCTTCAACAAATCAGCATGACATATGCTTCTGGACCAAATGGCAGGTGTGACAAATTGGCTGTAGTAGGGGTAATTTGAATCTGAACTGGCTAATTTTTGTTCTCGTGTTCCAAGTGTTCCATAATTTGAGATCCAAGATTCTGGAACAAGAAAAGTTTGATTCCTAAAGGATGCGGAACAGTCCGTTCCAAGAATGTTACCATCGTCTGCCCTAACAATGCAGACAAGACCAGAAGGAACTGAGGTTCTAATTCGATAATGTCATAAGTCCATTTCTGGTTGGGCAATCCTGTACAAAGAGACATGATGATATTGTCCTCTGTTGACAAATATTCCAGACAGAGCCCACCATTCTTGATTTCATTTGAAAAAATGTCATACTCAAATTCTTGGCTGAGGCCCCCCTCTGTTTCGCACTGGCTCATGCGTACATTATTATTTTGATCGGGGTCATAGACCATGCACTCAGTGTGATCTGAAATGCTGCGGAGTCTATTCAACCTTAATGCAGACCATGAAGTTGGAACTAAGAACTTCTGACTTTCTACGCTCTTGCATTGCTCCATTACTAGTCTGCCACTGTTTAAACTCATGCATGTGTTGTTGTGAAAACTCTTCAACTGATTGGTTGAGGAGTAGTGGTACCACCTCTGATTGTGTCCATCATGGCATTTGTGGAAAAACACGGTCCCAAGGCTCCAATCAAAGTCGACACACTTTCCACTTCGGTGGAGAACAATTTGTAACGTGTCAACATTATAGTATAGCCTTTGATTTGTGCTCCAATCATCACAAGCACTCATTGTCACCCTTGAATTTGTATTGTCAAGAGTCATGCAGAGATTCAGATCAGAAAACAGGCGCACTTCATCCAGCGAACTTCTGCTGATAGCCTCCATCCATGTTAGGGGAAGTAGATACTTTTGTCGCAGTGCACTGTCACAACTTGCCATGTGGAGTTTGTCACCATCCCAGTTCACACACTTGCCATCCTCACCAGTTCGCAGGCGGTTGGTTGCGGCATCACGATACCATTTTTGATTGTTCCCATTGTGACAAGGACCCATGTAAACAACAAATGGAAAGGTCCTGGAGCAGTCCATGCAGAGCTCCCCTTGCCGGATTTGCCTGGTAATCGGATTATAATCAAATGCCTGACTGGATTTGGTATAATTACAGCTGAGCAATTTTAATTTCCTGTCAGAAGTAACATCCATGCATTTGTCAGGGTCTGAGAAAGCACGAACTCTGCGGGGAGTGATAGCAGGTAGCCATCGAGATGGCATCAGAAATTTTTGACTCATCCCATCATGACAATCTTTCATGAAGGGGCCTGCGTCACTCCAATCTAGGCATTTTTGATCATAGAAAGTCTTCAACTCTTGATTAAACATGTCATAATGCCATTTTTGATGGTTCTCAGAATGACAAACCCGCATATAAACAGTCCCATCATTATAGTTGTAATGAAGACAGTATCCATTTCTTAACAGTTTGATCTGGAAGGTTGTAGAATTGAAATAAAAGTCTTGGTTTGGGAGACCAGCCTTGCAGGCAACCATTTTTACCTTATTCCCAGTGTTGGACGCCTCCATACACTTGGATACATCAGACAAAATGCGAACTTTGTCATGCATTGATGCTAACTCATCAACACCATGACCACTTCTCTTGAACTTGTATTGTGTCGGGAATTGGATAAACTGTGTACGTTCCATGGGGAAGGAAGGATGCTCTCTCATTGGATTCCAATCAGGATATAAAGCTTTGTTTCGGCCTTCATACAAGAGATCAAACTGTTTCGCAAAATCTTGGCAAGCTGAAAAAGCCAGGCGGCGATTGCCACATGTCGTTGTTGGTGATTCAAGCCCTGAAGAGAAATGGTAGTGTGTACTTCTATAAGACCCAGAACACAATAAGTGAAAAAATACACAAGGAAAAATTTTACCGTTTTCTCCCCAATACCCATCCAATTCATCTGATATTGACACAAGCGATAGTTTGATGGGTGTGTTAACTGCTTCACAAACATCATCAATAGAAAGTTGGAAAGAGTGACTGTTAGGGCCTGAGCAGGACTTCTCCAAAGGATTGCATGCAGAGTGGAGCTCAGGGAGGAGATTAGAGCAATCATTTTTCAACACGAGATCTCGTATCCGTTGTATTGTTTGAACAATGTTAAAATCGGCATCATAGATAAACAGATCTTGTGTAAAGTCAGCAAAATTTTCGCTGTTTGGATCAGTTTCAACATATTTCCCAACAAACATTAGCGCTATGTCATAATCAGACATATCATTAATGCAACCCCTGAGTCTGTCACAGTTACATGTCATATCACTAGCTGTGCATTGGTCTTGTGAACAGATGCCCAGCGCTTGCGTCCGCCTCTTGTGTCTCTCATTGACCTTGAGGCGGCGATTGCCTGAATATTCATCATCGCCAGTGTGAATGAAATTGCTAATGTCGGGGAGAATGGACTTCCTTCTTACAGCGGCGTAATTCTGACGTCCTTCCCTGATCTTGTGTAAAATGTTGCGAGAACCCTGGCTATCATCGAAGTTCCATGGACCACTTCGACCATTGTGGGACTGACCCTGGCCAGTCTTGCCATTGTCAACATACCGAAAGAGGTCCTGCTCAGACTGAAAAGGCCAATTGCCATTTTTACTGGCTGTCCCGCTCTCGTGAGAGAAGAGGTTGGCTTTGAGACGGCGCTCGCTGATAGCTGAGGGTTGCAAGATAAACTTGACCTCTTCAAGGATTGAGACAGCATCTTGCATTTGAATGGCAATGTCATCAAAAAGATTAGACTCAAAGAATATAGCAATTTGTGCATCGGGAATGGCTTCCAATGTGGAATTGTCATTAAGGAGATCTGTTCCAAGAAAACTAGGCCTGTCATCCTTGCCAGCCTCAATCAAAGTAGTCACATCTCCTATGACAGATCTGAAAGTCTTGGCTAGACCCTTCTCATTGCCGTCTTTGTGCATCCTCTGCATGGACTGAACACTATTGAGTTGCGCTTGCAGAACACCTTGTACCTCCTGAACTAGCTCACTTTGATCAGCTCCGCCACGAAGTCTGTGTGATAAACTCCTGAGTTGGTGGATGTGTTCACTGGCGACAAAGCTTTTCCCTGCATCTACCTCTGTCAATTCCGCAAGTCCATTTGCCTTGCAAAGAAAACATAGCAAAAAATGTTTTAAGTTCACAGGTGCCATGTCATCCAGAAGTTTGAACAACTGCAGTGCTTTCATGATACATAGAAAAAGGCAAGAGATGACAAGGATGACTTACATTATGGGGTTGGTCAGGGTCTCCAGCTGCATCAACCTGGTTGGTCATGTTAAATATGTGCATTCAGCACAATATGACATAAGTAGTTTGTCATTTAACAAGTTGTGAAGAGGGTGTAATGCAACAGAAATGAGATGTTGCCATTATGGGTTAAGAGATCAAGTGGAGAACTCACAGCATGAGGCTCGCCAGGGTCTCCATGAGCAACATCAATCAGGGATCCATTCGCAATCGGGGATCCTTTTGGTCCAAAAACATTATTCATCTTAAGAATGTACGTAGGCCAAGTCATATGAATTTCAGAAATTCAAGACACAGAAAGTGAGGGTAACGATCAGCGGATTATTATGAGGTGAGCAAAAGGCTGATCCGAGAGGTATGCCTTGTGTCAGACAAAAGCCATGACATGCACTCACATCGTAGTGGGCTTGGCCATGGTCAACAGCGCACACAGATATGGTAGATAAAAACAACCCAAGAACAGTGGCTGCCTTGCTGAAATTCATTGTTTATGCTGTGCAACGAGTGCACACACTCAGTCGTAATGAGATACTTAGCTTTGTGAAATTCAAGCAAGAAGCAAAAGATCAGTGAAGGAAATGAAAAAGTACATCTTCAGCAAGCGGGGTTTGGTATGGTGATCAAGAGTCACCAATTAGCTATGTCAAGGAAGCTCACCTAAGTACTTAGGCAAAGAAGAGAGGTCGGATGGATTTGCACAGCAAAAAGGAAATGTCAAATAGATTACATTGATTGCAAACGGATATGGTTATAAATATGCAGTAGCAAATAACTTTGACTTACTCTTAGAAAAAGTATGCACTCGGTGATAGTTTCACGTGATTATGACATATCTTCGACCTTCACGACCCTACACATTAATGCGTTAAACTGAAAAAATATGCACTGTTGATTATTTTTTGTGACAGACATCGTAAGTTAATGACTTCGTGTTCTAATTTTTTTATTATTGCCCCATTGAACTAAAGAGTGCCCAGAGTGGGGTTGGGCTCGCCACGTATGACTGACTGATTCTTTGATGGGTGAAATAAAATAACAATACATTAAACGATGCTCGTACACATATAATATTTTTTTTGCGCAACACGAAGACTTAAAGGGGACAGATATGACCTCAACTAAAAAAATGATATACTGTCCATGAAATATCCTAGGGAATAGACTTGTCATGTGACATCCCATCGACTGATTTGAAACAGGTTGGGAATGTAAATTGGTGAGAGTTGACTGACTTAGTTTTGTTACCGTACCAAGCATGCTCTTAACAATAAAAGTTCAGAATTAGATCGCTAAGTAAGGTTTCCTCCTTCACTCTAACAAATCCCTTACAAGAGCAAAGGGGCAATATTTTTCCATGTCCAGATATATTACATATCTGTGATCAAGACATAGTGAACATTTGCGTGGTCAGGGTAACCCTATCCACAACGATTCAACGATTTGACACAGGTTATAGGAATGTAAATAGCACGAAGACTTAAACGGGACAGATATGACCTCAACAAAAAAATGATATACTCTCCATGAAATATCCTAGGGAATGAATTTTGCACCCTGTGACATTCCATCGACCTATTTGAAACACGTTAGGAATGTAAATTGGTGAGAGTCGACTGACATAGTTTTGTTACCCAGTATGCTCATAAAAACAAGTTCAGGATTAGATAGCTTAAGTAAGGTTTCCTCCTTCACTGTAACAAATCCCTTACAACAGCAAAGGGGCAATATTTTTCCGTGTCCAGTAAGTGCAGTACAGTCGTACAGTATTACTTTTCTGTGATCAAGACACAGTCAACATTTGCGCGGCCAGGGTAACCCTATCCACAACGATTTGAAACAGGTTAGGAATGTAAATTGGTGAGAGTCGAGAAACATCATATTGTTACCAAGTATGGTGTGCTATCTTCACAATAATTATTTTGGAGTAGTTGCGGCATCACTTGGTGGCAATTCATGGCAAATCATTTGCCATCTTGTCCTTGGGCCAGAACTCAAAATAACTTCACTACCGGTGATTATGTGCTCACTGTTTTGGGAGCATTTGGTAGGACCACTTAGGGTCAAAATGGCTACTGAACATAGGTTTTTGGTGATTGATTCTTCTACAATGCACTGTTATGGCCAACATATCCACTTCAAGAGTTGCCATGTGATACCAACAGCAACATCCCAACACTACATTTATCAAACACCAGCACTATCCTTGCATTTTCTCAAAGATCATCACCAACCCATCCTTAACATGCCTATGTCAACCCTGGAATCAAACATGCCAACCCTGGAATCAAACAACGGTCACCCTCTTTCTTGGCATATCCACTGATCACATTCCTGTGATGAAAGTCGGTCCCTCGGATGACGCATTCCTGTGTGGCATGTAAGTCATTAATTTACGCCCACCATTACAAATGCGAGTCCGACCCGCTTCCAATGGATCGGCTCCTCCTACAATGCTCAAGAAAAGCAAATGCAGTAACAAACACCCTCACTCCATTGCTTATCCATCAACCATCCCCAAACCACTCGATTAGGCCACAGCCCTTTGTGGGCACAATAATTACCCTAACCCAAGAATGCAAATTTGGTGAGTTGTCTCCTTTGCATGAGAATACAAATTTGCTGCTTGTAAACTTGTTCAATCAGCCTACTTACACCCTCCCCCCTTCGTTCAACGATTTTTGACAACCTGCTGAATGATTTCCAAGATGAAACTGAGGTCGTCTTGAATCAAAGTCTTTGTTCCATCACCAGCCTGGCACTGTTGCTTGTCCTCATTTTCTCAACGAATTTCAAATGCTAGCCGTTGACTCCTTGTTCAGCATGAGGCTCAAATTGAAGATATTGAGATACATAGAATGCAGTTTGTTTTTTGTAGAATGATGTACTATGACGGTTTTGTAATCAATCACAGCAGGCTGCATGATGACAAGTGACCGCCGGTACCAGAACAGAGCTATGTCAAACAATAAGAAAAACAAAGGCACTGTGGTCAAGACAGGTGTGGCATTATTGATGTGTGAACTGGATGAAGAAATTATCATTGTATTAATGCATTTATTTTTTAAGATGACGTGCAATGCTGAGAAGAAAAAGTTGTGTTATCCAGGGAGGTTGATGGCAGCGATGGTATAATGGAGCATAAACAGAAATAAAAAATAGTTTTTTGGAAGAGATAAAAGTGTAGGAAACTTCTATCAACAAAAGTTAGCCCCATAATTACCATATGTTACTGGATTTTGAGATACAGTCTAAGTAGAAGATAGTCCATTCAAGTGAAATAGTCCATTCTCATTCATGCAGACCTGTCAACAACACCAAGGGTTAATATGCAAGATGTCAACATTAATGGGGGATATGAGTTGCAATAAAGCGGCATTGGTGAAGAAATTTGAAATTGGTTACACATTTTAAACATACCACTATTTAACCAAAATTAACATTATTTTTCAAAATATCACAATCTCTTGAAAATCACTACTTACATTAGTTTAAAGCATGTGAATTGTGGTGAGTGCTCTCTGATCTGTTTCTGTTACTCCTTTACCATGTGGTTGGGCTACCCCTGCTACTAAAAAATCTAATGGCTTCATATCACCATTTGGCAACTGTACCTTGTTGAGAAAGATATAACCTATATTCGAGAAATACCCTATATATTTGAGAAATAAATAGGAAACATTTTAGAAATAGGTTATATTCGAGAAATAGTCTATATTAAAAACTTGATTACAGTCTATAAAAATAACAACCTCCTCTGCATAGGAATAGTATTTGTACCTATGGCTCTCACACATAGCCTACTGCTTGATACCTTAAAAAAGCCTATAGAATATGCTATTTCCAAGAAAGTCGCTATAACTGGGGAAAAGGATATTATTGAATAATATAAGACATTTTCAAGAAATAAGATATTTTTAGACCTACAAAGTAAAAAATACTTCATCTAATGCAAGCTTTTTTATAAGCAGGGGTAGTCGTTTAGTTTGGTACCTACCACATCTTGTACCGTGACATGGTACACCATACCATACCTCCATACCAACAAAATAACAATTACAAGCCAATCATACTACACACATCTCTATAACACATCAGACATCATATTTTGGTATAGTATGACGTGAGTTCTATATTTTCCTCTCCAAACAAATTGATTTGTAGGAATAATATGTATACATTATAGTGGTGCACACTTTACAAAATGCACCTTTAAACCTACCCCCATTTTTCACAATTGTTGTGTCACAGCTAGATTCTCAGTACAAATAACCCCATTACCTATGAACCTTATATTGAAAATGGTGTGTTTTAATTGGACAACAACCAAGTTGCCACCTAAAATTGTCAACTTGATAAAGGCAAACCTGTCTGTGGGTCATGAGTGGATGAAATATTGTATGGGGTCTGCACGTAGACTTTTGGTGGGGGTCTATACATATAAACCTTAAAAGATGTCTGAAAAACTTTCGATGGGGCCATTCAGTGGATAGATATGCTAGACATTTTGTGAGGGGGTCCTAGTCCAAGGCCGCTCAGTATGTAATACTACGCTTCACTAGACAAATGTTATCGACATTGCTGGAAAAATGTACAAATTGTGAATGAATAAAAGTATCACTTTAAGCAAGTGTACAACTTTCTCTATGTTTCATTTTTTGAATTTAATATCACAACTATCAAAAATCTTTGTCAGCTGCATTTTTACACACCTGACATTCTATTCATATCCATTTTAGAGTGAATATAAAAAGATCAAACAACATATATATATATATATATAATATATAATATATAATATATAATATATAATATATAATATATAATATATAATATATAATATATAATATATAATATATAATATATAATATATAATATATAATATATAATATATAATATATAATATATAATATATAATATATAATATATAATATATAATATATATATATATATATATATATATATATATATATATATATATATATATATATATATATATATATATATATATATATATATATATATATATATATATATATATATATATATATATATATATATATATATATATATATATATATATATAATCATTTTCATTTAAAAAACATCATCTATCAAGGTAATATTTTTCCTTCAAAAAAATGAATTAACAATTAATTCAGCAGTCAAACTCATTTTCAGTAAGGAAAAAGAATGCCATCTGTCTAAATTACACATCTTGATGAAAGTAGCACTTTCTATTGATATAAGTATTATGCCATAGGATAATATTTTGCCAGGGGACAATTTTGCTGAGTTGTTTGCCAACAAGAGTGAAAAGTCTGAAAAGAACTGAATGCATAAGAAATAATTGGAACTAATAATCTGATGTTGACTGCAAAAAATGAGATCTAACAGTGATGGGTTGACTGCAAAAAATGATATTCAGTGAAATGGCTTCTAGTACTATGAGACATTGATTGCTGAGAGCACTTCAAATGAATTGTTAGCTAGGCTTACAATTCTTTTAATTAAACTGTAATAATGTTTTTGCTCACTGAATAGCTAACAGAGCCTAAAGGTAGGTGGATTGTTGATCTCCTTGGGTGAAGTCATCACTTCTCTCTCTCTTTCTCCTTACATGTTTGCAAAATCCCTAAACATTTTTCCTCTGTGTGACTGCTTACAATTGTACTAACATAAGCTTCTAAAACAAGATTTTTTTCACCTAAATTATACATACCCAGGAAGAATTTTTTGAGCACTTTTGCAAATGTGAACCAAGTACCCACATTGCACATGCAATGACTGGGTCAATAAAGAATGGTGCAAATAAATCCTATGTTTGTGTTTTATTGCAAGGTAACACACTTGCAAATTTTAAATTAAATTGTTGTATTTTGAGTGAACCCATGTGCAGTCATATCATGTGCACAGGCAGGATATCACCATGCTGCTGCCATCAATCCCTGACATCTCTCAATAAGAAGCAGCACTGCAAAAAGAATGGTGAGAATATGCTGAGAATTGATCATTTGATACAGAATTCACTCACTATTTTTCAATTAAAGGGGTCGGTTATATGGAGCCCCCTGGGTCCGTCAGACGAAACAAACTACTTCGTCAGACGAAGCATTTTTGTCAGTTAGGTTTCAGTTAGATGTCCAACTGACACCATTTTCAAGAAAAGGTATCCACTAGATTTAAAAACAAATTCAAATCGAAAACACATTTTGTCAGACGAAATCACCAAAAAGTCTTAGAAAAAAATTGCATGCTTACACTAGTAAACATGGTTTCGTAAGACGAAATCAAAAGTCTTCAAGAAATAAAAAACATTGCATGCTTACACTAGTTAACATGGTTTCGTAAGACGAAATCGAAAGTCTTCAAGAAATAAAAAATTTGCATGCTTACACTAGTAAAAATGGTTTCGTAAGACGAAGTCATGCATGGATAAAAAGACAAAAGTGAGAATCAAACCCCTGTCCAGAGGTGATGCATTGGAGATATTTACCACATAGCCTTAGCACACCTGGGATGCATTGTGATTTTTAAATATTTAGATAGCAAATGTTAATTCGTAAGTTTAGTTAAAACGATTTCCGGTCAGATTGGAAGCAAAATGGGATACCTTTTATCTTATATTCACGTCTGTATTTGAACATACCCTCGATCCGTTTTGTCAGACGAAACGCCTAACAAACTTGGTTTCGTCTGATGGACCCAGGGGGCTCCATAGAACTGCTGCCTTTTCATGTGCTACATGTGATCTGTGATATGAAAGCCCACAAACCGTTTTGTCCCACTGTTGCCACCACCCACTCAATTTCATTTAAACAGAGCATCAGGGGAATAAGAATGCTGAGAAACCATCATGTCTTGATGATCTTACACTTCTGTTCAACGGACGACAACAGACCACAATGGACAACAACCAAAGATAACGGATGACAACGTATGACATCAGATACACTGCAAACAAAAAACCCCGGTAACCTCCCGGTACACTTGCAAAACAGCAGAGTGTACGGGGAGGTTACTGGAATTTCAAGAGTGTACGGGTGGGTTACCGGTTTTTTATACATTACTTAAGCCACAGTTTATCACGCTAAGCTTTGAGCAAAAAAATCTTCAGAGTGGTTGTTTGTTTCATGACTCACATTCAGCGAATGACAAGTTGTGAACAGCAAGATCACCTGTTGGGTCTAGTTTTGGTTTCAATTCTAGGCTTGATCTATGATTTTATTTGGTGAGTGCGTATTGGGCCTATTCATATTTTCAAAATATGGTACGTCTATCAGAAGTGACTGCGCCAAAAAATGAGAACTTAAGTGGGGCTGAAAATTTGTGCAGTGTTACGTGTTTGTTACTTATTCCTTTGTATTCTTCACCTAATTCTTGTGGTATATTTGTAGGATAACATAGTTACAGTACGTACCGTACTACAACACTGGTGCTTGACCCAGAAGCAACTGTAGCAGTGTGCCCTCTCACTGCTTTCACATCACACATGTACTTTTTTTCTATTTTATCACTGATACCCCACCGGCCCATCATGGGAACGGCCGAAACTCAGTCCACAGACTGAGTTATCCCTCCCGCCTTGCACCGCGGTGTTGCCAACAACAATTGGCAGCGGCGGGTATATTTTGGGGGTGAGTTCTCATGACCTTGTCTTGTTTTACAGAATTATACTCACCACACGTCCATTTTTTTCAATTAAATAGTTACAGGCCTGCTGGTGAAATTGCCGAAACTCAGTCCACAGACTGAGTTATCCCTCCCGTCTTGCACGGCCGTGTTGCCAACAACAATTTGCAGCGGCGGGTATATTTTGGGGGTGACTTATCATGAACTTGTCTTGTTTTACAGAATTATACTCACCACATGTTCATTTTTTTCAATTAATGTGTTTCAGGTCTACCGACAAAATTGCTGAAACTCAGTCCACAGACTGAGTTATCCCTCCCGCCTTGCACCGCCATGTTGCCAATAACGATTGGCAGCTGCGGGTATATTTTGGGGGTGACTTATCATGAACTCGTCTTGTTTTACAGAATTATACTCACCACACATCCATTTTTTTCAATTAAAAAGTTACAAGTCTACTGGCAAAATTGCCAAAACTCAGTCCATAGACTCTGCCTTGCACTGCCATGTTGCCAACAACAATTGGCAGCGGCGGGTATATTTGGGGGGTGAGTTATCATGAACTTGTCTTGTTTTACAGTATTATACTCACCACATGTTCATTTTTTTCAATTAAATAGTTTCAGGCCTACCAGCGAAATCACCAAAACTCAGTCCACAGAGTGAGTTTGGCATTCCGCCTTGCACGGCCGTGTTGCCAACAACAATTTGCAGCGGCGGGTATATTTTGACGGTGAGTTGTACTAAACTCGTCTTCTTTTACACTATTATACTCGCCACACATCCATTTTTTTCAATTAAAAAGTTACAGGCCTAGTCGTGATCGCTGAAGCTCAGTCCACAGACTGAGTTTGAAATTTTCGCTTTGCACCGCCGTGTTGCCAACCATTATTGGCAGCGGCGGGTATATTAAGAGAGGTGATTTGCATGGAATACAATTCTTTTTACCCTTGTTTTGACTACATCTAATGTTCAGTGGCATGTAAATATTAACGGTGAGTTATGCTGAAATCAAACTATTTTACAATTGTTTTCATTTCAGCTTATTTTCAATTAAATAATCTACCTTGGTGATATGGTCCATGGTATCGTTTTTTAGCTTGGGGCTGAAATTTTTGCATGTGTGTCATTTTGGTGGGCAATGTGTTGGGTGGGCCCCTAAATATGGTGATGTAGTATGTTTAATTTTATTAGTGGAGATAAATTACACATACTCTGCTATTACTGTAGTCCAACAGTAGGTAGTCCTCCCGGTAACCCTCCTGTACGTTCCGTTAGCCCTCCCGTATGCTCAGGTAACCTTCCGGTACTCTCCAGTAGCCTTCCCATGACCTTCCGGTTACCCTCCCCTACACTTCCGCTAACTCACCTGTACACTTCTGGTATGCCACCGGTAAAAATGTGTTTAGCTACTAAGTAATGCAGTTATAGCCACTAATTATATTGATATCGATTCTAAGACTTACTGAGAAGTCTGTTTTCCTGTAAAAAAAAGTACCAATTCCTATCGTACCTAGAAATAAATCCAAAAGCTCCTTTTGGTCTCTTATTTCCGGTAACCTCCCGGTAGACTCCAGTAACACTCCAGTACACTAGTTTACCGGAGGGTTACAGAAGTGTACCGGAGGTTACCTGAAGATACCATTCCGGGGCTCGGTAACCTCCCGTACACTCAAGTGTACGGGGAGGTTACTGGTGTTTTTTGTTTGCAGTGTGACAAAGGACAACAATTGATGACAACGGATGACAACTCATGACAAACGATGACAACTGATGACAAAGGAAGAAAAAGGAGGACAACGGATGACAAAGGATGACAACTGACAACAACGGACAACCACAGATGACAATGGATGACAATGGATGACAACTCATGACAATGGACAACAATGGATGACAAAGGATGACACCGGACAACAACCTACAACAACTGATCATTATTATTGACAACAGATGACAAC
>JABMIG010000381.1:55000-111989 GCA_013187285.1 Cyclotella cryptica
TGATTAATGTGACTACCTGATGACAACCCTTTAAGTCTAGCAATAACATTTGACTACAAGTGACTACTCCAGCTGGCGATTTTAATCACCAAGGTATAATTGCCTCTCTTACAGGGAACTTCATCTTACTTCAGGTGACATCATTTGATGGACTCGTTGCTTTTTGTCCCAAGATACTGTTTCTTTTGTTTCTTGTTTCTCACTAATTAGAGTACACTGTAATCCGTTTAGTCGTCTGACAAAAATTTGGTCTGGCCTTCCCAGATTTTACAAGTAGTGTACTAACAAAATACAAAATATTTTATATCTCAGTCAATATTATCAATTTTTACATCACACTTAGTGAATATTGTAGGGCTTGACGAGATCTATTCAAATATGCAATAAAAAGAGGTGGTATTCCATCACCCCTTGTTGGAAAATGCACATGCACTCAATCACTCACAATCACAATCATAAGATCCATCATCGACATCAATCACGGCAACCATGTCTAATCAAGCCCATGTTGCTGTGGTTGCCCAAGCTTGGCCTGTTGCACCAGTTGCAGCTCTAGAGAGTAGCAACACAATCTATGGCTTCATCAGATTCTGATGACCCATCTTGAGTGGGCACATGGGACAAGATAATGTTTTACTAGTAGTTTGTTAGTAGATATATTTTGTAATCTTGTGAACAATATCACTAACAAACTACTGCCTCAACTGAGGCTGAAAAGTCTGACATCTACGATTAGCTATATCATGGTCAATACTAGGAGTTATGTCACAAGTGACATGCTAGATCTGTCAGGGATGATGAGAGCGGTCCAAACCCGAGCTAAAAATGAGTAAAGAACATCTAACAGGACTGCCAAAATTTAGAGGCATACCCCTGACTAACCCTTACAGTGTACTCTACTCTAAAGTACAATATGGTATAGAAGACTGGTTCCTGCTGACACAAACCTTGGTAAAAAAAATAAAAAATAAAAATTACCAGCAGCCGGTGCAAGATTTTTTGTAGCAAGCTAGAGAGAATGTGATTCGTAGGACAGAGGAAGACATACTTTGAAAATAACGTGGCTTGTCTGCGCTTAATTAATCATTAATTAAAGCGCAGTTGCAAATGGGTGCGAGCGCCTCGCACGCTTCGTGCGCACCTTGCTTGGGCTCGTGCCCATTTTAAAAGTAGAAAATATAGCTTGGTTACGTTCCTTTTTAGACAACCATTTGTGACAGCATAACATTCCCTTCAAGTTCACAGAACCATTCGTGTAAATTTTTTGTGACACTTTAATGATTCCTTCAAGTTGACAGAAGCATTCTTGTAAAAGATGTTATATGTTATAACATTGTTCTTTCAAGCTATTCACAAAGATATAATATTAAAGGTAGGCAGATATTAAGACACTATGACTTCCCCATTTAAGTCCAACCGAAAAATGAATTATTTACAGGTAAGTTATGATCAACTTGTTGGTCAGTGCCTGTTTTGGCAAAAAGTGAAAAAACTGTCTCACTGAAAAAGAAGGAGGAGGAGGAGGAGGAGGAGGAGGAGGAGGAGGAGGAGGAGGAGGAGGAGAAGAAGAAGGAGAAAAGCGGCTCAGTTTCCAACACAACTAAGATTTTGAAAACATCTTGATGCAGTCGTCCGAGAGTTTGCCAACTGTTGCAATGACATGGATTTATCCGTTGGGGTGTCCGTTGTTCCGTTGGGTCGAAATTCGTACCCTATTTTGAATTTTGTGGTATTAGTCTAGTGCAGAAATCCTGGGAGATAAAATTTACTGCTTGATAGAAGGACTTTTACTGTACGCTAGTTATTGCGCTCGCATCTCATGATTACTGTTACAAAACCATTCTTCATAGCTCTTGATAGCAGTAAGGGCGGACGAGTAACGAGTGCAGGAAAACCATTTAGGAGTGATTTGTGTGTAAACAAGACGGGCAAAATCTCGAATGGTTCATTAATTGCCAGAAGGACATGAAAACGTCGTCCTCTTCGGCAGCGTCAGCGTCGACGCTAACGTATGAGTCTGACATTTCCTCGCGACGCAGCCACTATCTGAACGGGTACCCTGCAGGCCACAATGACCATGCTGGCAGCCACTCGAGGCAGGCGAAGCAAGAAGAAGCACGTTTGTTTGATCTGGTGCTTAAGAAGCTGGAGACGGTGCGAATGGTCAAGGCCAGAGAACGGCATCACAGTCACAGTGGCCAAGACAGGAATCAGCATGACGGAGACTACAATGCCGTTGAGCGGCACGTGCAGCGGAGAGACGATTTGCGGTCCAATCGACGATCCAATCACGCTATACGAAGCGAGCACGACGAATCCGTCGTCACTGACACGGAAGGTTCTTGCGTTGACGACAGCTCCGATGGTTCCTCTCGAGGACGATTTTCAAGTCGGGAGTTGATGCCCATTCATCGAGCTGAAAATGACCATGAAGCAAATGATCGAAAACCAAAACACGCCATACATCACGATTACAACTCCTTCTCTGAAGAACAATTGCCAGATGCGATATTGAGGTTGGATAGAAGGCATGCCATCCCTAGGCCGAGGCATAAGAATGATTTATTGGTTGAGATTGATGTAAGGATTAACATGTGTTTTTGAGAGCGCAGAGCTCGGGAGCCGTCCTCTCTTCAGTTGTGTGCATTGAGTTCATGTGATGATGTTAAGTATGCACAGGGTATGGATACTTTCAGTGTTGTTCAGAATTTGGTTTCCTTTGTTACCAGCGCATTGCCTATCATTGAGGACGTTTCGCCTCAGTCCACGAACATACGAAATCAACATGATGACGGAAATGGAATGCTTTGATAACCCTATTATGTGTGACTTGACGTTATAATTGCTGTCCTCTCTTCTCCTATGGATAGCGATGTCTAAAGCATTCCACTCACACTCCATTCTTATACACATACTGACAGGCATGTACGATCGAGAAACGATCACTCGCTAACCGGCCGGGCGTCCGATCCTCCATCCATCCCACTCCCATAGAAACTATAGCGGTCGATTGCATAGGGCGAGTTGTACAACTCACCACACACGCACGTGCCATTCATGGAGTTGAATTAGAGGATAGAGTAGCGGCGTTGTATCCCTTTGACTATTCTGATACGAGTGCAGATAAGCGGGGCAGAAGGTGTGGGGTTGGGAAGAGGAAGGAGTTGGGAAGGTATGCTTTGGTGGATGCTGGGTAAGAATGAAATCTTGTGAATAGAACGTTTAATGCAATGCTTTTGAGAGTGCAATCTGACCCGTACTTTGTTGCTCTTGCGTCAGATTCATCGTCACTGTGCCCAAGGATGTCGACGGCGCCCTGGCCGCGACCCTCATCCGACTCTACATGACTGCTTTCCAATCCATCCAAATGGGCATACTCCACAATACTCCAACGACATCCCATGATAGATACGATCTATCGCAATTAGAAGGGCAATCGATCCTTATCCAAAATGGTCATACAGAATTAGGACTAGCAGTTATCGACATAGCGATAACACTCGGAGCTCAGCAAATCTTTGCCACCGGCCCATCTGAGCATCATTCACGATTACGATGCGCTGGTGCGACGCCCTTGGGGAAGAAAACATTCGGCTGGGAATTATTTCTGACAGAAAAGTTAAATCTGGTGTTGATCCAGGACTTGCCAAACATGGAAATATTTGAACAATTCGTGAGGTTGTTGGATGATGACCATGGGAGTATAGTCAAAATCAATCATTGGCCGCAGAGGCAGGGTGGTTATGACGAGAATGAACTTAATGACGACAGTATTGTCGCAACCGAGAATGTGGGATGTGATGGGGGCTTGCACCTTGGAGATTTGGCCGAAAAGGCTCGATTCGCGTTCGAGGAAGCCAAATTTCACTTGCGATTGGCATGTTGTTCTCAGTTTTTGACCTACGATGGTGCTTGGGCCAGCAGCAAGGAAGATCCGAGTTTATGGAAGGAGGACTTGAGATTTTTGTTGGCCTTATTAAGTGAGGGAAATCTGAGACCTCGCGCTCATGAGCGGATATGTCTTGAGAATGTCGCAGAAACACAAGATAGAATTGAGCTATACGGGAAGGGTCATTCGATTGTGTGTTTGCCTTTCAAGACCGCCACAGAAACTGCATTCGCTGAAGATCGCGATATGAATGTAAATGATTCATCAATGTTGCAGGAGAATTCTCCTGCAGCAAAGGGGAGGGTGGCCTCGAAAGGACACGGGCATTACAATAGCTCCATGGCGACTTGTTCCACAACAAAACGCAGTGAGGTTGCAGACCATGGATCAGGTTTTGCTACGATGATAAATGACAATGATGAGATTGACTTTGCAGTTGCTTCGGGATACGTTAGAGGACCGATCGATGTGCTCAGTGACTTTCACTATTTAAATGATTCAAGGAATAGACCTCATAGAGAATTGACAAAAAATGGCTGCTCGGTAGACTTTCAGCCCTCGAATGACTACAAAACGTGTCGACAACAAGAATTTTGTTTAGACAATGATTTTTCTTCCGGGGTATCGAACTCAGCGATTCCTGTGCACACACATCACATGCCTCCCTCGCAAACAAAAGCATCCGATAACAGTTACCAACGATCTTTCCAAAACTCGCCCCCTCCTTCTACTCGGATCGAGGAAACGAAATCTAGACACAGCAGAATCATACAGCGTCAGAAGGTGGCAAAAGAACGGAGGTTCAAGACCCAACAACATGATAATCACAATGATGCTTGTCGCCGTGAGTCAGCAATGCAGTCTGAGCCAGTTCAGATAAAATCAGATTCGTCAAATAATTTGCAAAATTCGAGATCTCAATGGAGAAAGTTAAGGCGTGATGCGCGGGCGAAGAGTCGAGCAAACGAAAGGTCGAAGTTGCATGAACTTGTCCAATGCGAAACTGGCCCCACTACAAAAAATGGCACTTGTACAATGGACGGAAGTGAAACATCGAAGTGTTTCGAACGTGCTCAATCAGAAGCTGTAAAAGCAGCAGCTTACACAGATGATTTGCAGGACATTGAAGAAAACAATGGGAATGAGTCAGAGAGGGTGTGTGTGAAAGACAGCAGTTCTCCAGGTACTTCTCCGAACTCTACCTTGGCAGACTTGCACTCTTCTCATATCTTGGAAAGCGAAAAGACAATGACAGAGACTGGGACTGGTGAAGTCAATGTGACTCGAGCAGCGAATATTGTACAAGAGCATGAAGAGACTTCATCTTTCCATTCGCTTATGATCAAGTGGAAAAGTATCGAAGATCGCATTAAGTGAAGGAGCTATAAGTTTAAAAATATATGCACGGAGTTCTCCCATGTTAGTGCATGTTCCCTGCGTTGGCTTCTATCCATCTAGGAGCTAATTGTAAAAGTGACCCTATCTTCTATCTGTGCAAGGCATTCAAATATAATATTATGGCATAGCACTGAATCTGTTTCTCATTCCATGCGGCGCTTTGGGTGAGGGTTTTACAGGTTAATGCTTTATTTCATGTATCATTTCCAAAATATCACGGTGACTCGTGTGTCTTCTATGTAACGTTCTAAGAAAATTCTATGTTACTTATTCATTAACTGCATGGTTTTCATTTGTGTTGAGCAAATAAGTCCGTTTCAGCCGTCATTGTGAAAATCCTAGATGCATCCCGAACAGGGTTGAAATATCGTTAGAGTATCCAAACTTTTGCTGTGTGTTCATGTGTGTTTTTCGCTACTTGCATACGGCATTGAAATCTATTCTGCGTTACCTTGGCATGGCCTCAATAAACATTACATCATGCGGTCCAGAAGAGTTGAGGTGGGTGCTACTTACGAATTGACAGGTGATTGTTGACCGACTATTCGCGCGCCTCTCTGTCCGTCAGAGTTCGAGTGAAAATGAATCACATTTACATTGTATAAACTTTTACTCCAGTTACAAAGATGAGGTATCAATAGATTTGATCAAGTACTGCTTTGCTGTTTCATTGTCGTGTTGGATATTACACCACCATTCTGAGTTCGTGGATCGTGGAGTGTGTAATATTTTGTTTGCACAGTTCATATTGAATGAGAATTCAGATTCCGCATCGCCAACGGGCCCGAATGCTACTGCATGAAAACCTCTCCTCTCAGCAAGACTTTGGGGACGCAATCCACCTCGAGACCACAATGAGGACACAAGTGAGGGAAAATCAATGCACGTCCTCTCTTGGGTTGAGCTACGGCCAACACTTTTGGATCATTCAAATGTTGAAGCAATGCAGTGCCTCCACCCCGATGGCAATCTGTCAAGTATAGAATAAAGGTATGAGTGCTACGACAGCCAGAGGAGTCGTCAACGCGGCATAGGTCGACGTGTGGAGGGAGAAGACCGCCCTTTTGTTCGTAGCGGAGGAATCGAAGATGATGAAACACCGATTTTGGAGGTAATCTAGTACCACTGGTTGTGGGAGACTGCTGCGAATGGCTTTCATCCCCCTCGTTCGTCAAAGGACTATTCAATGCATTACGCGCCGCATCTATACATTTGAGCAATATGCTTTGAATAGCTTGTTCCGCATCACAATAATATGATCGAGTTGGACGATAAGTTGATTTTTCGTTGCTTGTATTATGATTAGATAGATTGGTTGTTGTCGTAGAATCATGACTCTCTCCACATGACGTCACTGGCAATTTCCTCCACAAGATTTCCAGTTTCTGTAAGTGGGCTTCGGGTAGAGCATTGTCCACAATACACGCACCGGCGCCTGGGTGATCCCTTCTTGGGTCAATGAGGATAGTTACCTGTGGGTCTGCCCCTTCCCGCTCGTCATCATGGAGCAAATACTCGTTCATGGAGCACTCCGTCACATTTCCAGAGTTTACACCATATTTTTTCAAAATGGTCAACACATCTATTCGCTTCAGCTCATTCGCAACGCTCCAGCACGTACTCCCTCCATTCGCTGGAATAGTGGCATCAGCCCCATACTCCAGCAAAGATTCAACTATGACCCCAGGTCCCTTCCAGCATGCAATGTAAAGGGGAGTTTGACCGTAGACATTTTGCAAATTAACATCGATGCCTGCTTCCAAGTATCCAATGACCATTTGAGGCGAGGATACAACTGCCTTGAAGAATCGATCGGATCGAACATCCTTTGACAAGTGACCACTGATTATGGGTCGCAGTGCTTCTCCCCATGTAGAGTGGATTGGATCGCGTATCTTTTTACGTCCTTGTTTCATCTTGTGTGTCGATGACTTTTTTTGGCAGTCCTGTTTTCCTTCTTTTTTCGTCACAGTTTTCAATTCGGCCGAAGTATTCGCGAGGCTCATATATTTCGCGAAAGAATCGAGTCTTCTTTGTTCTCTTTGAAGCGACGATTGATGGTCATCCTTGCTTTCGTGAGAAACTTCCAACAAAGGGGAGGACTGTAGGTTGGCAAAATCACGATGTTGCTCGCAGCATTGCCGAAATCCCTCAAAGTCGACGTGACACTTGGGACATGTGACTATATTTTGTGTGAGACTTGTGCAGTTGGGCACATGACGTACTAAATGATTCCAAAGACACGGTTCGCAGTATGTGTGGCGACAGGGTGGTCCAAAAGACAACAATGGATTTGACGAGGTGCATCGTTGATGGCAGAGTTGACAACAGTCGTTGGAATGAGTATCTCGAGAGGTGTTTTCGTCCAGCACGCCATTCATCCTCATTTCCACGAGCGCCCTGACGATGTAACTCCACAGTGACAGCGGGATGGTTGTTGGCGATGCGTCGTTTTCTGCTTGTGCGTGACAGCTGAGAGAGTGCATGAGCGCCAGCACTTTTCGACTTGACTCACCGGCACAACGAGTCGGATCCACGCCGCCCAAGAGCAAGAGAGCGACGATGCCGTGCCGTCCCAGCAAGCTGGCGTACTCGATCAGGGTGAGCTGCTGTCCACGAGCGGCGAGATGCTCCATGTAGGGCGCCAGCCGAGTGGCAACGAACTCCCTGCCGAACTTGGAGGCTGCCAGCGTGGCGGGCTGATGCTGCAAATGCGGAGCCAAGCTAGGCGGCTTCGTGGAGTCCGGCTCGTCCCAGGGACACGCGGTGGAGAGAAACAGGCACAGCGCAAACTCGGCCGCCTCGATGGACGAGACGCCTCTCTTTGGAACGCCGTGGGATAAGTCGAAATCGCGGGACGAGTCGCGGCATGCCACGAGCGGGAGGGCGCCGTTGAGGAAGCATCCATCGCGAGCCAAGGCCGCCACGGAAAACGCCGACAGATCGTTTTTGATGACGGCTTGCAGATATCTCAGCGCCGTGTTCAAGCGGTGCAACGTCGAGATGTCGTCGTCCTTGTCGTCCTTGTCGCTGTCGTTGTTTGTAACGGCTGGACACGCAGCGACGACGTGCGACGCGATGCGGGAATGGATCTCATAACGGGCCTTGAGGCGAGCGCGCTCTCGAGCAGTTCTCCACCGATTTTGACTGTTGGCTTCGATGCCCATGATCAAGCATGGTGTTTTTGTGTTTTGAGGTGTTGCCAGGGTGTTGCCCGCTTTGATCCAGTTTGATCCTTCTATTATTATCATACGGCAACAACAGCCGGCCACTAGTTAATCTACTAGGTAGTATTCCTCTACGTACACATCAACATGTGAACTGTCGTCACAAGGCCTAAAACATCATTCACACAATACAATACAGAGGTTGTGCCTCCTGGCTGCCATCATCTTCTTACTTATGAGCAGCCTGTGCTCCGTGTTCTAGCTCGACAGAGTAGCGCAGGCAGTGATGCACTACCATTACCACATGGGACCTATCATTTGTATTATTTCATGCTCAACAAAGATACATAAAAAATGACCACAATAGTTTAAGCTCAACTACTATAACTGACACAAACATGAAAACTCAAAACACGCAATTCATTCATGGATTCTATCCACTACTCTTTGCTACCGACAATGTGCTTTGTTGCCTTCCCAATAGACACTTTCTGCATCCGTGCTCCAAATCGCAATGCTCCAATGGTGTCAGAGAGATTCGATGGGTCAGAACTTACGCAACATAGCAATAAGACTTTCGCATCCGCTTCCAAACTGTCACGTAAGAGATGAGTCAGGGTAGAGTTTCGGTAAGGGACAGATCGATCGAATTGACATCTCGAATTCACGACATCATTCAGGGCATCGATCGATTTGTTGCAAAAATGAATATTGTCAACATTAGGGGTCACAGCATCTTCCATTTTCTTTATTCCATGGGCAATATCCGATGCCGCCAAATCCACAAATTGAAGCCTTCCTTCTGTTCCTACCCCTGTGGCTATATTCACAGACGTAATGTTGATAGTTGTGATGATATTGGAGTTTTTCTCGTGCTTGCCGAAGTCCAATCCATTCTGCTTCAGCCTAATTGCTCGTTTGGCTAGAGTTTCATGCCATATTCTACACACATCCTCGAAGGACTCGATAGGGATGGATATCAGACCCTGCACAACCGTATTGCCGTCAATATTCGTCCGAATTTCCAATTTTCCCTTCTGCCACAAAGATTCCAAGTCATTGTTCTTGCGCCTGTCACGCCTGTCTCGCGTCTCACAAATAATTATTTCCCCATTCTCCTCGGCAGACGGAGTCCCAGCAATCAGATCAAACAACTTCTCGTTGTGCACTTCGAGAATTGTAATTGAAAAAGCATCTTTGAAACGGTCCGTTCTGTGTCTCGCAATATTGAATAGCTGTTGCAAAGATTGGAGTTGAACTCCGTGCGAGGCAAGAGAAGGTAACCCAGAAGAATCAAAGGTGCAGTTACCAAGAACAGAATGAGTCTTCCCGCTTCCATGCTGACCAAAGGCCAAAAGAGTAACATTGAACCCGTCCAGAGAACTGATAAGTGGCTCTTCCAATTCCGAGAAGACTTCAAACTGCGAAGCAAAGGGCGAAAACACACGATCAAATTTAAAGCTAAGGGGAGAACCATCGCCGTTGAGAACTAAAATGTCATGTGTTGGTATTTTCAAGATAGATTTATCCGTGGGAGGCTTGGGTCGGCAATACACACGAACTGTGCCTCGGATATCCTGCAATTCGTTAAGAAGTTTGAGTCTCATGGAGCTTTCGGCGGCTAGCTTTTCTCGTAAAAGGGAAGTTTCGGCGAGAGACGCAGAAATGGCTCGTCCTGCTTGTCTCGACCATTCCTTAGATTGTATTTGGAGGGAAGAGAGTTCTTCTTTGGCTGTGTGTCGTAGGAGTGCGAATTGTTTTTGTATAGATGCAACATCAGTGGCAAGAAAGGCTGCCTTTTCTTTGATGGCTTGCTCTTTTGCATCCAGCACTTCATTTTTCAAGTCTATCACTGAGATTTCGCCGACGGAAGCGGCACTGCTTTGTTTCTTTCGTCTACTGGTAAAGGAGGGCAGCATTCGATTCGACTTGGACTTTTCCTTCTCCTTCCTGTCGAAACAAGACATTGAAAATGACACAATGGCTTCCAAACAGCTTCATACAATCAAAATTATAAAAATGACGCACCTCTCGTGCTCTTCGTGTATTCTCTTCATCTCCTCACTTTTCCGTCCTAACTCCTCTTTCAGCCTCTCAACTTCCACTTCCAACTCTCTCCTCCTCTCCCGTGCACTCTGTAACTCTTTCGCTTGCCTCTCTTCTCCCCTGCCAAACTCTTCCTTGAGCGATGCAAACATCCTCGCCGCCCGACGTTTTTCCGAAGCAAGTTCTTCCACCATAACACTCTGTTGGAGTTCTGCAGCAGCCGATCGAGTTTTGATAGAACCCGCTTCTTCTTCCGCAGCTTGAGCCTGTCGTCTCCAGAACGCAGTACTCTTCCTCTCTGCACTCAACCGCTCCTCTGCCATTCGCGCCCGGGCAATAGCCTCGGCACTCTTCTTCTGAGCCAAAGCTGCTGCCTCAGCAGCCTTATGTGTGACGGTGCTATTCCAATCGCTGCTGCTACAATTCTCTGCACTCTGAATCGCCTGTTCGGCAACCTTGACGGCTCTGGCAGCTTCGGCGCGGGAAGCATCGAGCTCAGCCCTCAGTTCAATGATAGCTTGGTGAAGTTCCTCGACTATTTCTTGGTCTACTGCACCTGTGAGGGAGGATACATGAGAGGCGTCATCGTCGTCGTTGGATGCCTTTTTCTTCACTGCGTTGGCATCTTGGGCATCTTTTTTGGGAGGGTCGAGCATGGATTCCGATTTGGTATCGACTGACAAAATTCGTTTCCGTGCCGAAGCCGACATGGTATCTCCCATGGATGAAGTTCCAGGAGTGGCCGCGGGATTCTTTTTCACATCATGAACCGTCTGTTTGGTATCATTGAAGAAAGTGAGTTCTTTGTCTATGTCCGAAGCCTTATCCGAACTGGGCGTGAGAACCGGAAGAATGCTGACATTCTCTTCTGGAGCGGTGACTGATCGATTTCTAACTTTCGGCGTGGACGATGTGGCGTTGATGGGAAGGCCGGGCTCCGACTGTGCTGCTGAGGCTTGTTTCTTCTTGATCTGGCGAGTGATCGATGGAGTTTTCAGCTTTTTCTTGGCTGGACAAGCATGATGATAAGACCCGTCAAAATGACTTACAAAAGAGAAAACGCGGCGCTTTCACTCACCAACAATGGCCCCTTCCCCCACACTTCTCAACTCCAAACTCCTCTCCTCTTCGAGCGGCACCCCCAGAAAGACACTAAACGCACTCGCAAACTTATCCCTATCCAACCTCGTTGGCGCTTCAATATCCAAACAACCCCTTCCGGACCTCGTCACAATACTGAGCAACCTACCACTCGGGGATGCATTTCTGAGCGTCCTTTCCGTGGTTTTTCCCTTCCTCACCGCCACAAAATGTGCCAGAGGTATGGTAACTGTATTCTTCTTTCCCCACGTCAAGGCTCGCAAATTGGTCTCTTCCTTCAACAACAAGTTATTCTCTGCCGCATCCTGACCGTCCAAGGTGCTCAATGCACTCTTGCCCGTCTTTGCCGGAGCGCTTTTCTCAAACATTCCGCTCCGAATACGTTCCAAGAATCTGGAACTGGAAGTACTCCTGGACGACACGGAAACATCTCCCCGATAGCTCCTGTCGTCCAAATAATAGGGCAGCGTCATGAGACTATCTTTGGGTTCGTAGTCGCTGCTGCTGGGCGGTCGAAGGGGCACGCACTTGACGTATCGCAATTGCGCTTTCCCGGAATGATTAATTTTTCGAATAGCCACTCCCAATTCGTCTCGCGTGAGCCTTTGTTCGAACATGAATTGTTCGTCCGAGTCGAGTGTGACTTGTGTGGGGGATGTGGTTTGTGTGCTTCCCGGCGTGTCGTGGATGGAGTTGGGTGTCGAGCAGGAGAGGGGAGTGCTCTGCGGGCAGTGAGTTGATTGGTGATGTATGTTGGGATGGAACAATCGAGAATGCGATTGCGTGAGACAATGAGACAAGACCAAACGGAAAGACAAGGAGCGTGCGGCACAACAAGCTCTCCAAGATGGAGGACAGTGTGGCAAGGTTGGCTTGTATAAAAAGAACTGGACTCACCAACGAATGAACGAGGGGAATGGCGGCATGGGGATGCAGCATGGCATTATTGGAGGGCGTCGTGGGCCTGCCGCTGGGAGGATGTTTCGTCGCGTGGGCATTGTTGTTGTAATTACTGCTATTGTTGATGTTGTTGTCGAGTTCCACCGCGTCCGATTGCGACCTGTGCTGCGCACTGCCCACGCAGGCGGCCATGCTGCCGCTGACGCCGTGCACGTTGCCCGTAGAGCCGCCCAAGCTGGCCGCGCCGCTGAGTCCCTTGATCCTGCGCTTGGGACTGAACGGCACGGCCGTGTCACGAGGGTTTCGAGGCAGCATCACGTTGGGGGACGAGCGGCCCTGGCTCGATCGGACTCCGGCGAGGTCGGCGCGCTCGCCCGACCGGCTTTGCGAGTCCACGCTTCGCTTGTCGTCTTTTCGCGGCGTCGACGCGTTGGGAGGGGCGGCGGCGGTTGGCGAGCCGGAGGACGTTAGCGTGGACTTGGGCGCCGCGGTGGGAACGGTCGAGGCGGCGGCTTCGGGGGACATCATCATCGGTCCGCTGTTGCTCTGTTGTTCGGTCGAATTGTCGTCGTTGTGGCCAGTTGCTGCGTGTTTAGTTCGTTCGCGTCGATCGGGCCGTCCGTCAACGAGTCGTCATCGATCGTGGCCCATCATCGTTGAGAACGGAACTGGTCATGGTCGCACCATATATAATAATTGGAAAATGCAGGGCTTCATGACCGTTTCATGCTTTCTCAGTGGTGGCCAAAATATCGTGCTGGGCTTTTCTTCTGAGTCGTCGCCCGAAATAGTATTACCGCTACGCGTTCATGTGTAGGCATTGGGTAAGTCATCGATTAAGCTTCGTGCCACTGAAGCCTTTTGAATTGCACGAACGAACAAAATACACTAATTTATTTTTTATAATGTAGTTTTGACAACAACATAACATAATAAAGTACATCCAAAAAGATTCAAAGCTCAAAGCTTTATCCTCCAATCCAATTTCATTCCCACGTTGTGACACAAGATTCAAATTTCATGACACGTACGTGTTTTGTAGTACGGAGTCGTGTCGAAACTTGGAACATTACCGCCGAAAATTCAGCGGGCGGGAGGTAACTTCCGCTTTTCAAGCACAATTACTTTTAACTTTCTTGTGGTGGAAACAAACCGATTTTTTTAGGAAAAAAATAATAGTAATATCTTCTATAACTACGCCATGAGATGACTGGGCAATAACAGTTCCTATTTTGGAAAAGACAGAGCAAAGAAGAAGAAGAGGGCTACAGCTTTGAGGTGTAAGTGGACTGATCCTTCTTTTTCTGGTGGAAACAGCTCTAGGGTCATGCAATGAGGTCTTCTCTTTTTCCAATCCTCCAAAGACAATATGGATAACACCAGGGACTTAACCTTGACAAATAAATGAGAAAAAGGTCAGATTGATCCAGCATTATGAAAGATACCAGTGAACCATATGTCTGTGAAAACAGTCACTTTGAAAAATCTGCTTGTGTGGTCTCTTTTTTATCTATTTTGTCATGTTTTTCCACGACTCGTGTAATGACTTTTACAGAAACTAAATTTCAGTACCTTTAGTGACTCATTAACTCAATTGCATCGTCAATGGAAAGAGCCATGAAGTCTACTGTAGACATAGAGTCTGGGAAAATATGAAAACAAGGTAGCCTGATTTTGTCTTTTTGTATGTACTTTTCCTTGACCTTGGTACATTGTATAGATTTGAAATGTGTCCTCATTTTCTTCCTAGGTTTACCCTCCATGTCATGTATAAATTTCTCCACACTGGAGATGGTGGAAGATATTGTAAAACTGTATCCAAACTTTGGACATGGAAATGCAACACTCAAAACCACTGAAGAAGGGGTCATCACTTTGCTTCTGGCATGTCTCCAATGCACAGTGAGGCACATTGAGGTGCTTCTTCTAGTCAAGCAAGTCCAGAATATTTTGCAATGTGATGGATGCTTCCTTTCTTCATTTATCTGTTTGATGAAATCTTGGACAATGTGTTGTAACAACATCTTCTCTAATGCTCTGCTTTCCTACTGGTAAGGATGGAGGTTAGGTGAAGTTTTTGTCATTCTCTCCAGCCTGGTGCGCATTTTTTGAATTTGGTAATAAAATTATCACATGGAGTCATCATATGTCATCAAGTTCTTGACAGGTTCATCACTAGATTGTCACTAAGGTTGTTGCAAGGTAGTCAATATTTGTCACTTGGGTCCTAACAAGGCATTGTCAGTTGTCAGAAGGGTCATCACAAGGTAGTCAAGTGTCATTACTTGGGTCATCACTAGACCTGCATCACACCATCACTTATAGGGTCATCTGTCATCCTTGTCATCAGCAGGTCATAAATATCAATCATGGTATGAGGAAAGACAGAAAACTAGTGGGGGGTTTGTGAATTGCGAATCACAAGTCATGCTAAGCAGGCAATCCCAGCAATAAGACTGATCTACCGTATATTCCGGAGCATGAGAACCACCGGGGTATAAGAACCACCCAGTCAAAATGACCGATTTTCATGAACTTTTGTTTTTTCTGGCCAATTAACACACTCTGTTTGTTCTAAAGCTATTGACTTGAGATTCTCCTTGTCAATACCAATTTCCCCATGTGTGTAGTTCCCCGTGCGTTCAAATATTCGCCGAGTTATTTAATTATGACCAAAAACTCACTACCCGGCACCATGGTGAGGTGATGCACGGGATGCTAGCAATTGTTCCTTGTGATGTGTGTGATGTGCAGTGTACGGTACCCTTTGGGTAGGGTAATAGAGGTAAAAAAGATTAATAGATACATTTTTTTCCATCGCGTGAGGACTGCTAGCTTCATTTGGGGTATAAGAACCACTAAAGGTATCATTTCGAAATGACGGCACATCTTGTGGTTCTTATGCTCCAGAATATACGGTAGTAGTTTGACAGCTGCTAGACTTGTACCTTATAACATTCGATTCCAATCAACCAATCAGAATACATGATACGATTTTTGGTGAAATGTCATTTTGTATTGGACATGGCTTTGTTTACTGCAATTGTAAGCTGACTGCACCCAATAGGGCAATAGTCCAATCAATTTTCTTCCGCCATATCATTTTTTCTGTCACATCAATTTATTGCAATGGACTATGATGCATTACTTCATGAAAGTAACATTGAAAGAAAGGTTCTTTCTCTCCATCAGGGCAACTTTTCATCTGGTCATCGTCATTCTTATACTGGAAATCAAGAATTGCAACTTTCCAAATTATACTTGTTCTTCATTTTAAGATAGGAAAATCTCACAGCAATAACTCACCACTTTGGCGGGTCTCCATGATGAACGGGACTACTTGATAGCATCGCCTGAACGTGACTGACAATACTTCATCAAGTGGAATCGACATGTTCATTATTGTAAAACATAAAAGTGTGTCATGTTGATTCGTTTTGTCATTGAGGCATTGTCTGAGGAATCAGCTGGCTGGTGCATTTCATTGTTTAAGTGGAAAACTGTTCCCCCTTACAGAATGTACAAATGCTAAGACCTAGGTATTACTGATATTACCTGTGACTTTGTTACTATCAACAAAATTTTTAACTTCAAACAAGAGGCTAGAGACAAACAATCAAGCAACATCCAAGAGTACAAATCATGAAGAGTATTCCCTGTCATAACATTGGAACTGCATGTGATTGTGAGGAGCCAGTGTCTGATAGCATCCATAGGATTCAGTTTATTCCATCCCAAAATGTTTTGGACAGCCTTTGGGTTGTAATTGAAAATATATAATTTCATTTTTCTGAAGCCTTGTAAAGGGACGTCAATTAAATTTATACTATGATTTCAAAAGACTCTGTGATCATGACTCCCATGAGAGTTCCATCCACAAAGGCGGTCAAGAGGCAGTAAAACAAGAACAAGACATCTTCGAGAATTATAGCATTCTTCTCTTGACTGCTTCTGTATGAAAGAAAAAAGATGGGAATGAAGGGTTGGGCAATAAGATTGCTCAAGTTGCAACTGCATAGGTATTGCCATTGAAAATTTGTGATCCTGTATTGAGTGACTAATTCCAAGGATGATGAACATAAAAGGCATTTTCCATAGCATCATTGAAAATGACAAAAAAATCCTTGAAGAGACGGGAATGAATGTGCTGTTCCAACAATTCAAAAATGCCCGGTTCTATTGAAATTCATGACTCATCTTGCAATGGATCTAATTTTTATCATGGTTCTAGTGAGTGAATGCAAATGATTTCGTTGAGGATAATTGATGTAATGCATAAAATAATTCAAGCACTCTTCAAAACAGAGGTGAAGCGTGTATACGCCTGAGAACATGATTCTGAGAAAAGCCAAGGATACTCAAATTACTTAATCATTGTCCCACGTAGTTGCTAAGAAGAACATATCTTCCCACCTGTGTAAGAAATAAGTTGAGGACAATAGAACAGAGACAATTGAAAATTGACATGGGGACAGATATGCCTGGTCGAAAACTGTACTACCCCAGGTAAAATCAAGGCTGCTATAAATATGAATATGCCACAGAATGAAGACATTGAATGAAGAATGTTTCATTGGTCACACAGTTCAATGGAAGGACTGACCTAAGCCAGAAAGTATGTAAAAAAACTTGATGTACACTTTGCTGACTTTGTTTTTATGACCTTTATA
This sequence comes from Cyclotella cryptica, assembly GCA_013187285.1. NCBI lineage: Eukaryota > Bacillariophyta > Thalassiosirophyceae > Thalassiosirales > Thalassiosiraceae > Cyclotella > Cyclotella cryptica. The sequence goes on from JABMIG010000381.1 coordinate 72,172, forward strand.
CTACTGTACAAGTGATGCATGAGATACTAGCTATCTCATGTCTAAACAAAACACAAATGGTCATGGGAGAGATTGGCAGTGAGTTGTGGCAGTTCCATGACTGACCCATATTCAACTGCCCCGAGGAACTGTCCCATGTGAAGGTTCCTGAGAAGGAAAGCCTCCATTGGATATTCAACTTGAGAAAACACCTACAATGTGTATGGTGGAGTCTTAAGAAGGTAAATCCTTTTTGGATATTGTCTCTGAGAAACTAATATCTTGTGACTTTTTGTCCTTCCTCTGTGTTACACAATGTGAAGGAGACTCATGGAGTTCCACTTGGAAGCTCCAGATTCTTGGCCTATGTCAAGGACAGATATTCTTAAGATACCATGAGGCTGGTAGATACCTCTGTGAAGAGAATAGGTTCTTCCTTGCTCATGTATGGCACATTGTAGCAGAGAAGCATTTGTTGAATCATATGAATCAGCTCAGTTTCTCGATTTTATATCTAATGCTATCATTGCAGGTGTACTGATGCTTTGACATAGGCCAAGACTCTGCACTTTTTTGTACCCCTTGGTACAAAAATCAAAAGGATCATTCTCAGGACTCCCCAGGAGGAGAGTCCACTGCCCCTGATCCAAAAGGCATGGACTCCCCAACACAGGAGTCCACTGCCCTACTCCCAACGGCACAGACTTCCCAACACAGAAGTCCATAGTCCCAAACAAGAGAACACCCTCAAAAAGGGTACAAACATACCAATTTTGTGTAGGATCTACACAATGTTTGTTTGCATCGTTTGGATTGGAATTGCAGTTCCACTGTCCTTCCATCCTCACAATTGTAGCAAAATAAGCTCATAAAAATGTCAACACTACCTATAATTTTCGCGCTTAATATTGTTTTGCAACGACCGGATCAGGTCATGCGTAAAAGAATTATCAATTGTATGAGTTTGCAGCTTGAAAAGTATTTGGAATCTGGATTGGTTCTTCTTGAAAAGCTGTAGGAGTACTGGGATTTGGAACCAATATCAAATTCATCATGCATACATCCCACTCCCCCTCCCGATTGTTCTAGTACTGGGCTGCATTAGTTAATAATGGCTGTTACATCCACTTGTTTTCCATTTCATGGATCTGGTGCTATTTTTTGGAATGTTTAACTATACCACATTTTCGAAGGGTTTCAGAGACACATTGCAATCAAATTCCAATATCTGCCATTTCTGAAACAAGAGCAACGACACACTGCATAACGTGAGGACACACTGCAAGAATGTGAGGAATGCTCACGAACTTCTTATCATTGTCAATAATCCAATAGAAAGAATTCATTCATCACACATCATGACATTACCCAAACTCATCCATGTCCAACAGTACGACAGAACATCCTGTATGAGAATGAGCAGTTCCATTTAGTACCATTCACTACATCACTATGTCATGATGGCAAAGTGGAACACACCGGATGGGTTGATAACAACATCATCTAGTGGAATAATGACAACTAAAATGCCTGTGGAACCAAATCTGAAAAGGATTAGGAACATTCACTTAAATAAATGAAGTGGTACTCAAATGATCACAATATAAAACTGGGATATAAAATCCTCTTTTGGAATTTCCATCATTATGTTCCCCTTTGAAAGTAAAATACTACTTGCACATAACAACATAAAATGCTTGTAATTCCTTCATTGAAATATTTTCATGGAGGTTTCGTAGGATGATTCATCCCGTGTAAATCCCGAGCATGTGTGTCTCCATCTTCATGGGATCATACATGTTTGCGCATCATCAATAGTGTGATATTTCGATGTCACAAATTGTTTCATGAAGGGATCACACCACGTTATTGCTTAATTTCCATTTAATCTTAGGAACTACTCTCTGAAAATAATCACAAGAACCCTGAACAAAGTGTTCTGAAACTTTTCCCTAGGTTTAATGGAAAGTACTAGACATAATGTTCAAGAAACAAAAGGTGCTTGACATCCTTGTTGAAACTGAGAGGATAAATAAATGAAATGATTCCAGAATAATGTTGACAAAGCTCATGTCAGCAAAAATTAGATTAAAGTTCAAAGGAAGGTAAAGGTAAGCTTTGAAAACATTCATCTCTTAGATTAACAACGCCAGGTATATCACCCAGAGTGCATAATCCATAATTGTTACCAAAAACCAAGTATGTATCATCATCTGACCTGGCATATTCCAGGATACGTTGATGCAATCAAAGGGAGTCAAGTAAACTACCTATTATTTCTTACAATTTAAATAAGCCATCAACAGTGTTGCCATCACCAATTGCAACATTTCAGTGTAAAAATTGTTGAGATACCAAGCTTCAATTCATCGATGCTTCTGAACTTGAAGCAAAACAATGCAGTCCCAACAGTCATCTTGGAAGGAGCTGTGAGGGAAGTTGGTCTGCTCAATGAAGAAAACATGAGAGAATTCATCATATGGCATGTACTCATAATAATATCACAGTAATGGGTGTCTTAATGATCAAATCCTTGCAGTTAGGCCATGATGTTGCTGTTACAAAAATGTGGTCAACTCTTGGATATGTTATTATATGGTGTAGAAAGTGTTTCTTTTTCATTGGTCAAAGTGCAACCCCAATTGTAGGACCATTCTCAGGTGGCAGGCAAGTCCTCTACTACCAGAACACATGGGGTTGTAACCCCCCTGCGCCACTTTCCAGTACATACTCAAAGAAACCTGTGTAGACTTAGACCTTAATTATCTCAGTTTGTACTGAACCAAAGTTGCACCTGGATATCTGCTTAACCAAGATCCAGGTGGAACTCTTGGATTGATCTGAATACCAGTACTTATTGTAATAATTAGAGTCCAATATTGACATTGCCCATCTTCGTTTCACTCATTTTGATTTTTTTCACTGTGATCCATATGAGATGCCTAGACACCAGTAGAGCCAAAATTATTATGCTTCATTTTCTCCTTTCTATTCAGCAACTCATGTGCTTCGTGCCTCACCACCCACTTTTTGATAGCATCTAGCACTTGGTGACCAAGATGGTGCCAAAGCAGCACCATCCCAAAGCATCGGCTTAGGTCATGCCCTGTCCACCAACCCAACAACACGATGGTGGCTATGCAACAAAGTCATCACATTCATAAAGAAACTGTGCTAGTGCAGCATGCCCACCAATGTTCACATATCCACAGCATTTGGTGTGGTAAGTTGATAAATGCAACAAATGAGATGAATCCGTCATGGGGAATAAACCTTTTTCTAGCTTACTGGAGTGGGTGTGATCAGTTGGCATAAATAAGATTGAAGTAGACCCGGAAACAGAAGAAGTCATCTGTAATTAATACAGAGGCCCGAAGTACTTTAATTGGATAGCAAACAGGGGATTAATAATGTGATGAATACAATGCCATGAATATGATGAATTGGTGATAAGAAATAAACATTAAAATGAATGTTTCCTAACTGATTGAGACAAAGAATGATCGGCAACCAAGCATGTGCTGTGTCCAGAAACATAAGAAGCCAAATGAAATAAATGGGGTGAATTAGAGATCTCAAGCACTTTGATTTGATGGGGAACAAAGGAAGAATATCACAATCGGTGAAGTGATTTGCTCATTGTGCCTCCAGAGTTGTAGTGGATATTAAGACATCATACACAATTGAGGCAATGGCCACCAGTGCTGAAGAACATTGTACATTGTTGTTTACCACAATAGCAATTCATGTATGATTTTTGAAGTCTGTCAATTGGATTACAACTGATGTTGATGTTGATGCTGGTGTTACTGTTGGGCATGATGTGGAAGAAAACAAACAAAACAAATAACCCAAGTATTCAATACAGATGAAAAGTAGATGTTGTTGACTTGGGCAGTGTGCATGAGTGACATGAGATAGCATCAGAATAATGTGTACCAATGAAGATAGTCATGGTATTGTAGATGTAAGATATACAGGTACGTGTGCATTCTACAAAGGACTTTAAGATTTGAAGAATGAAAATAGACTAAAAGGTAATACTGTTTGTATACAGTTCACTTACCATCAGTGGAAGTGGTATGATATGAGCACATGTACGACGTCTACATGAATTAAAATGAATGTAAGTCCACTAACATAACGTCTGATTGGTAATTGGTTGCCTGTTAGTACAACATACATGCAATCTAAAATTGTAAGCAACACTTACAATATCTATGTCTGCTGTCCATGTTACTGTATGAAATTTTCAATCATTTCACTTGAATGCAAACATTGAGTGGCAATGACATTTCTGCCACTTTGCATTTTTGCAGTGACTAGATAGACAGACAAGAAGGTTTGGCAAATCATGGTATTTTTAAAAGAAAAAGAATAAAGCCAACAAAACATTGGTGTGATGTCAAAGCAATCATAGTGTCTCTCAATTATGTTGAGAATAATTACTTTCTCAAACTTGCCAATCTGTTTTCAATTGTCATTTGTAATGAGAACAATGATGGCAAAGTGTTGTCAATGGTGGCAAGGATATTTTCCAGTAGCCTTGTGATGCTTCATGATATTCAACCACAGTTAAATCAATTTGAGAAACTAACCTTCCTAAAAATCAAGAGCTAAACATAAAGAAAAACTTGCTTATATGACATTGTTGATTTTTTCACACATTCCTTGCTCTCTGTGAAAAGGCATTGCTTGCTGGTTCCTCTACAGCAGGGTCTATCAGTATGATTGTCCATTTCATATTCAAGTGAAATGTATCATGAAACCAAAGCTCAGTAACTATCCCAAAGATGGTGCAATAATTGTACTGGTAATATTTGTGCTCAGTGCCAATTTCTCACAGTGCCATAATCAAACCGTCAACTTGAACTGCTTCCTCTTAGTAAGAATCACACAAAAGAAACTTTTTGAGAGACATGCCATCCATCATATTTAGAATCCATCATAAGTCCCAATAAAAGCTGAATTTTGTGAAGTATAAATTTTAATAGAGAAAGGAATGTTCTTTAGTTTTATATGTTTTATTGCTTCGAGGACCTGATGTTAAAAGATATCCAATGCTAGCACATTTGCAAGCTCTCCAATGTTTCATTGAGATTTTTGCAATGCTTAGAATAGTCCCAGTTCTGCCCCAGTAAAAAGAAATATGACAAAAAGTAGATCTACAGAACGACCTCTGACACATATCACTGGATGCCAAAATTTTCTTAGATTGGCGATTTGGATTTTTCATTATGATGTAAGGTTATAATGTATTTTTCAATGGCAAAAAAGTGAGGTACCAATGTAGTCACAGAAGAGGTGCTCTTAGCTTGGATCATGATTTTTAAATGCAAGTCAAGTTCAAGGGATGTCATTAAAATATTACAGATCCCCTGTCAAAAAATCATGGGTCGCACCATGATCCGTCAATACATCATTTTCCTTACTTTTCAAAAAGTTATGTTCCCATCATTTAGACATTGAGGCACCAAGAAAAATCACAATGCCCCCTGCAAGACTTTCTCAGAGAAAAAGCAGTGATGTCAAAAAGTAGAATTATAGAAATGATGCCATGTCCATTGTTATGTTCACATGAAAATCATAGGATATCTCTAGAACATGCTGTCTCAGATTCTTTTGATGGCAGTCCCTTGGTGCATCTGCTGCTTTCTTGGCATATTAACTGTTACACAACCCCCTTGAATAGATAAAGCATTTTGTAGTTGGATCGATATACACAAGTGGTTTAGATAGGCCCACAAAGGAATCTGCACCAGAGGGACACAATTTTTGTCACGGTTGTCTGATTCAGATGGCAAGAGTTGCAGGGGCAAAGTGGAAAAGCAGAATCAGACTTAAATAAATACTTCTTATGAGATAAAGGATGAAAAATTTCTTGATTTAAACCTTCCATACAGTTTCAGCTGACACCAGTCCCACTTACAAAATAGCCCACATTCTTGCTTCATCATGTAATGTATTCATGCATTTGATTGCCAAGGTTGAACCAGGTGCAAAATAAAAGTCGAAATTTCTATTGGATCACACACAACTGCTAATGATAAACAAGAACAAGTTCAATCATTTGTGAGTACTGTACATTTCCATGCAATGTGTCAGCAATGCATGATGAGAATGTGTCAGCAATGCAAAACAATTATCAAAAACTTCCATGACTGTTTTTATATGTGTACTTATATAGATACATATAAAAACAAAAACTCCAATAACAACACAAAATATTTTCATTAGAATGAATTGAATGAGATGGGTGGACTAATTGAGCATAAAATGTGATGTGTAAAATCATTTGATACAACTACCCACATGTGATACAATATTCTAAGAAGGCCAACAAGACAGGCAACTTCGTTAAAAATTGCTCAACTGTCAACCTAAGTATCGACCCTATCAACTATTATTGACGGGATTGAAAAAATGTCAAATATCGAACCTGTAGTAGATAGTATCTACTCCTGTTGACAAAAACATTGATAAAAAGTTAATCTATTGCCTTTTTAGTCGACATGTCAACTGTGTGAGTGGATACTATCGGCTCTTGATATCCACCAATGATCGACCATACTACATAGGAACTTGTAGTTGTACATGCCAACTATCAACCAACTATTGCCATTTTCATCACTTGTCAATAGTTGTTTGACGTGTCAACAAGTATAACAACAAAAGTCGATAGTATTGACTCATATCAACGAAAAAGTTGATAGGAGGTCGACCTATCAACTTAGCTGTCAACTTTCTATGGGCTCCTATCAACAAAAAAACAAACTATTGACCAGCTATTGACCAATTGCAGAAAAAATGGCAAAGTTGCCTTTCTTGTAGATCGCTTTGGAGAACTGACTTCAAACAAGCATTCTGTTATCCTACATTGACTCACTCAAATGATAGCCCCCCCCCCAAAAAACGAGACACAAGACTTAGTAGAAAACAAAAGAGGGGGGACACAATGACATCAAATACAAGTCATCTATGACCAAATAGGATAACATAAAAAAGTAGAATTTAAATGATCACCTCAGCTATAAAATGTTGTCAGCCACAGAGAGAGTGTAATTTCTCGGATCATATGCGAGAGGATGAGTTAAAATGTGATCCATCAAAGGAGAGGTTACAGAAGTATCATGCATAGATAACTTCTTAATCTTAAATCCATCGAAAATGAGAGGTGTGGCATGGTCTTTTGAATGAAATATGTGTGATCCAAAGGAATGACAAGCCTAGCAGTAGCTCTCAGTTATCAGATGACTGTATATCAAAACCACTTAGCAATCAGTGTCAGGCTTGGTCCATTGGAATCAATGCTAGCACCATTTGGAGAACCTTTCAAAAGCTAAATACAAACGGTGAATTATGCAGTTAGATAACACATCATATGTTGACCACACAACAGATTGAAAAGGTTAATATGTGGCCCAATCCCCTTGGGGGTCCATGTCAGGTCAAAACTTGAACAATGCAATTAGACATCCTGTTGTGTGAGAAAGCAGACACAAAACAATACACCTTTGGTTTTTACATTTTCTCCCTGGATGGCACACATTGTATTCTGGAGAATAGTTGGGAGACATTATTCCAGAGTAAGAGCAGAGGTAGCACTCTCAATTGTGGTGTGGGGTTTATCAGTTTTCTCATGTATGTGTCTTGTGCCTAGTGTCTAATCTCCTTTTTTCAGACATTGCAATGGGCTTGCTTTCACTGCAATTGTGACAAGACAGTGGCATGGACAAGTCCATGAAGACTAAAGCTAAGACTACTGTGGTGGCAACAACTGCAACAACTTTCAATTGTGATGATGGAAAGCCTGCAAGATGGTGGCAATGTGATGGCAAGATGTGACAACAAAGGCAAGGTGAACAAAGATAGATGGCACATGATGAGACTGTTATAGAGTTGTGATAACACAAAATGTCCATTGTAACAATGGTGATACTGTGGAACAGAAATGTCAATTACAGGCTGTTACAAGGGCTCTGCAACAACAAAGGCAATGAGTAGAGAGACTGCACAGTGCGGCATGAGACTGTCACAAGACTGTGACAACCGTTGTAATGGATGAAGACAATGATAAGTGCGAGAGCAACAGCAAATGCTATGGAGAGAGAGACTGCCATGAAACTGCAGCAACAGTGAAATGATGGCAAGACTTTGGCAATGGCGTGATGGAATGGTGGGAATGTGATGACAAAGGTGGAGAGAAAAGACTGCAAACAGTGTGGCATGAAACTGTGACAAAGACAATGACAGATTATACAGCGTTGGGGCTATGGATATGATACAAGGTGGCAAGTGGCAAGGACTGCTTTATGTTGGCATTCATGCCTGTTGCAAAATTTTTAGATTCAGGCTCAAGCATTGCACAACAGTAGATCATGACAGTTGAAACAGGGGATGTGCATATACCAAACTTGTTATGGATAAAAACATGCTACCTTTGTTTTACTTAAGCCCAATCCTGCCTTCCCTGTTTGCCATCTCAGCACTTGCCATCCCAATCAGAAAACCTCTGTTTGTCATGTTTACAGTGTAAGGACTGTACCATACCTGTACCCTTGTGTTGGAGGTTGAGTACAATGCTTCTGAGTGTAGATGAGGGTTGATGTGTTAGACCCAAATCTGAGGTTTTTGATTTTTCGGCGAGGTACCTCATTTTCTTGAGAAACAGCTCTAATTTCTAACATTTTCTAGGGAACTTTACTCACAGTGAGTACATAACAATATCGGGTTTGGGTCTAACAATGTACTGTACAAAGTGTAGCAGTGTGTACGGTAGTGTATTGTTCCATACCATACCCATCATACCGTCCGTTAACCAAGAGGAACCGACAATCGCTGAAGTTTTGGTATATAAATTACAGAGGAATCATGGAGCTGCGGGAATGGTTAGAAAGAAGTGGTATTCGATATATTTCCGTTCAATGGATCAGTAGGTTGAATCGGAGTAATTAAGAGTAGAATGAAATGCTTCGGGATACATAACACGATTAAAACATAATTCCGCCTAGTTTAGAGGATCAATAAACGCGTCTTCGTAGTTTACTGGATACAAATTTTGCATTTTATTAGTTCGATGAACAGAAATGTCATCTATTTTAGTTTTCAGGATCAATTAACTGCCGTTTTAGTAGTTTGACGGCCGATTTGCAGTTTAACGTCTCAATATGTACCTATCTAGTTCATTGCAATCTGTGAAGTTGACCGGCACGACTGACCGTGAGAACAGAATGGGGAGTCATTCCTCTTGCCGTATTGTACAATACCGTACCATACCCTTTCCCCAATCTTTTTTTGATGTCAAACCCTCCCGTAACAACGCGAGGACACACTTCCCCCACCCACTGCCAACGATCGCACTCGTCCGATTCGCTTATCCCGCATGACATCTTTATCGCTTGCTCACGCAACCGTTTCATCCCCCCCACCCCCACCTTGGCAACGGCATGCTCCTGTCCCCATCACCCTTCGTCTCCAACGAATAATCCCAACACCCGGCGGACAAAGTGGGCCGGCGAAACCATCACCCTCGGAACCTTCCCATCAGCCGAAGCCAACGAAAAATGGGTCCGCGTCAAGGCCTTGACGCGTGCTTTGCGATCTACCATGAGCCCAGTCGAGAGTGGTCATGTTGGAGCTGGGGATCGCACGTGCGTGTGGATGCAGTGTTTGGGTTTTTGACTGTGTTGCCTCCAGTTTGTGTCGACGGTACTGGTTCTCGGCGTGATATTGCTCATGTTTGCTTTTGTTTTCGTTCTCGTTCTTGGTTGTTGAGCGAGAAACTCAATTTTGATGCAAGGGAGATGGTGATGAGGATATGGAGATGAATACGATGGAGACAACGGTGGAAGTGATGATAGCGAGTGTGAAAGCAGGGGAGGGGGATGCCATGTTGAACAACATGGGAAGTGGACTGGGGATGGTGAATGTACTCTGTTTCACCCCTCATTGTCAAATCAACTGTTGTCCGATACAAGGCAGTTGACTAATGAAGCAATTTTAAATCAAAGAGGGTAAAAGGTCATTTGACAATTGGCTTGTTCAGCGGAAGGTATTGCAGAGGAAATCGCGCAAAGTTCTTTGCGATGGAGACAACACAAATAATAAATTGTTTAATGAGTTTTTTTTTGCAGAAGAAACGAAGGTCATTTGTTAATGAATGAGTCAGGAAGAGATGGGACAAGTGTTCATGGATGGGATTGTTATAAATCTTATACCACTACAATGCAATAAATCACAATAATTATATAATGCAACAGCTTAATAAATCCTTAATAAATTGTATTAATCCTTCAAGATCAAAGTTTGTACAATCTAAACTGGCACATAAACATGCCATCCTCATGGTTGGTCATGTTTGGGATCTTTACCAGTAACTTGAACCCACTAATAAATTTGGCAAATTAGGGATCCCTCTAAGCAACATAACTCTCTGAACTATTCATTACATTGACATAAAACAGAATATTCATTACATCGACATAAAACATGTTACTACTTTTCCTTTTCACAATGTGTTATGAGAAGGATCTCAATGTTCTTCTAGGTATGAAGTTGCTTCAATAAAGAGCTGATTGTTGACTTGCTTGATCCCAATGATCAGGTTGAATTGACCAATGAATGGCAATCTGTGGAACAAACAGGTACCTTCACAAGCATGGAGCATCATATGCTATTTCAGTTTGTAGTAGGAACAATACACTTTTCATTGATAGGATAGGAAACCTAAGAAACAAAGACAGGAGTGATATGGAGAGGGAGGGAGTTGAGGAATCAATGTAGTTGATATATTATGACATGAATCAATTATTAAAATTTGTTAGAGCAACATGTATTAAAATAAGAACACTAGTAACCTTGGTTTCACATGTCTGCTGCGTCTGCGTCAAAAAAATCACAAACAGACACCGTCCTGGACACGTCCTGGACATGTCCAGGACATCGTGTCTTTTTTGTGTTTTCAAACAAGGACACAGGACATCAAAATGTGGACACCAAGGACACCAAGGACACGAAAGGACATGAAGTTTTTATTGCACTTTGCACACTTGGATGGAATTTTCAAGTCAAATTGACACCTTTTATCATATAAATGTGTATACTGTTTGAACTTGAGTCATGTTAAAAATCAATGTACAGCCTAGAAAGCATATACATCAAGAGACATTAGAGGCCATTATGTGACATACTTTGTTGATAAAATGTTATTTTTCCCTGTAAAATGCTATTTTCAACTCATTTATAGTTAACAGCAGTATACTGTCCAGCCATGAAAACACAGAAACCAAAAATGACACAGGGACTGGTAAATATGGGCAGAAAACATCAACCCCTGGACACCAGGGGCTTGAGATAACATTTTTTTGCATTTAGGTCATGGAACTTTTAAGTAAAAATTAGATCATTTATGATTTAATGCATATATCTTTGTTTGGACAAGTGTATCATATTTCAAGCAGGTCAAATATGAAGAATTTTGTTTTATGTTCTAAGGTTCTATATAATCAATTTGAGAATGAATGTCAATGTATTTTGTATCACAGTGTTCTCAACCCACAGTCTGAATGTGTGAGTGATGTCTAATTCTATTTGATCATGACTGAATTAATAACTATGGCCTATGTGCCTGTCAAAATGAGGTCTTAACTTTTAAAGATGACTTCCTTCATCCAAGATGTTCATAACAAATATGTTGGGAATCAATGTTTCCACTAAATTACCTAACAGTAATTCAAGAGGCCTGGTTTTCCCCCCCTAGTTAGTATCAAGTTGGCATTGGCTTCATTTCATATAACTGTTCATTAGCCCCTCTACAAGACTGTTGTCAGAATAAAATTGCACTTTTGCTGAGAAAGCCTTGTGACAAAGGTCTAGGAACTTTTGACAATTGCATGCAGGATTTACTGCTGAGTATGTATTGCTGCTTGCTGAGTTACCACTAGAGTCACTGATCGTCACAAGAAAAAATGATGCAGAAGGCATTCCAAGCTCAGATAAGTTATTCTAATTCAAGATTTCATTGATTTATTGCTGCTCATACCTTCAAACTCTTTGCCACTAGCTTGAAAAGAAACTGCACACTGTAATTGACGGGGGCTCGTTTGTGAAAGCTTCTGCCCACAATGACAATGAATGATAGAAGTGTGCTTTGTACTGACTTTATGATTTTAAGGCCATCTTCAATCTTTACTTTTAGTTGTCAAATTAGGTTGTTGTGTTATGTTATAACTAAAAACTTACTAATATGTGATGAAGGGGGAGATCAAGCCATTGGCAATTTCGAAAGCTCTTATGAGTTTAGGAGTAGAAATTGGGAGCGGGGCTCTGTGCATTATGATAGAGTGGAGAAGAATGCTAAAATATTCTTATATCAAAGTCATTGTCAATTTCCCTTATGAAAAGACATAAGTACTTTCAAACTAATTGTGATTGTAAAATGATATAAAATATGGACAATTAGGAATAATTTTTAGCTGACATTAATGTAATAGCCATCGTCTGTTGTTACATGCCCTAATGTGGGCGAATGTTTAAAAATAACTTCAGACCCACTATGATGTATCCACTATAAGGTTGATTGTTGATTATTATTTTTGTACCTGGGCATCAATTATTTACTATGGGGAGCTTGAGCAGGACCAATTAATCGAAAAAATCACGTGTGAGTGATGGGAGATTTGTAAATCCTAAAAGTATCAATTAATTCTTACCTTTCTCAAGATGTAGGAGATTGCGGGACATGGCATGAGGGCGGAAATGTCGAGATGGCAAGCTTTAATTGTGCGCCCCCCTTCGTCTATTGTCTGTGACAGCACGGAATAAAATTGCAGTGGTCAAAATGGTGTAAAATCTTAAATAAAACACAGAATGAGACCAAATGAATAAGGTGGATCGTCGTATAGGATGTGGAAGCAAGGGCGATCGTGGCGGAGCTGGTGTTGCACAGGTAGTTTTTGTTGATGAGGTGATCTTGGCGGTGGCGCCTGCGGAAATCGTCATGGTGAGGAATGGCGATGAAGTATTGTACGAGACTTCGTCTAATGTGTATTTCAGTTCTGTGTTCGTATTACGGTACAATACAGCTCGAACCGTGAATCACGTTTGTCCACGTGCTTGTGTGAGGAGCGCGAACGGTAATATAAACACATTAAACTAATATAATATCCGCTAAACTAATGAGAAAGACACGAAACTAAAAAATAAAAGTGGCAATACAATAAACTAAAATAATTTTTGTAGAAAGACGTCTAACTAAAAGAAGTTTTCTTGCGAATACACTGAACTTTTACCTCGAATTTTGCGGAGTAATTGAATCCCAGCAACGATTAGTCGTAAAATAAACTGAACCAAGGTGTATGCAGGAAAGACGCTGAACTTTGATGTGATAGATAATTTTTCTGGTGAGCTATTCCCGCTGCTCCCATGTTAATCGCCAGCAAAACTCGATTCTTACAGTCAGCTTACAGTCACTCAATAATATTACACCCACAAAACCCCAACCCCCAAACAAAATTTTCGGTGCGCAAAGGCGCCAACAAGTCCAAGTCGATGCACTGGTTCCACGCCTTTTTCAAATCCACCTTGACGGCATACGCTGGCGCGACATTCACCAATATCTTCATGGGCCGGCCCACCGCCATGTTTGCCAACGACATTTTCTTCGGAGCCTGCTTGTTGGGATACGCAATTGTGAATTTCCTCCCGTTGGACTTGGGCTACCACTTCTTCAACACGTTTCCCGGAGAATTCTTCCACACGGTCCTGTCTCAAGTCTTCCGAGTCGGAGGCGTCACCGGCTTTTCGGACGCGGCATATGGCATGTTTAAGGACAGTCCCAGTCCCTACTACCCCACGCCCATTTTTGGACCCATTTTGTTCCCATCGGCTCTGGGAAACATGGGTGGATTCTTCTTTGAGGGATTTGATGCGTATCTTTCAAAGGGGATGCCATGGTTGTTTCAGCAGGGTTTGACTTGTTCCACGTTTTATCATTTCTATGCTCATGATGTGGAGGGGAATGTCGGGGTCACCTTACGGGGAGTGCTTAAGCCCGTCGCTGTCAAGTTCATGGTATTGATGGGGGCGAACGAAGAGGAAAGTCAGGATGATGTTTTATTCGCCAAGGTGTCGGTGGGCGTGTTTATGGTTGCTATAGCTATTGTGAGGATGCCTCAATTCATGGGGCCCAAATTCAGTCCATTCTCTTTGGTTTACAATGTTTTGGCGTATCCTTTTAAGAAAAAGAGTAAAAAAGAGCATGTCACCCCAAAGAAGGGAAAGAAAAAGACACAATAAACATTTTGAACGGACGCATGAAAGGTGGAAGAAGAGAGAAATTACTATCAGACAAATATCGCATTTGTTACTTGTTAGGGACCACCTTGTTCCGATTTGAAGGCATCTTCAATAGATTGAACTCTGATTTGTGCCATCCTTGTTTTCATGAAAGGAGATCCAGCTTATCTACTGCCAACATCAGGCAGACGAGGAAGTCACACCACATACACGTTGGACAAGTGAAAAATTCTCATCACAATCACAATGATTCATATTCTTACATCTAGAAGATTACTTGAGACCTACTTTGCTAACATTAAATAATGTGTTGAAGCTACTGTTCTATTTATTGATGAGGACACAAAACGGCAATTGAATTGTACGCTCTCTTATCTTCGTATGGACAACTCAAATGCGTGACATCAAAAGATAACATGACAAGTTCCACGAAATCCCTTCCGAAATCGAGTCCACCTATACAACTACTGTTTCAAAACCTTCTCCAAGAAGTCCATAAGTTTGCCAGTGATTTGCTGGATAAATGCCTCAATATTCATGTCGGGATCGAGAATCATTTCAGTCTGCTCGCCATCGGCTCTGAAGATGTATGGAAGATCCATGATGGTTCCTAAGGAGTCATGGAGTTTTACAAGTTAAGACAACGCATCAAGACAAAAAAGGACAGCACAGGGACCGCGCAACGTACCGGAGTGGCAACAATCCATTAAGCTGACCATATGCACTCCATCGGGACATCCCTTGACGAGAATGTCGTACAAGTCATCATCGCGAATCATGCCTGCCGTGGCGAAGTCGCGTGGGCATAGGGCTTCATCATAGCCGTCGGCTTCTTCGCCGCGGTCGTCGTCTCGAAGTTTTGTTCCATGGCCTGTATTAGTGATTGCAGAGAGTGTAGTAAACATTTTGTCAGCCGCAGATGTTTGCAACCGCATACAAGATCAACGAGTAACACACGCACCGGAATAATGGAGGAAAATGGCATCGCCATCCGAAGACTCCTCGATAATCTTCTTGTATGCATTGATAATATTGGCGTAGGTCGGCTCGATATGATCGCCATCATCGAGCAATACGGTGATGTTTTCCTCGTCGAATCCATGTACGTCCATGATGTACTTCTTCATGTTTAGTACATCGTTCCTTTGATCAAGTGTATTCGATGATGAGAAAACATGAAGTAAGTGTATCGATCTCTTCAGGAATCATTAATCATTTTATGTCCATTGCAAGGCCAATTTCTCACCAGCACCCCTTGAGCTCTCCTGGACTGTCACCTAATGAGAGAGGAGGCAAGAGATTGCTTATGGTATGCTTCATAAAAAACTAAAGCATCGCATCTACACCGTGAAGGGGAAAGAAAACTCACCCACATAATTAATTCCAATCATGACAGCCCTCCTCGTACCCGTGGCCGTATCAGGAACCAAATCAAATTTGGTCCCCACATCAATGGGGTTCATGGAACTCAATTGAGGAATCTGACTATACCTTCCCTTTTTCAAATGATTCCTCACCTGCATCAAGACCTCAGTGAAACTCAAATCCTCCTCGAGCTTCCTCTCGTCGGCATACAAAACTTTGAGCAGCGTGCTAGTCAATGCCCCGCCGGCCATTCCCGCAGGATCGGGGAGTTGAAAACTGGACACATTACTAACATCGGCAGAGGTTTGATGATCGGCACACCCCGAGATCATGCGAATGTCCTTTCGGAGTTCGTCGGGTTTTGTTTCTTCAAACTTTTCTTGTGTGAGAGGTTCGGGATCACCGCCGAGGCCGAGTTCTTTGAGCAAAGAGCCCTTGATTTCATTAGCGACCTTATTTTTCAGGTTGTTGAAGAATCCCATGGTTGACGTTTGGTGGCGAAGAACAATTGGAGCTTATGATGCACTGACTCTAACAATGAAAGCAGACAACTATGCTATGAGATGGGCAGAAAGGGTCAAGTCTATTCAACCAGTGAGCAACACACGAGAATTGGACCTCGCACTCGCAATTCTAGTTCAATGAATCCTAGAGGTACAATACCATAGTCGATCAGAATTCGATGCAACCAAGCGCACGCAGCAAGCCATCAGCGACCATCATCCTTAGTCAGTTACCAATACCGGCTATCCAGAATATGAATATTGTTACTGGCTGAATCCTTTGAGGAGAGATATCATGCAATCTTCGATGATTCAACGGTTAAGGTCTATTATTATGGAGTCATCTATGATCATAACAGTACTATACGATAGAGCACATTATTATGTTCACGAATGTCGCTCCAGAAAGATCTTAAGGATCTTTTCAAATCTTGGCGAATAAATACACTATGAGTTAACGGTAATGACGTAGTTATTAAGCGTTGATACATCGACTACATGACCATACGTACCTTTAAAATATTATTTAGAGAACAACCTTCGAGACATCAAAAGAGTTGTTTGCGAGCGAAGCCCATGAGAAGTTCCCCTCTATGTTGTTTCGCACGGGTTTTATCAAGATTTTTTTAAAATCTTAGTTGTATTGGAAACTGAGCCACTTTTCTCCTTCTCCTCCTTCTGCTTCTTCTCCTTCTCCAGTGAGACAGTTTTTTTCACTTTTTGCCAAAACAGGTACTTACACTATAAGCTAAATTGAAGTTACCTGTAAAAAATATTTTTTCGGGTTGGCGTACATGGGTAGTCATCATGTTTTGATGTCTATTTACCTTGAAAATTATATCTACTCATGGAGTGAATTTCGATGTAAACTTTACATCGGGGGCTTTTGGTGGGCTTACGTAGTAGTTTGGAAAAAGTGCACGCGCACAATAATTCTAATGCCCACTAAGATATTTTGTTCTGTTTTCGAGCGTGTCATATAATTCTTATTCTATCCTTCATCATCACATCACATCACGAACAAATCAGACAAACTATCAGCACACTATCGTGCATCATCGCACGAACAAATAAGACACACCATAACACACTTATCGTCACTCTCTGGCCTTCTTGACACTCCTCGTAACTAGTCTCTGCTCCGTTTTGCTATGATTGTTCTATCGTGCATCATGCAGGAAGGAATCAGAGACAAAATCGTGCATCATCGCACGGTTTTGTCAGACACTATCACACTTCTCTCCACTCTCGTGGCTCTCTCCTGGTCTCCACCACCAGTTTTACTCCTCGTAAGTAGTCTCTGCTTGCTTTTGCTTTTGAGTACTGTGTGTCTTGAATACTCCTGCATTTGACATCCTGTTATATACTGTGCTCCATGATGCTTCGGCCTGTCTATTGCTGCCATCAAGGTATTTTTCATGAAGTCGACTCGGACTGCATCAATCATCTTCTGCACAAGTGGTGCCGTCCACTCACTTTTCTTTTCAACCCAAACCCCCTTTCTCTAGCTTCTAACTCTACAATCCGCATCATGGCCTTCATATTTAGGCGCATTCTGTTCCCTGAATTCCTGTTGCAATGGGCAACAATCTTGCTATTCAAATCAACAAAAGGTGGTAAGTTTTCTGTTTTGTTTCCGATGAACCAATTTTGTATGAGTTGTGTCCAAGTCATAGGGGGAAACTCCCAATCTTCTGGCAGTGGAGTCAACATGCCATGGTGGCAACCCATTGTGAGTTTTCTCTTCTTGACTGAATTGATTGCACATTCTCTTTTTCGACGACGTCGTAGTTGTTTTTCTTCCTCGGTGAAGAATTGCTCATTCTCTTCGTGAATTGTTTCTGACTCATTTTCCTCTTTGCAATCATCTTCTTCATCAATGACTAAAACAGTTGAAAAATTGGTTGCTGCTTGCTGATCTGCCGTCCTCCTCACTTGATCAACATTTGACAACATGGTTCTCACCATCTCCCCAACTGCATCAATACGCGATGTCACAGTGTGAGTATTGAACTCAGACGAAGCAAAGCCCCTTTTCTCCATTTCATCCTTTATCTCATTCAACACCCCTTCCTTCAAGCTGTCAATTTTAATTTCAATTCCCTCAATTCGGTGAGTTGAACAACATGGGGAGGTATACCGGTGAATGATGGAGTGTACAAAGTTTTGGTCCAAGGGTATGCTGTGGTCGCGAACCTCTTGAAATCGTCTGGTGTTTCTTTGAATGGGAGGGAATTGCGTAAGATACAGTTTGGATGGAGGTTTGTCTTGAGATAATTGTAGTGATAACAAATAGATGCAACACAGTTCCATGCTAATTGATAACTTGAATCAGTTGTGTACCCAGGAAGTCGCTCCCTTAGCCATTGTTTGATTGTTCTCTCTTTTTCCAGCCTCTCCTCTTCTGATTGTAAAGATGAGAAATCAAAATAGGCACGGCTGATTGCAAATTTATAAGAGTCGGTCTCGAGGCCACTAGCACACCGTCCGACATATTGATCTCCTGCATTTTCGTGGAAAAGATATTTATCTTTAACACCACCTAGTGACCACCCTGCTCTTAAACACAATGAAACAATAGGAGGAGAAACAGTGCATCCTCCGGCAACCCATGTTGCAACTCCTTTACGTGCTGAATGACTTCCAAACTCACTCGGGTCGTACCCATTCAACTCTCCATCCATATCGTTTAGAAGCCTTGAAAAACGAGTCGAGTATTGGCTATATTGATTTGAACCCTCAAATAATGGTGCGTCACCTCTGAGAATATCTGGGTAGCAAAATAAATACCGCGCAAAAGCCAGTACAGGGCAAATCCACAGTTTCTCTGGGTTTGCATAAACATGCCAAGGACCAAATTCATCTCCGGTTTGGTTCCCTTTGTTTTTGCAAATTCAAAAACCAATGCATCCTCTCTGAATGAGATGTGATTGACCTTTGCTCCAACACAGTTCTCTGCTCGCTTCATCAGGCACCAATCTAAAACGAAAAATAGATGACAAAACACATCCTCTTTCTCCGGACTAAAGAAAAATCGTTTTCCAATCTTTTCATAAACATCCATAGGCATGGGGCGCTTTCCTTCTGTCAGTTTTAGCCCAAGGTGCTGCTTTGCTGCCTGTGTTGAACGCTTCACCCCTCCCATAAATTTGTTCATGTTTGAGACATAATCAGCAGACCTCTTTAACACTGCCAACTTGTAGAGATACAAAATCGAACTTCTGATTGCAGCAAATGTTGAAAACGATTGATAGATATCAAGAAAGACTTTCCCTGTGGCTTCATCCACCATATCATCATTAATTTCCTCCTCACTTCCAATCACCTCCAGATAATTCTCAGCTACTTGGTCCTCATAAATGATCGAACAATTTCATACGTAATAGCTCTGTCACCATCAAGTTTGATTGGTGAGTGATGATGTAAGCCATTGCGAGCTGGCTGAACATTTTTAAGTGCGTCAAGCATATACGCACGGACATTGCTGCAATTTCCTTTCTTCTCTCCTGAAGAAGCTGTAACTGATTTGACCATGTTGTCAAGATGTTGGAGCTCCTTGCGGTGGTCTCCAGCAATGCACTCAGGATGATTGTCCAAGAGAAAGAAGGCAAACAATACCAACTTCTCCTGATATGTACGTGCCGAACTTTCAGAAGCAAATCCCTTCTCGACATTCTATGCTGTAACCCGTGCATCAGCAGCCGTAGGGAGTGATGGTGGAAGAGATACCAGCAGCAGCTGCTGCTGCTGCTGCAAATGCGGCAGCTGCTCCTGTTGTTTCTGTTGCATTGTTGAGAAGAGTGCCTGTTGCATAAGAAACACATCCAAAAGTGGTAGCCAATGACAATGCTTTTGATGCAATGTAGAACTTCATGTTTGATGATTGATGATGCAGAGAGATGCAGAGTGATGAGCAAGTATGACGATGAATGACAATCTGATGAGATAGATGATGTGAAGAGATTAGATGTGACGATCATAGAGATGATCGATGAGCAGATGAATCATGATCTGACATGATAGATGATAGATGTCAAGAGACGAGAGACATGAAGAGAGAAATGGGAGGGCTGAGCAGAAGATTTAGGGGCGATGAGTAAGCGATTTTTCCTATAGGAGGAATTAATATCGGCTACATACACTGTCCCGTCGTAAAAAAGTACGTGATGTAAAAGTTACATCGAGAATTATAATATTTGGGCATATTCACAATTACGAGAAATTATGATAATGATAACGAAGATCCCTGTCTAGTATCTTTTCAATTTCGATGTAATAGTTACATCGGGATACGATTTGTTTTGAAGGGGAATTAGTGTATACGTACGTATGTTACATCAGAATTTTGGTGACCTAGTGGTTCAAAGTGGTTTCTTACTTGTACTAATATTACACCCTATTACACCACACCTAACAATTTTTGAGATAGACCCTCACAATGGACGCACCACCGCCTCCGTACCCATGCGGATGTGAACTCCTCCTCTCCAAGAAACCAACTCACAGCAAACCCACTCGCTTCGCACAGATCCAACAAGCCTTTCAACATTCCTCCACCTACTTCACCATAACCTACCTCTATGACACTTGTGGATACGGCGCCATTGCCTCCATCGATATTCCGAAGCATACGTTGATATTGAACGAACCTCCGTTGATCCCTTGCGATGCATTGGAGAGTGTTTTGAGCAGGTATGAGAAGGGTGAATTGAAGTGTGGGAAGGAGGATGCCGAGTTTATGCGAGAGTATTATGGGAGAGAGTTCGTGAAGTTGGGCGTGGAGGAGGATGCAAAGGATGAAGTGGATAGGTTGATTGGGATGATTTGGGCGATGCATGATCAGTATGCTGTGAGTAATGCTGGAGGTGAGTGCTTATTCGAGGTTTGCTTGTCATTGAAAGGGCGGCAGGCTTACTAATCTCGTCTCTTTTGAAAATGCAGGTACCGAGTACGGAAATTCCAAAAGAATATGGGGCATCAATTATTCCAACGGATTCTACAATTCTGAATCCACCTACACAAACAATAATGCATCCCCAAACACATCCCTATTTCGACCAACACTTCATTTCCTAGCTGCGAAATTCAATCATTCTTGCAGTCCTAATGTTGGATATGACTTTTGCCAAAATAACCAACGCGTATTTACTACGCGAGACATTCGAAAAGGAGAACAGCTATTCTGTTGTTACAGTGACATTGTGTATCACGAACCAGCTTGGGTGAGGCGATTATTTCTAGATCAAAAGTATCATTTTGATTGTCAGTGCAATGCATGTAGTGGAGAAACTGTCACTAGTGATGAACAGAGATGTCAAATGAAAGAAATTGCAATGAAGTTGAGTTGGAGAATAGGAGCTGCATTTTTATATGACAAAACATTTGATGAGGAGGTACAAAGAATCACTGGTGAATATGATGAAGAGGAAGATGACTCATTTTTCTCGACGATTCCCAGACAGACACCCAATGCTCTTTCAGATGGCAAACTTAAACCCACAATAGATGATCTATTAGACATTTTGGAATACATGAGACTGTGCCAAGAAGAAGGATTGGATCATGATATGCTTCATTGTCTTGAGCTCGCATTTGATCTTGCTGCATTTTTTAACGATGGGGAGCAAACGTCAACTTGGGGATAAGTGCATCAAGCTGTACGAAGTGTCAAAAGGGGATACACACAAACTTACAAAAAAGTTTAGGAAAAAGTTCCAAAAGTTTTGTTCCTGACAACAA
Source organism: Cyclotella cryptica (assembly GCA_013187285.1). Lineage (NCBI taxonomy): Eukaryota > Bacillariophyta > Thalassiosirophyceae > Thalassiosirales > Thalassiosiraceae > Cyclotella > Cyclotella cryptica. The sequence continues at coordinate 94,053 of JABMIG010000381.1, forward strand.
ACAGGAACCATCTGAAAATCCTACACAGGTTTTGTTGTGATCAATGACTACTACAGACATATTTATTTTATTTGTGCTACAAGATGATAAACATGCCACAGTGGAGCATTCCAAATATTTTTAAGAGTACTTAGCTACAGATGTCATTACAACTTAATTGCACAGTGGCTTGTAAGTGCTCGTATGAATTCTGCACAGTATGAACAAATAAAGCATCTGGTAAAGTAGATAATGTACTGTTCAAGTTCACCACACAGCAAAAACGTTATATGAATTTTTTATGTCAAACCCCTCAGTTGAAATATCTCTCTCGTTATTAAGCCTTCACAATCCTCCTTCACTTCAGAGAGTGAGATATATGACGGTGAAATGGTTCATATTCTTCTGTACAACCAAGTTCAATTCTTGCTTTAATGCAATTTGACACAGTTAGGATTGATTGTATGTTGTGGAAGTGAATTGGACATGATTGGAAGGGATCAGAGATCATCACAAATACACATCAAAGTAGTCGGAATCATATGTATTGAAGATCAAACACAACAAACATCAGATGCGATTGGATGTTATCAGATGCGATCAGGGTCAACAATAAAAATAAGATGCATCAAAGATTGGACATGATTGGATGCATCTACAACAGTTTGATTTGACCCTTCAATGGTCAAGAAGAGATAAATGATTTTAAGATTTTTAAATGATGTTTGTACTTTTGTGCCTATATTGGGGCCATGATTGTGCTGCGGTTGTACATGGTTCCAATTTTATCATTGATCAGATTTGCTTGCCAGCATACCTTCTCATATCTCAGCATTAATGCTCACCTTGTTGGACCCAATAACGGTGGATTATGCCATAGCTGTGAGACAAGAGCGTTTTTTGTTCCTTTGTGATTGTTGACAGTATTGATGGTCTGAGCTTGGTGCTTGTGTGATGAGGAATGGGCGCAGCAGAATGATAATTCAGCTTTGCGTGTAGACTTATGTTGAATCTACTCAAGCTCCATTATTCCTGTTTCATGAGTATCTGATTTTTTGTTGACACAGACATACAGAGGGAGCATATCTAAATCAAAGTTTTCTACAAACACCAATCCGTGCATTCACTTCTTTGACTCAGTAATATTTCATTTGTACGTACTCCCATGAAGCTCCTCCTCACTCTTCCTCTTTCCAGTAAGCACCCCTCATCAGAAACCCACCAATATGTAAATTTTTATGCACTTGAGGCTGATGTTATTCTTATGAACACCTTGGTGGTTAAAATGTTTCATAGTGGGTACAAGATTGAATAGTTTGTGCACCACAAATGTTGAATCAACTCTATATGTGTTATGAGACAATTCCATATATTGAGAGCATATAGTATTTTGTATTGATGGAGTCGATTGCACCCAAGATGTTGTGGTGTAGAATGGGCTGCTTGTGACATCAAACTTTAAAATGAATGATGATCAAGGTAGAAAATATATCAGACGCACATGAAAACACCCCAAACCTGATGTATGCAATAGCTGTAGAAGCTTGAATCCAATTTCATCTTTTTGCAATTTATTGCTATGCATCAGGAAACCTCTACAAAATCCGAATTAAAAAAACAGTTTTTGAATGTGATTGCATGTTTGCATTTTCAATGAAAGAATTTTAAACTAGCTTTTTAAATTAATCCCAAAAGGAATCTATTCAAAATGTTTGTGTGTTAGTGCTGTGTTCATGGTGTGTAATTGTGTGTGATTGATGTGTGTGGTGGTGTGTGGAGTGGTATTGTACATGTGTTTCCCTAATTTTGACCTATTGCCCATTTGTTTAAGCTGCTTGTATGACAATGATCACAACCATGGCAGACTTTCTCAATCAAGTGCTGGCTCTCCCACTCCCATCCCCAAACACAGAGTTCTCCCACCACAAGTTCTCCCTCCAAAACTGCACTATCAAAATTTCTTCTAGACAATTTTCAATATATAATGGGCCAGACAGTGACACCTGTCTGTTGTGTCTGTTGGTAAGTGAGACCATTTCTGTTGGTCTCCCTATAAGTAATGATATTACTAATGTCTATCGCTGTATTGTAGTATCCTCTGTGCTAAACATTGAAGTGTTTTGGTGGAACTCATCTCTCACTTTATTTGATGGTAACTATATCTGTCAGTGCAGTGCAACACAGCAACCAACAACCAAAAAGAAAAAGGGGGATGTTTATCAGTGCAACTACAACATAGTCAGTGAAACAATCAACCAGTGGAAAGAAGAGCTGTAATGAGAGCCATAGAGGGCATGTTGACCAGATGGTGGAAGATATTGCAAGCAAAGTGGCAACCTACAGTCAATTTTTTATGCCTAGCCAAAACTCAAATTCTTTGGCATCTTGCTTCACTGTCCCTCACATTTAGTTAGTCTATCATCAACAATTAAACCTTGTGTAGAAGATGGCAGATGAGCAATCATCATAGAAAGTGTATCAACTGTGAGGAAGTAATCATTCATGTAAAGTTCAAAAAGAGGCTTTATACTTTATGTGTTCAGCACCTTTAAGAAAGAAGGTGCTCACTATGCAAACCCCAGCACTTTGCTTGACAAAGTGATATCAGAAGCAGTTTTGTAAGTTTCGATGTCTAGACTGACCCATTTTTGACAAAAAGAATCTAACTGCAATAATGGTCTGCCTGACTTTGAATTTTGAACAAAATCAAAATTGGACCAAGTTGAAAAGTTTTAGAAAAACATTTCACTTATAAGCAGAAGAAATGTGATTTAGTCTGACCATACTGTGAGATTGATTTCATCAGACAAAATCATGATTCTACCTTATGAAGCAAGGGAAAAGGGTGAAATAGAAGACACCTGAACTCAGGTCCATACTTACTATTGTCATGTTGCACTGCGGTGTGTTTTTGACAGCAGAAAATTAAATGACCGTCATGTGTGTAACCATAAATAAAAAAGCATTTAAAGCACCAAAAAGGACAATGTACATGTAAGACATAAAATATAGCTTTACCTGCAAGACAGGCAATTTTGCCAAAATAGTCAACTATTGACCAAGTATCTATGTGGTCAACCATGTATTGATAGGATTGAAAAATGCCAAAAGAGGTTGATAATGTTGACTGGTGTTGATCAAAACATTGATAGAATGGCAAAATATTGACTTTACTTTTTCATCAATATTGTGGACTTACTGAGTTTATATAATTCACCACTGGTGTCAACTAACTATTGACCAAATAGTGAGTCATGCAGGTGCAGAGGTTTGCTGGTATGGGTACATACCAACTGTCAACCAACTATTGACCTTGATCACTTTGCAATAGAATCAATGCTGTGATCAACATATCAACAGGTAAGAACACAAAAGCTGTTAATATCAACTAATGCAAACAAAATAGTCAATAGAAGGGCAAATAACAACTCTACCTGGTCGGCAGGCTATAGACAGCTATCAACAAAACTATCCACCAATCACCTAAAATTGCCAAAGTTGGCTATCTGTCTGATGTGATAATCATGTCTGCGGGATTACATGTCCAATAAACTGTTTCATCAGACAACATCACAAAGATAAGAATGTTTGGTCAGGTCTCAGGTAAAGTACCTGGGCTACACCTCCATGTAGTCAAACTTATTAAAAGTCTATCACAAATTTCATCCCCACAAATGGAGAAACATGGTAAGAAAAGCAAAAACTTGAGAAAAGAAAAGACAGCTGGTGATGTGACAATGAGTGAAGCCTAAGACTCATAATAGTCAACCATTCATATTTGACCTGCATGAAACCTACAAGTTGTCCCATTAGCGTGATTGTTCGAGGATCACCAAATTGTTAAGGGTCCCATGATTACAAAACAGTACTATATTACTAATAAAGTACTTCAAATCTTAGAGTGTTTTATTTTCACATTACATGGTGAGATCTACTTGGAAATGTGGTCTACTATTTTGTTTAGGTCAGCCAAGAAGGGAATGTTGAACAGCCTGCCCAGACCTAAAAAAAGCTTTTCAGCTGGAGAAGCTGTAAGTTTGGTATGGAAGGTTGGAGCAAATGGTACATGTCACATTTGTTAGGAATGTGTCTATTCAGTGCTCCTGCATCCATGTGTTCTTAGAGCACTGTGGATTACTCAATACAGATCATCCAGTATAGTATTCACTTATGGGGGTCCTGCTTACGCTTTAAGCCATCTATGTCACATAAGGCTTTGAAGTGAACTTTAAATTCACTTCCATTGTTTTAGATCATCTGTTAACAATGTGGATACTAACTGAACCAGGTCTTGTTCAAAAGGTTACTAATCACAATAGATAGTGTGTCACAGTATAGTACCTTGGGTGTAATCTTTAGATCAAATTGCCTATACCACCATGTGCACCCATGAGAATGGTAGAGTCTTCTACCACACTAGCAACTCTACAATTTAAACCCAACTTGTTGCTGAGTCAATCATAGGTAGATACATATTGTAAATTCTGTCCCATCTTTAACTTTGGGAGTGTATGATACAATGGGGTCCCACACAAGGAGTCTCCCAAAGGTTTCTAATCATAAGTTTTACAGGCACCATTGCCATACTTGTGCTTATCCTATTTAAGTCTAAGACTGGGCCTTTAGAAATGACTAATATTGGAAAGTTACCTTATTAGGGCTATTGTTACACAAATTGTTGACTCTTTTTGCAAATTGCAAAAATATTTTGTGGCCACAAACCATTCTTGTGTAGGAACATTCTAGTGCTGTATAGTGATTAATTGATTGATTGATTGATTGATTGTCAAGTCACCTTTGAAGGACTGTTACAGCCCGAGGCCAGATGCCCAACAAGCATACATGATTCACACACTGTTCAAAAGTCAGGGAAATGAGCTTTCCAAGCCTATGGATATGTATATCACCAAAAGGTGTCTTAGTCCATATTTGACTGGTGACAGACAGACATACCAAGCCTTATTTGTTGACTTGGAACTGGATGGCTGCTGTAATTGTCCTGTTTGTCCAAATGTTCAGATAACCAAACATTTGGAACTTCTAAAACACTTCCATATCTGTTCTAAACCTTGAAATCTGTGGTCTTTGTCTGAATCTGGAAAAGGATCTGTCCTATCATTCTGTTTTCTGTCAATGTTTTGGGTCTACTCTGATTTTAGATCCAAATATTGAAACTCACTCGTATCCCTCATTTTTCCTTTAGCATCAGGCTTGTCTCAATGCTATGTCCAACAACTTGACAGTCTTCCTCAGTGCTCTTTCCACAGCAGCCACAAAGCTGTCAGGCCGAATTACAAACAATCTCTTCCTCCCTATCTTTATGTGTGGACCTTATTGGACCATACACCCTCAAAGATAAAGATGGGACAGAAATTGACTTTATGTGTCTTACTATGATCGATCCAGCTTCCAGTTGGTTCGAAGTAGAACTGCCAGTAACCACAGATGCGGTTACTCCCACAGATAATAAGGGCAAAAGGGCACTAAGACTCATACCAATCCTAAATTACCATACTTTGACAAATCATCTGCAATGATAAGTAATTTAGTGAATAAGACCTGGTTTAGCCGTTATCCACGCTCAATACATTATTTATGACAATGGAAGCGAATTCAAACTTCACTTCGAAGCCCTTTGTGAATCATATGGGATCAAGCGTAAGCCAACCAGTGTCAAGAACCCACAAGTGAATGCTATACTGGAGCAGTGCATCAAGTAATTACTGCAATGCTTCGCACTACTGAACTAGATATGTCCCATACAGTAGTAGCCAGTGACATAGATGCTAACCAACGCAGCGGGCCATTCGCTCAACTTACCATACAGTACTAAAGCCTCCCCAGGTGCAGCAATTTTGGCAGGGACATGTTGTTCGACGTTCCCTTCCTTGCTGACTGGAATAAAATAGGAGAACATAGGCAACACCAATTTGACCTCAACACTGCGGGAAAATCGCTCACGCCGTGATTGGGATTATAAGGTTGGTGATCAAGTACTTCTTAGAAAAGATGGTATCCTCCACAAATCAGAGAGTCGGTATGAAAGTGATCCTTGGACGTTCACAACTATTCATACGAATGGGACTATCAGGGTTCAACGCGGTACAAAATCTGAACGATAAAATATCAGAAGAGTCACACCTTTTTTAACCAGCAGACTTAACCAATATTAAGCATGTTATGTGTATCTCCCTCTTCTATACAAACACCTATGCTTTAGCACACAGTCACATATTTTTTAGTTTGCACACAAAGAGACATGGATTAAATTTTTCCTTTACAGGTTTTTCCCCTTTTTCACCCTGATCCTCCATTCGTGGGCGAAAGTGACATAGGCCAAGAACCTACCTTATTTATACCCTTATTGGTACCCTTATTAGTACCAATATGGACTTATTCGAAAACTCCAAGTAAGGGATCATCCTGACCTCCCAAGTGATGAGAGGTCCTGACAATGATAAAGATCCATATCTTTGGATCTAAGCAACAAGAGAACACTCTGTCAGAACATCCTCATGAGAAGGGTATAAACATACCAGAGATGTGTAGAAACCTACACAGAATCACATTATTTTGTTGGGATTGCATTGACATCCCATCCTCATTTGTTCATTGTAATCACTAAATGATAAGCTCACAAATTATCATCAACAAATCTATATCACCTTTATCTATGATATTGGTATTTAGTATTTTTATCTCCAAACGGCTTAGGTCATATCGTTCTTTGTCTGAGATGCCAAATCATTCCTTTTTTATCATGTCAGGTATGTGATTCAAGAATGCTCTTCCTTCTTCTGTGATCCCTTCATAACATTTATAACAAATGATATATCAGGTGTGACTTTTGTGAATAAAAGTAACCTGATCATGACAAATAGCTCACCAGAAGCATGGAAGAGAAGCCATGGCAGCCTTTTATTTTTCTCATCGAAAATAAATAGCAATAACTTGTTACTACTTTGAATTTTGTAAAAAAATATATGATGTGGGCATGATAACACTTACAGGTGGATACCTAATTTCCAAACTTTTCTTTCCAGAAGGTGCAGATATGGGCGCTCCTCACTTGCACTTGGCTTTCTTCAGCCTTCCTCATGATGGGGTAGGCCTTTCATTTTCAATTCTGTTGAAGTGACGAGGTGGCAGTTCTATTGGAGAAATTTCATTCCCAGATCCATGGTTCCCGGTATATCACTTCAGTATATTTTCAATTTTGAGGATAGGATGGGGTTAAGAGAACACCAGGAAATTGATTATTCGCTAAGAGGTATACCTATGTGCCTAAGCTTTACTGGACGTGTACAGTGGTAGGGTAGTACTACCATACCTAAAGTAGTAGATTATCTGTGAAAGTAATTAGGCATAACGTTATGATATTATACACGACTGATTGGCAGAGGAATGGATACCATCTACATCTAATATAGAAACACTAATTAAAACTCTATTATGAAGTATTTGAATCTAAACAGATTCACTAGTTTTGTTAAAATAGATAGTCAAAATGTTTTGGATCTAGAGTGTATGATTTAGAAAAATCACATCGCTAGAAAAGAATTGATCATCTAACTTCAAAAATCTACCTCTAATGTAGAAAATCTAAGATCTGCAATCATTGCCAACCTATGATTCCACATCCTGGGCAAGCATCAGTTAAGATCAATTCCTTTTCAATATCGATCTAATCGTGAATAGATCTTCTCACGAAAGTCTTGATTTCATCTTTAAGGATTAAATAAAATAGCAACCTATCGATATTGGCGATTGGTTTTCTTTTGGAGAATTAGTTTTCTTTTGGCATTTACCAATCTTCGTACTATTCCTACAACCACTGCAAACGAAAAACACTGGTAACCTCCCCGTACACTCGAGTGTACGGGGAGGTTACCGAGCCCCGGAATGGTATCTTCCGGTAACCTCCCGTACACTTCTGTAACCCTCCGGTAAACTAGTGTACGGAGGGTTACCGGAGTCTACCGGGGGGTTACCGGAAATTTGAGACCAAGCGGAGCTTTCGGATTTATTTCTACGTGCGATAGGAATTGGTACTTTTTACAGGAAAACAGACTTCTCAGTAAGTCTTAGAATCGATATCAATCTAATTAGTGGCTATAACTGCATTACTTAGTAGCTAAAAAAAAGTTTACCGGTGGCATACCGGAAGTGTACGGGAGGGTAACCGGAAGGTTACCGGAAGGCTACCGGAGAGTGCGGAAGGGTTACCGGAGCATACGGGAGGGCTACCGGAACGTTACAGGAGGGTGACCGGGAGGGCTACCTACTGTTGGACTACAATAATAGAGTATGTGTAATTTATCTCCACTAATAGAATTAAACATACTACATTAACATATGTTAGGGGCCCGCCCAACACATAGCCCACCAAAATGACACAGGTGCCAAAATTTCAGCCCCAAGGTGCTCCAAGATGAAAAACGATACTGTGGACAATATTATCACCAAGGTAGAAGAAAATTAAAATGTAATTGAAACTAAGCTGAAATGAAAACAATTGTAATATAGTTTGACTTCAATAACTCACCATAAAAATTTACATGCCTCTGCTGAAAGTTGTTGGCAACATGGCGGTGCAAGGCGAAATGCCAAACTCAGTCTGTGGACTGAGTTTCGGCTGATCCAGTGCCTGGCCTGAAATAAAGTAATTAAAAATTAGATGTAGTCAAGAAAAGTGTAAAAATAATTGTATTCCATGCAACTCACCTCTACTAATATACTCGCCGCTGCCAAATATCGTTGGCAACACGGGGTCCAAAGCGGAATGCCAAACTCAGTCTGTGGACTGAGTTTTGGGGATTTCAGAACTGGGCCTGTAACTATTTAATTGAAAAAAATTAACATGTGTTGAGTATAATATGGTGAAAAAAGATGAGTTCATGAAAACACACCCCAAAAAAATACCCCCCGCTGCCAATTGTTCTTGGCAACACAGCTGTCCAAGGCGGAATGCCAAACTCAGTCTGTGGACTGAGTTTCGGCAATTTTGCCAGTAGACCTGTAACTAATTATTTAAAAAAATTAACATGTGTTGAGTATAATAGGGTGAAAAAAGATGAGTTCATGAAAACTCACCCTCAAAATTTACCGGCCGCTGCCAATCGTTCTTGGCAACACGGCGGTCCAAGGCAGAATGCCTAACTCAGTCTGTGGACAGAGCTTCGGCGATTTCACCCATAGACCTGTAACTATTTAATTGGAAAAAATGGACGTGTTGTGAGTATAGTGGTGTAGAACATGAAGAGTTTTAAATATCTTATCCCCAAAATATACCGGCCGCTGCCAATTGTTGTTGGCAATACGGCGGTGCAAGGCGGGAGGGATAACTCAGTCTGTGGACTGAGTTTCGACGATATCACCAGTAGCCCTGCAACTATTTAATTGAAAAAAAATTGCCGTGTGGTGAGTATAATATTGTAGAACAAGACGAAATCTTGATTACTCACCCCAAAAATATACCGGCCGCTGCCAATTGTTGTTGGCAATACGGCGGTGCAAGGCGGGAGGGATAACTCAGTCTGTGGACTGAGTGTTGGCCGTTCCCATGATGGGCCGGTGAGGTATCAGTGATGTAATTGAAAAAAATACAAATGTGTGATGTGAAAGCAGTGAGAGGGTGCACTGCTACAGTTGTGTCTGGGTCAAGCACCATTGTTGTAGTATGGTACCATACGTAGATGTACTAAACTGTACTATCATACGAATATGCCACACAAGAATTAGGTGGCGTGATACAAAGGAATAAGTAACAAACACGAAGATGCACTACTCCAATTTTCAGCCCCACTTATGATTCTCATGTTGTGTTCTAATTTTTTTGTGCAGTCACTTCTGGTAGTACCATATTTTGAAAATATGAATAGGCCCAAACGCACTCACCAAATGAAATCATAGATCAAGCCTAGAATTGAAACCAAAACTAGACCCAACAGGTGATCTTGCAGTTTACAACTCGTGATTCGCAAAATGTGAGTCATGAAACAAACAACCACTCCAAAGATACTTTTTGCTTCAAAGCTTAGCGTGATAAACAAAAATGCTGCTCAAGTAATGTATAAAAAAACCGGTAACCCACCCGTACACTCTTGAAATTCCGGTAACCTCCCGTACACTCTGACGTTTTGTAAGTGTACGGGAGGTTACCGGTGTTTTTCGTTTGCAGTGTCAAAATGATAAGTTATCCGGTTTTCTTTTTGAAAATTGGCTTTTCTTTTGGAGATTGGCTTTTCTGTTCACCATTAAAGGTAATTAATAGCCGGTCCCGTCCGTGTTCACGTACATCATCGCCAGTTTGTCACCATGTCACATTAATGTGCTGGTAATCTCATGAGAACCATCCTAGCCACGAACCGTTGGATGACACAGTACAATATCCCCATCCTTTTCTTATAGTGCATCTAGTGCACCGTAACTAGCTTTCCCCATCATAATCCTTATGGTGCATCTAGTGCACCATAACTGGACGATTCTTACATAGCCTCGGTAGGCATTCAAAAAGACACATTTGCCCATCAGAGGTAATCTGGGCTCGGAATCATTATTTTGCTAGAAATACATAAGCCTAATTTTTGGCCAGTTAAGATGGAAATGTTGGGCATATATAATATTTTCAAAAGTTGTTCAAGACAGTTGGGATGCCTAAAAACTCCGTCAGTGTGGTGTACATACTGGGATTTTTGTTCTAAAATTAATATTTGAAATGATCTCTTTCTCAAAAATGGTTGTTGGTTTCCTCTGAACATATGTAGGAATAGTACAAAAATTATGGTTCACTAGATGTACCCTAAGAGATTTCAAGGATTTGGTCAAAGTGTGCGGTGCACTAGATGAACCGCAACGGGGGGTGGGGATATGGTACCGAAAGACCTGTGAATGAGTTCTGCGGAAACACGAATCACGTACTTCATGATATATATACCACTTAAGTACGGCGTACGCTAGTTGTGTTCTTTCAATATTGGTGAATCTACCTAGAGCTAGAGGCACCATAGAGTGTATTGTAAGGCGGTGCGCACGAGTGATGAGGATTGTATAAATTGTATGGTAAAAAGTAGGTACGATAGGTTGCGCTACCGTACCTCTAGTAGCTTCACCGCAAATGCTAAAGCATCATGTTAAACGTATGTCGCTTGATGTAATATTTTCTATCTACAAATAAGTAGAAAAGTTAATACTTAAAATTAATTAATATCTTTTATGGAAACTACTAATCACCTAAAAAATTCGAGTTGTGTCCCGTTCTCATCCCGGATGTTTCGCCGAGATTGGGAATGTCCCGGGATGGGACCCAACGGGATCAGGATCATCCCGGGATTTGGCGGGATTACCAAATATCCGGGATTGACCGGGATTTTCCCAGGATGTACAGGTAGATAGCCGAGATGATGGATATCTGTCCAAAGATTGCACGAAAAGTGCACGAACAAAAAGACTCACAAATGCGTAACAAACCTTTAACAAGTTTGTGCTAGCAGGTACAATACACATTATATCGTGCTAGCAGGTACAATACACATTTTACGGGATGCTTGCATTCGCAAAGATCTTATATTTTATTGGGGTAAATCCTACATAGAATAATCTTTTATCTTAATCTTAGGTATAGTACGTAACATACCATCTGAACAATCCGTTCGTGACGTATGAACATACATAAGACGGCTATATACAATAGGAGCACCATGTATCCTAGAGGTATCATGATACCCAGCCGGCCAGACAGTGGATTCCAAAAAATTGATTTCAAGTAAATTAAAAAAAAGAATTTTGGAGCCGAGCGAGTAACTCTATTATAGTACAAGTCAGAATTGATTTTGGACTCTTGACTGGACTATGAACCATTAAGGCCGTCATTTACTATTCCTACGTAGAATTGTACGTGTTTTGACAAAAATATCTTATATGCGAAGTGTCAGATAGTCTGTCCGTGGCTTACATTGAGTCACAATAAAAAAAATATCGCGCACGTATGCGCATGACGTGCCATCATCCTAGCATAATCCCACTATTTTCACGATGTTCGCTATCTGACATGGATATCCGCGTAGAAAACATACCAATTTCTACGTGTTGGACTTTGAACCACTATTTCGATTTAGACCCCTAACTGTAGCTATTTTTAGGTGGTGATCGCGACAAGCTGAGGACGTGTAGAGCTGGACTTAAGCTCTCAAGATAGTCCCAAAGGGTTTTGTGTTCTTGAACGGGTCTCGGGAGTTGGATATTGAGGCCACACGAGTGGCCAAAGATATCTGACAAATAACAGTCCAACATCAATTCTGACTTGTACTGTAGAAATATACCAATTTTCTACAAGAATGAATGGATCCAATCGTTCCGATCTGCTGCATTCAACTGACAATAACTCGAAAGACTGTTCAAACAAACAAAATCAGAACACCGTTTGGAAGCTTGGAAAAAGATCGTTCGATCGATGTAAGGTTGTAAATATTTTTTTACTCCAGCTGTGGCGTCATTTTAGTCCGTCACACAGACAAAAGACAGAGCAGGAGTGCTCCTTTTGTATTTAGCCGTCATACATATTGTACCAAGTTCTTCACGTAAGTACGTCATTCTTAATCCCGGGAATCCAGGGATCAAGGGTGGCGGGACGGGATGGCAATCTCGGCCGGGATATCTCATCATCCCGGTTCTTAATCCTGGACGGGACACAACTCTATAAAAAATAAAAGTAGTTCCCTTAACCCTCCAACACAATTTCCCCTTAAAGTACCTTATCTTGTGCAAGATCCTGCACAAGTTGTTGTACAACTTGCGCAGGATCTTGCACAAGTTAAGGTATTTAAGGTGTTAAAGCGCGCAATGATGACACATTTTTTTTCAGTAACGGGATTCCACCTTTGTGATTTGAAAGGTGATGGGATGTTCGGCATGATCAGGCGAACTATCCCAAGACTGCCAAAACCACTTGTGAAACGGAGGGAATGTTAGGCGTAAAAATGTGCCTAACATGCATAGGAGTGAGAAAGATTATTGGTCCTCGTCCTATGGCTGTATGATGGTAAATACGTTCTAGATAGAAGACGTGATGGCTGTGCTAGAGATGACGAGATGGCTGCGCTAGATGGATGATAAAGTAATCGTAGTTGTTATGGTGGTCTCTAGGGCCATTTTTTGTGAGGAATTCAGCTGACGCATCGGAATGTCCCGAAACTGACCAGAACATGATGAAATGAGGTCATTTTAATTAACTTGCGCAGGATCCTGCACAAGCTAATTATCTTGTGTCGAAGCCTGCACAAGTTGCAAGGGAATTGGTCTATATGTACGTAAGTTACATCAGAATTTTGGTGACCTTATGATACATACAAGATAATAATATGTATTCGTTTGCCATGGTGATCACATTTATGTTACTGACCGTTCATAGACCCCCCCCCTCTATAGACCCCACCTCACAGTCTATAGACCCCCCCCTGTAGTCTATAGACTCCACGAAATTCGCAGAAAAACCATTTGTAGACCCCCCCTGTCTATAGACTGTGAGGGGGTCTATAGACTATCACATGATAGTCTATAGACCCCCATGACAGTCTATAGCCTCATCAAAAAAGGTGGTGTGAGTCTATAGACTGTAACGACTAGTCTATAGACCCCCACCCCCTTTTGTGATGAGTCTATAGACTGTTCGTGACTGGCACTTGTGAACAGAGGAAGGGTCTATAGACCCTTGTATGAAAAATTGCACAATAGTCAATAGACTATCTTCGCGAGGGCGATAGTCTATAGACTTGTCAATAAATCCATTGTGATAGTCTATAGACTCCACGATCAAAAAGATACTAGTCTATAGACTCTATCGTATAATTTTAGATGACTAGTCTATAGACTCTATCAAGACATCGTGGACACTAGGATCCATATAAAAATTTTGGAATCGTGACTCGTGCCATTATTGTCAGAAGGGCAGTTCAATATTTCCCGCCAAATCATTTTTAGAGGGGGGGGGTTTATAGACTGTGAGGTGGGGTCTATAGACTGTGAGGTGGGGTCTATAGACTGTGAGGTGGGGTCTATAGACGGGGGGGTCTACAAACGGTCAGTAACATATATATATATATAAAAGTTCGTGCACAATCAACGTGGACATTTTAAGTTCAGGTTGAGATTTGAGCTCATAACCATTTCCGTGCTCGAACTATTTTGTGCTGTGTTGAAAAACAGCTCTGTAAAAACATCCCTCAATATCATAAAAATTCCCTTAATTACAGCGTGGTCATCACAAAATATTTTTATGATATTGACCAATTGCAGATTCGTGCGTGTTGTGCCAGAAGGCTCGTAATTACATACTGGCAAAAAAATGACGTCAATATCATAAAACTGTTTTATGATATTCCTTGATCCAACCCCCCAAATACCCTCTATGCACGCACTAAAATGGCAAGTACCATCATTTCTCTCTCATCGCCGAAAAAAGAATTATTCCATCACCTCCCCTCTCATCAATCTCGACGATCGTTACTATCAGCCCAAACCACCCACCTCCGCTTTAACACCCTTTGTTTCAATCCCACCTTCTCGCTGTCCCTCTCCCACCTTCTTGCTCTCCCTTCCCTACATTGTAGCAATGGCACGCGGTCGTGCGGGCGGACGAATCCCAGCGCACCAGCGAACAACAGATGACACGACTCCCACAATCACCGCCACAGGACTCTCCGAAGCTCACCAACGTGCTATCTTTGCTACCTCGGATCAAGGTATCACAGCAAAGGTTTGGAAGGACTATCGTGCGCGGCTAAGAAGGTTTGTTCATTTTATTTTTATTAACTATCCCGACATCTTCGAGGATGCGACTGTTCTCATCTCACAGGAGCAGAGAGATGATCCTGCCATGTATTTCTACCGTCAGGACCAACGAGACTTCAAGTATTCTGGGATGGATGTCAGCTACTTTCTGACCTTTCTCTCGGAGATGAAGAAAAAGGATAATGGCAAGATTGCCTCCTATTCTCACATCTCGAAGTTTTATGATGCCATGAAGTATGGCTCAAAGGTTTCAGGTCGTCACTTGTCTCTTGATTTTTATTCTAAGACTGACACATTTTTGCTTTGCTTCAAAAAAGAGTATGCCCAAGCAAAGAAGCAGGGAAATACTGACGAGAAGGAGGCTGATGCCATTAGTAGCACTCTCCTCTCTCTTCTACTATTGTGGGCTGTTGATGAAGGGAATATTTTTCTGTGGATGTTCTGTTTGTGCATGTGGCACCTCATGGAACGTTCATGCAATGTGGATTGTCTTTCATTCCACAATATCAAGCGTGGTATTTCTGACTCAATCGTATTCAAGTACGACGAAACAAAGATGGACAAGACGGGTGAGTTTGTTCAAGAAAAGAATGTGTACTCCAATCCTTTGGCTGGACAGGGCCATCTTTGTTACTTTACTGCCTTGGGGGTTTATCTCTCCCTTCACCAGGAGCGCTTGGCTGAGACAGAGAAGCTTTTTTTGACCCCTGGGGCACAGTTGGGGAATGCTGCTCAGACTTTTGCACGGCAAGTTGGTGAGATTGCAAAGAGAAATTTTGATACGGTGAGAAATTATTGTCGCCTTTCCCATTTCAAGATACATGGCTTGCGCAAAGGCGGGGGTACGCATGCCACTTCAGCTACCACTCTTCCTCCCCAGTTCACTACCGTTGCGTGCCGTGAAGAGTGGTCGATGGGAAAGATTTTGGATATTTATTTTCAGTTTGCTGCCGGTGGGGATTACTACCTTGGGCAGTGACTGCGTCTCAAGGATCCGAATTCACTCAAATTTGACACCCATGTCCCATTGGAAGGACCCTAATACACAGATTGTGTCCGATGCACTTGAATTGACATTTGGAAGGATATATGCAGCCCACGGTGATTCCTCCCGTGACCCTCATGGTGTTTTGTGTATACTTCTTGCCTCAGTTGTTCATCATTCTGACTGAATGCTTGGTTTCTTGGAGAAGGACCCTAGCCATCCTTTCAGCCGTGTGCCGATTCTCTCTTCTCCTTTGCTGCAGGAACTGAAGATGAATCATGTCACTTTTGATCTGAATGTACACGTGCCGACGGTCACAGGGATTCCGCCACATGTAGCACACATGAGACAGATCAACAGTGTGAAGGAAGCTTGTGAGGAGATTAAGACTGATGTTAGAGTCATGCGGGAAGATTTGAAGACAATCATTCATGAGAGGCGATCGACGCAGAAGGTCGAGGCAAGTGGGGCATCAATACTCTTTGTTGGACAAAAGGCTGGGCGACATGGAGAAGAGGCTAGCAGAGAAGATGGATAGTCTTGATGTACAGGCTGAGTCAACCCGTATTGTTTGCACTAACCCTCATCTTATTGATGCTTCGGAGGAGCCCATTGTTGCAACAGGCCATCAATTTTGTTACCGTGGTTGATATTGGTGTGTGCCAGAGTCATTTTCTTTGCCAAGGGAGGCTGATCGTTTGAGTGGATGGCACATGTGGCTTAAAGGTATGGTCATTGTGTCAAATAATGTTACTTACCACATTAAGCCTGTTTGATTGTTCCAGGGAGTCGACTTTCCGGCAAGGCAGTGATGTTTGATTATGCCAACAAGTGGAAGCCAATATGCGCATGATGGAGCAGTATGATGGATTTTCTGTTCCGAGTGTCATTGATGATGAGTTTGTTCGTTCCTCTTCGATTTGGCCACTGAGTACCTCAAGCTTTGGGCATCGTATATTTGGAGGAAGGCTAAAGATGATAGGGTGGTGAATGATTACAGTATAGGAACTTGGAGTCGCTATGTTCAGAGGAGTTCAATTGAGAAGTGGGGTACCCAGATGACAAGGCATTGCTTCCAGCTCCTACTGCACGGAATAAGGCACACAAATTGAAGAGAACCTTTGTTATTCATGGGGATGCTCGGTCGGATGGGAGGGTTCGGGTCAATAAGGTACCACGGAAGGCAGTTGTAAGGCAGGCTGTGGGAGAGCAAGTTGCTGCAGCATTTGAGGAAGCATTTGGTGGTGTAATGTAATTTTGTTTTGCTTGGTTTGTTTCCTTTGTTTCCTGGGCATGGGACTGGTCATAGGAAGGGTGGTAGGGGACCAGTAATTATAATAATATATTTTTTGAACTTGTAATTTTTGGACTTGTAATTTTTGGACTTCACAACTTTACTAGTAGCATAGCTAGACCTTGTTTTATTTCAAATTTCTCGAGAGGAAAGTGACAAAAAAGAAAGGTATAATATCTTTAAATATTTTTATCATTCACGAAGTAAGACCTTTCTTCTCAATCATGATATCATTGTGTATAGATGTCTTATCATACTATACTGAAGGTAAATCCATCATAAAATCGTTTTATGATATTGTCGAGGCGATATAAGCACTATCCCGTACAATATCATCTATGATGCATGGCGGTACTCCCATAGAAAACCGTGGAACAAGTGAATAAAATGAAAGATTCAGGAAATCCTGCTCACAGAATATGTGGCAGAGGTAGGAGCGCCACCTCAAAGCATTTCACTCTTTTCTGGGGCAGCACCCTCGCACCATGACTTCCACGGAGTTTGTCTTGTTTTGTATAGTTTCCTTGTAGGTTGTCTTCAGAGAGCTCTCTGGGCACCTCTTGACATGACCACAACAACATGGACCTGACTACTAACCGCCTAGCAGGATTACTTGGCACAAACAACACCGCCATGATTGCTGAAACAAGATACCACCAACCATCCCAACACAGGCGATGGCAGCGAGACAATGAACCACAGGCCCGTTCACCATCATGTACGACAAGACACTTGGCTTTCCATTACACACCAATGGGGAAACACACAAAGACTGCAAGCAGGACGCCCCCACGGAACAAGCCATGACCCACAGGCAGCCTGGGCAACTGGCTGATTACGGGCATTGCTCCACATCATTCAAGGGTAGCGGCATTAAACACACCACGACAGA
>JABMIG010000357.1:1456-3956 GCA_013187285.1 Cyclotella cryptica
TTGGTTGTGGTGGTTGTGGTTGTGGTTGTTGTGGTTGTTGTTGTTGTTGTGGTTGGGTTGTGGTTTGTTGTGGTTGTGGTTGTGGTTGTTGTTGTGGTTGTGGTTTGTGGTTGTGGTTGTGGTTGTGGTTGTTGTTGTGGTTGGTTGTTGTTGTTGTGGTTGTTGTGGTTGTTGTTGTTGTTGTGGTTGTTGTTGTTGTTGTGGTTGTGGTTGTGGTTGTGGTTGTTGTGGTTGTTGTGGTTGTTGTGGTTGTTGTTGTGGTTGTTGTTGTGGTTGTTGTTGTTGTTGTGGTTGTTGTTGGTTGTGGTTTTGTTGTTGTTGTGGTTGTGGTTGTGGTTGTTGTTGTTGTTGTGGTTGTTGTTGTTGTTGTGGTTGTTGTGGTTGTTGTGGTGTTGTGGTGGTTGTTGTTGTGGTTGTTGTTGTGGTTGTGGTTGTTGTTGTTGTTGTTGTTGTTGTTGTTGTTGTGGTTGTTGTTGTTGTGGTTGTTGTTGTTGTGGTTGTTGTGGTTGTTGTGGTTGTTGTGGTTGTTGTGGTTGTTGTGGTTGTTGTTGTTGTTGTTGTTGTTGTGGTTGTTGTTGTTGTTGTTGTTGTTGTTGTTGTTGTTGTTGTTGTTGTGGTTGTTGTTGTGGTTGTTGTGGTTGTTGTGGTTGTTGTGGTTGTTGTGGTTGTGGTTGTTGTGGTTGTTGTGGTTGTTGTGGTTGTTGTGGTTGTTGTGGTTGTTGTGGTTGTTGTGGTTGTTGTTGTTGTTGTTGTTGTGGTTGTTGTGGTTGTTTGTGTTGTTGTTGTTGTGGTTGTTGTGGTTGTTGTTGTTGTTGTGGTTGTTGTTGTTGTTGTGGTTGTTGTGTGGTTGTTGTTGTTGTTGTTGTTGTGTTGTTGTGGTTTGTTGTGGTTGTTGTGGTTGTTGTGGTTGTTTTGGTTGTTGTGGTTGTTGTGGTTGTTGTGGTTGTTGTGTTGTTGTTGTTGGTTGTTGTGGTTGTTGTTGTGGTTGTTTGTGGTTGTTGTGGTTGTTGTGGTTGTTGTGGTTGTTGTGGTTGTTGTGGTTGTTGTGGTTGTTGTGGTTGTTGTGGTTGTTGTGGTTGTTGTGGTTGTTGTTGTTGTTGTTGTGGTTGTTGTTGTTGTTGTTGTTGTTGTTGTGTGTTTGTTGTTGGTTGTGGTTGTTGTTGTGGTTGTGGTTGTGGTGGTTGTGGTTGTTGTTGTGGTTGTGGTTGTGTTGTTGTGGTTGTGGTTGTTGTTGTGGTGGTTGTGGTTGTTGTTGTTGTTGTGGTTGTTGGTTGTGGTTGTGGTTGTGGTTGTGGTTGTGGTTGTGGTTGTGGTTGTGGTTGTGGTTGTTGTGGTTGTTGTGGTTGTTGTGGTTGTTGTGGTTGTTGTGGTTGTGGTTGTGGTTGTGGTTGTGGTTGTTGGTTGTTGTTGTTGTTGTGGTTGTTGTTGTTGTTGTGGTTGTGGTTGTTGTTGTTGTTGGTTGTTGTGGTTGTTGTGGTTTGTTGTGGTTGTTGTTGTGGTTGTTGTGGTTGTTTTGGTTGTTGTTGTTGTTGTGGTTGTTGTTGTTGTTGTGGTTGTTGTGGTTGTGGTGTTGTGGTTGTTGTGGTTGTGGTTGTTGTTGTGGTTGTTGTTGTTGTGGTTGTTGTTGTTGTTTGTTGTTGTGGTTTGTTGTTGTTGTGGTTGTTGTTGTTGTTGTGGTTGTGGTTGTGGTTGTTGTGGTTGGTTGTTGTTGTTGTTGTTGTTGTTGTGGTTGTTGTGGTTGTTGTGGTTGTTGTGGTTGTTGTTGTTGTTGTTGTTATTGTTGTTGTTGTTGTTGTGGTTGTTGTGGTTGTTTTTTGTGGTTGTTGTTGTTGTTGTCGTTGTCGTTGTCGTTGTTGTTGTTGTTGTTGTTGTTGTGGTTGTGGTTGTGGTTGTGGTTGTGGTTGTTGTGGTTGTTGTGGTTGTTGTAGTTGTTGTGGTTGTGTTGTTGGTTGTTGTGGTTGTTGTGGTTGTGGTTGTTGTGGTTGTTGTGGTTGTTGTGGTTGTGGTTGTGGTTGTGGTTGTGGTTGTTGTTGTTGTTGTGGTTGTGGTTGTGGTTGTGGTTGTTGTTGTGGTTGTTGTGGTTGTTGTGGTTGTTGTGGTTGTTGTGGTTGTTGTGGTTGTTGTGGTTGTTGTGGTTGTTGTGGTTGTTGTGGTTTGTGGTTGTGGTTTGTGTGGTTGTGGTTGTGGTTGTTGGTTTGTGGTTGTGGTTGTTGTTGTTGTTGTGGTTGTGTGGTTGTTGTGGTTGTTGTGGTTTGTTGTGTTGTTGTGGTTGTTTGGTTTGTTTATGGTTGTTGTTGTTGGTTTATTTGTTGTTGTTGTTGTTTGTTGGTATTTATTTATTTGTTTATTTGTTTATTTGGTTTATTTTTTTTTGTTTTGTTGTTATTTGTTGTTGTTGTTGTTGTTTATTTGTTTGGTTTGTTGTTGTTGTTGTTATTTATTTGTTATTTATTTATTTTTGTTATTTATTTGTTGTGGTTTATTTATTTGTTTATTTATT
>JABMIG010000357.1:8956-122002 GCA_013187285.1 Cyclotella cryptica
TTCCATTCCATTCCATTCCATTCCATTCCATTCCATTCCATTCCATTCCATTCCATTCCATTCCATTCCATTCCATTCTTTTCCTTTCCATTCCATTCATTCGTTTCATTGTTGTTTGTGGTTTTGTGTGGTTGTGGTTGTTGTTGTGGTTTTGTGTTTGTCGTGTTGTTGTTTGTGTTGTTGTTGTGTTGGTTTGTGGTTGTGGTTGTGGTTGTGGTTGTGGTTGTGGTTGTGGTTGTGGTTGTGGACAATTGTGGTTGTGGTTGTGGTTGTGGTTGTGGTTGTGGTTTGTGGTTGTGGTTGTGGTTTGTGGTTGTGGTTGTGGTTGTGGTTGTGGTTGTGGTTGTGGTTTTGTGGTTGTGTGGTTGTGGTTGTGGTTGTGGTTGTGGTTGTGTGGTTGTTGTTTGTGGTTGTGGTTGTGGTTGTGGTTGTTGTTGTTGTTGTGGTTTGTTGTTGTGGCATTGTTGTTGTTGTTGTTTGTTGTTGTTGTTCCATTATTTATTTATTTTTGTTGTTTATTTGTTGTTTTTATTTATTTTATTGTTTTTTGTTTATTTTTTATTTATTTCATTCCATTTATTCCATTTATTCTATGTTGTTTATTCCATTCCATTCCATTCCATTCCATTCCATTCCATTCCATTCCATTCCATTCCTTCCATTCCATTTATTCCATTCCATTTATTCCATTCCATTCTATTTATTCCATTTATTTATCCATTCTATTCCATTCATTCCATTTATTCCATTCCATTCCATTCCATTTATTCTCATTCCATTCCATTCCATTCCATTCCATTCCATTCCATTCCATTCCATTCCATTCCATTCCATTCCATTCCATTCCATTCCATTCCATTTATTCCATTTATTTATTCCATTCCATTCCATTCCATTTATTCCATTCTATTCTATTCCATTTATTTATTCCATTTATTCCATTTATTCCATTCATTTATTCCATTCCATTTTATTTATTTATTCTATTTATTTATTCATTTATTTATTCCATTTATTCATTTATTTATTCTTTATTTATTTGTTTATTTATTTGTTGTTTTGTTGTTGTTTTGTTGGTTTATTTTTTTTTATTGTTTGTTGTTGTTGTTGTTGTTGGTTTGTGGTTGTGGTTTTGTTTGTGGTTGTTGTTGTGGTTGTGGTTTGTGTGTTTGTGGTTGTGGTTGTGGTTTGTGGTTGTGGTTGTGGTTGTGGTTGTTGTTGTGGTTGTGGTTGTTGTTGTGGTTGTGTGTTTGTGGTTGTGGTTGTTGTTGTGGTTTGTGGTTGTTGTTGTGGTTGTGGTTTGTGGTTGTGGTTGTGGTTGTGTGGTTGTTGTGGTTGTGGTTTGTTGTTGTGGTTGTTGTTGTGGTTGTTGTTGTGTATTTGTTTTTTGTTGTTTTTGTTGTTCTTCGTTCGTTCCATTCCATTCCATTCCATTCCATTCCATTCCATTCCATTCCATTCCATTCCATTCCATTCCATTCCATTCCATTCCATTCCATTCCATTCCATTCCATTCCATTCCATTCCATTCCATTCCATTCCATTCCATTCCATTCCATTCCATTCCATTCCATTCCATTCCATTCCATTCCATTCCATTCCATTCCATTCCATTCCATTCCATTCCATTCCATTCCATTCCATTCCATTCCATTCCATTCCATTCCATTCCATTCCATTCCATTCCATTTCCATTCCATTCCATTCCATTCCATTCCATTCCATTCCATTCCATTCCATTCCATTCCATTCCATTCCATTCCATTCCATTCCATTCCATTCCATTCCATTCCATTCCATTCCATTCCATTCCATTCCATTCCATTCCATTCCATTCCATTCCATTCCATTCCATTCCATTCCATTCCATTCCATTCCATTCCATTCCATTCCATTCCATTCCATTCCATTCCATTCCATTCCATTCCATTCCATTCCATTCCATTCCATTCCATTCCATTCCATTCCATTCCATTCCATTCCATTCCATTCCATTCCATTCCATTCCATTCCATTCCATTCCATTCCATTTGTTGTTGTTGTTGTTGTTGTTGTTGTTGTTGTTGTTGTTGTTGTTGTTGTTGTTGGGGTTCAGGCAGACACGGTGAGTTTTATTTGGTTGACTAACAATTACTGAAAGTATGAGCACTTTGCTCTCCTATCTTATTCTGCCGCAGCCACACATGTGCGTTGAATGGATGGCGCGCACATCATGTCTGTGCTAGGTGATTCCCAACCATCCATGTTATCTTTGTAGCATGTGCCAACCTTTTTTGCCCAGTTTAGTCTGCATGCTGTCCCAACACACTCCTGTGAGCCAGGTGTCTTGGTTATACTGGGCACATCAGGCTCATTTTTCTTGACTCCTGCGATTGCAATTTTCTCATGATGTTCTCTCGTGATTGCTGCCATATCCACCGGACCAAAATCATCCTGTTCGCAATTCATTATCATGTTGTGGAATTGCCAGAACTTGGATCCCTCAAACGGCTCGGTGAAGAAGTCTCCTATCGTTTCATCCATAGGACAGTATTTGATTGTGACCTGTTTGCCCTTCTGACAGTCAGCCACAAAAAATGTATGATCATGTGTCATGTTCTCTTGCTGCTTGATCCCTGTCCTTTTGGTTTCAGCAGCATTGCACTTTTGTCCTGATAGATCATGCTGGGTTTCATTGGGTATCCATGTTCTTTCAAAAAATACCTAGTCCAAAGTATCGAGGGCAGGTCGTCATGCACAGCTACTGTTTCTGCCTCTGTTGAACTTGTTGTATTGATTTTCTGTTCGTTGGATGATCCATTCATCATCCCTCTGCGGAATCTCATGAAGGATCCTGAATGGCTCCTCATGTCGATGTGTACTGCGAATGCCTCATCAATCTACCTGATTCTGGTCCATTATGTCTGCCTCCATTGTAAGCCTGAGGAACTTGGTGCGTCGCACATATTTGATTACTCTTGCAAGTTTTTTGTTATCATCCTGGTCCAGCTCTTTCACACAAGTGCATAGAAATGATACTGCTGTTTGAAGGTCTGGTCTCCCCTGTTAGCATGCATAAAGTAGTTGTGCAGTCACGTGATGAAACATATCTGCATTTTCCTTGTCCAGTTTTGGTGCATTGTCCCGTACCCTGAAAAGATGTTCTGCAGCCGGCCACAATGCTGTTCCGTTCATATCCTCTGGGAGGTCTTTCACAACCTCTTCTAGGTACTTCCCCTTGCTCACTATGAATTTCCCCTGTTGGGAGAAGTCCAGTGTCATCCCCAGGTAGACGTGTACTTTCCCACGTCAAATGGTCATTTTTCCAACCTTTTTGTACTCGGCTCTCAGGGAGGCTATGATCTTGGCAATTAAACCGGAGTCCTTGTGTGAAAGTTTCAGGTCATTGACATGCCAGACGATCGTGCATTCAGATCCGTGTATGTCCTTGTTGGCCACGTACCAGTCATAGGGATTGATAACGAACCCTCGGCGCTCGAGACTTTGGCAAGTTTAGTCCAAAATAACAGCGCTTCCTTCAGTGTTCCATAAAGAGCAACATTGAGCTTGCAATATATACGGATTTGTCCTCTTTTCCGGTAGACTTATTTTCGGTAAGTCTCCGGTGATATCTTTGTGAGTAGCTCTGTCGTTCTCCCCTTGAGTACTACGTGTACGTCATTGTCATCTTTAGGCATCTTTGCCTGCAAGAATGCTACCGGAATGTCAAGAGTGGCAACATCTCTCCTTTGATATGTGTTGATAACACGTGTCATCATGAGACCAGCAAGTGATGCCATTGGTGATGATGTTTCACTTTTGGGTGTGTACACTCTCTGGGGCCTTCCGTCCACATATCCCCGGCCTTTTACATCACCATCTTGCTTCTCTTTCAGGTACATCAGATATTTCAGCGCAGCAGCTCTCTCCTCCGGTGTTAGCTAAGGCCAGAGTTTTGGCTGGAAGCCTTCCATGTCATGTATTTGCCGCAGCACTTTCTCAATGGCTTGCTCTCCCCGCTCCTGAAACACGGTCAGTCCATTTTTCCATCCCATCTGCTCTGTTAAGAACAGGTATTTGGCAAGCACCGTTACTGCCTCCATGTTGATGCCATCTCTGTCTTGCATCATGGATTCCATCTCAGGTATTCCCGCCTTCGAGATGAGAGTTTCAGTGAGAAACAGCCATTTGGCATCATCACCTTGGATGCAGCGCTCCTCCACCTCCATGTTACTCCCAAACTGTAGCACCATTATTTCTTCGTGCATCCAAGGACTCTTCTTGTCCTTCTGCCTGGAAAATGTCATACTCCTTCCATGGCTGGCTTTGCAGTTGCATCCAAAAACCAGGTGAACGGTATGTTCTTTCAGTCTCCAGTTCCCGCTCTGTATTTTCTATATCCACTCATGCACTTTCTGACTCATCCACTCCTGGAGTTTTGGCATCACCTGTGGCTTCATTATCAAGCACTCCTGGGATTTCAGTGTTGCTACCATCGTCCATGTGCTCGTCCATGCCTGCTTCTAGTGTTTCATCTTTGGGGTTGAATTCAACGTTGTTGTTGTTGTCTTTTTCGTCGTGTTCATGTTTGCCATCCACTCCTGTGCTTTCCGGTTCAATGGGATCAGTGTCATTGGCATCGGGATTATTGCCATTGCTATCATTGTAGTCATTGTTGTTCTTGTTGTGGCTACCATCGCTGTTTTCGTCGTCGTCATCAGAGCTCTCATTGTCATCCGGGTGATATATTCACTGTCATTGCCATTGTTGTCACTTTCATCCTCACCATGCACTCCTTCAGGCTCTGCGTCAACAGCGGGCATCCCATAATTGTCTTGTGTCACGCCCTAGAGGATGTCAAGGTTTTCATTACGCAGGTTTGTGAAGGTGAGTGTTCTTGTCGCTTTGGTGCAACAAGCAAGGCAGTGAACCTGATCAATAACAACATCAGGCATGGGGAGACTATTCCAGTCATGTCAATTAATCCGTCTCCCAGTATCCAGCCGAATGAAGTAGTAGCTGCCCTGAGTATTGCCGGTAGGTCGAGTGGCAATAGCGCCATTGGTACCTGGTCCCACGCTGTTATGGTGCTCTTTGTGCATCTGCACGTATTCCCCGAATCCTACCTGGCAGTGTGAATTGAAGTAAAGTTTACGGTTTAAGATGAGTGCGGATGGACTTTGCGTTCACGAGATGCCACCCTGCAATGGAAAAATGTTCCTCCAGAACACTTGCACGTAGACTAACTCAACAATGAATACTGGAGTTACATGGTGGAAAGGAAGGATGTTGTAAGCGGATCTCACTCACTCCTTGATGGTTTGGTTGTACCACTTGATCTCGGGAATGAGTTCGTTGCAAGACACAATGTTGACAACAGCTCCCAGTGCGGCCAGGTTTCCACGTATAGACTCGAACTGATTGTCGGCAAGGATGATGGTAACTCGAAAACCCCAAATAGCGTATACTCCAAGGACAACTCGGAAGTGACTGATGATGGTCTTGTTGTTGAGGGCATCGAGTTTTCCAGCTGAGCTGAATTGAATGTGTCTAGATATAGTCATTAACAATGGGATACCTTTGACTTTCATCACGTCTGCTGATAGGGTTACATCACAATATTGTTGCATGATAGATAAAGGGATGGGGTGCTACTGTCTGCGCACAGGGGCCGGCTTGTTTTGTAGGGTCTTGCCTTTAAGGCTGTGCCAATGTCAGGGCCCCAGATGAACTTGGCATTCCTGATATCCTGTTAGGAATCGGATTGTTCTGCACACAACAGACAAAATCCCGTGTGTTCGACCGCCCTATGCAAAGTTGAATTGATCTGGAAAGTTTGGCTTTGGATTAGTCATAAGCTGAAAACTTAGATTTATTATCATCTACTGTGTTAATCAGCATAGTAGACTCCTCATGTCGTTCTGCAGTGTCGAAGTAATATATCCGTCATGCCGCTTCTCAAAATTGGGGTACTTATATGGAACCCCGTGACTTTGTCAGACAAAACAAGCTACTTTTATCAGACGAAGCATTTTTGTCAGTTAGGTGTCCAACTGACACCATTTTCAAGAAAAGGTATACACTAGATTTAAACACAAATTCAAATTTTACCAGGCAAAAACAGGTTTCGTCAGACAAAATCACCAAAAAACTTAGAGAACAATAATAATAATTCACATACTTACACTGGTAAACCAAGTGTTGTAGGACGAAACCATGCTAGTGCAAAATGACAAAAGAGGGACTTGAACCCTGATACATAAGTTCTGTTACAGGGCCCTATACGGCAGAGCCTTAGCACAGCTGAGAGTTGTCATTTTTTAAATCTTAAGATAGCAAATGTTAATTTGTAAGTTGAGTTTAAAATGACCTCTGGTCTGATTGGAAGCAAAACGGGATACCTATAAGCATCTGTATTTGAACATACCCCCGATCTGTTTCGTCAGACAAAACACCTAACTAATTTGGTTCCATCTGACGAAGTCACCGGGTTTGCCCCCATTTTCCCCTTTTGTGTACGTGGAAGCAGTTATCCAGAGCACTGTGGAAAGTGACTCTAAGTTCTCTTTCACTTGACTCATTGACAAGATGTTGGCTATGCCCTCGGGAAAGTACCATACTCATCCATATCCCGTCAAGGTCCCCTGAAGGTTTGTGGTTTTAACTCCTGCATTGCATCTAATGTGATTGTTGTGTTGGTCCATCTGATGTCCTTGGTAGTTTCTCATTGCTAAATATTACAAGCAGCCACTGCAAGATTTTTTGGCAGCAGTGGGAGCCTGCAAACTGGAAGAAGTCTGGTTTCTTTAAATAAAGATAACAGTGGAAGCCAGTTAAAGCACTCACTGTGCTAGCTTTGCTCGCACGACGCACACGAGTGCAAAATTAGATACATATTTTAAGGTATAAACATATGAAAAGCCAGTGACGACCAATGAATGTCAACCATAAAAATAATTAATTATGGGTAAAATTGAGGATTTTGCATTTTTTTACCGAAAACAGTCAAGAGTTACAAAAGCGTCTCATAGAGAAGGAGAAGAAGCAGAAGGAGAAGAACAAGCATCTCTGTTGCCAATAAACTAAGATTTTTCAAGAAAAAATCTTGATAGGCCAAGTATCTACGGCCAAGAACAGTGTTTATTTTAAGTATTTCTATTTACTCAAGTGATAACATCAAGTACTTTCCTTTTGTTACAAAAGAAAGGAACACAATTATCTTGAATCCTGAAGGCTCAAAGATGCAAGATCCAAAATACCAACTTATACTGTACCAGAGATATACAGAATCTACACGACAGGTCAGCAAAGAAGTACATGCCAGATTTCTGCTGGCATGTTCTACATGCTTGTGCTCCAAGAGTAGAGAGTAGCACCATATTCAGTAGCACAAATAATCTCATAATTTCACCTTATTGATCCATAACACATCTACAGAAGTATTTTCTACCTAAACCATTTTTCTAAGTTTTCAGCTTAGGTCACTATCAATTGATAGACCGAACTGTGCATGAGTTACACACTCTGCCTGTTGTTGTGCCAGTTCTGAGTTCCACTCACAAGCTGTGACACATGTCCCTCAACATGTAGTCATATAAATAAACCCAGACAAGTCACTGAGGCCTTGTTCCCAGCTGACACGGGTATACTCTGCTCCATCTAGCAGAATGAGCATGTTGCCTATGTGCACAAGCTTAAAAGACCACAAATGCTTTTACACGCAAGTGGCACAATTAAGCTGTGAGCAGGTACCCACCACCATGACTCTCATCAGCCCCTCAAAAAATCACAAACTCGACAGTCCCACACGGACTTAAGCTCTAGAGGGTGTGAGGTGTGGCCATAGGTTCTAAGACCCAATAGTCTTCTAGATGTATTGCCTTATTAAAAGAACATGTAAAACATAGACAAGCTTTTTAGGCAGTGTCCATTGCAAATACAATGATTTCCTTTTTTCCTTTTTTCCTCTGGGAAGTTGCTCCCTGTCTATCGTCCACTGGGGTGGAAATTTTTGATTCAAGTCCAGGTTGGAGTAGGCGTGGACTGAAGAAAAAATCCTACCCCCTCCTTCCTCCACTCTTGTCCCCTCTCTAAATTCTCAATTCACAACAGCCTTCACCACACCACAGCAACACAAGCACTGCAACACGAGATCATGTCATAAGACATTAAAGAAAGTGCAAGCACCCGGTGCGTGACAGTAGCCATTGCATACCCCCTAGTTAGAAATTGCACCATGTAGTTATTTTCTATTTACTTAAAATTATTCTGTGTGTACCGTATTTTCTATTTAATTAAAATTATTCTGTGATGTCAACAAGATGGTTTAATGATTTACTGCTTCACGCAAAGTTGGACCAAAACGCAGACTTGTGTTGGTTGATGCGGATTCCACACAGTGTTGGGCCGAAAGGCAGACTAGTGTTGGTTGATGTGTTGAAGCACCAGAAAATCTAAAATGAGAGGTAAAATACATCACCCATACTCAATTTGCAATGGCCTGGGGTGACTGCCCTAAATTTCCCCCTATTATTGGGATATTTTCCAGTAGAAAAATGGAAAAATGGGTGAAAAATATTTGCAATGGACACTGCCTTAAGCTAGAGAGAACCCATTTTACAATCTCAGCACTTGATTAGTAACTCAAAGGACTATGTATAAAAGTTACCCTAGTAGGTGGCAAATATATAAAAACGTACTACCAGAAATTCCGGAGCATAAGAACCACCGGGGTATAAGAACCACCAAGTCGAAATGACCAACTTTGGTGAACATATGTTTTTTTGGCCAAATAACTCACTCTATTTGTTCTAAACATGTCTTCTTTAGATTGTCCTCTCCAATACCAATTTGCCCATATGTGTAGCTCCTCGTGGGTCCAAAAATTTGCCGACTTGTGCAATTATGACCAAAAACTCACTACCCATCACCACACAACACCGCACATAGACCGCACATCATCACCTCACACCGCCACCACAGTTCTCTTCATCTTGACACAGAAGCGATCGTGTTTGGAAACAATCACTCATGACTTCCATCTGTTTCAATTACCCTCCTCCGCATCTCCGCGTCAACATTGTGTGATTTATTGAGTGCAGCAATGGACACACATGCAATTTGCATCCTGACGGCTGCGGGAACAAGCTTGTGCTTGAGAGACATGACAACGGAGTTGGGATGGTGCTTTGTGTTCATATGAGTGCTCCCGAGGAATTGGCATGTTTCGTCATGGGGGATGATGGTGAAGATGGTTGTTGTGTCACGTGCAAAAGATACGCAATTGGTTTAATTGTGGTCTTTGTGGGCCAAGTGCGTCAAAACTCGGTGAGACAGTCCCGAACGCAAGATGTACCTGTTGACACAGGAGATCTTGGCCTTTGTTGACTTACCCCTGAATTCAGGGGATAGATGTGCAGCCTCTTTACGCAAGGTACGAGTTTTGACTTGTAGACCCTGTTCTCTCAACTCAAATACAGAACGGGTCAAATCGTTCTCAATTGGATTGAGAACACTCTTTGGACCGCGGTGGATCTTGCGGCTATCTCCCTTGATGTTAAAGGGAACCCATGCCTTGGTGAAGATCATCTGGTCCACTTGGGAGACAGTCTTCCTCCAGCGCTTATAATACCAATGAGGTATTCCAATCTTTTCAGAAGTGGTTCGGATAGAATCCCCCAGGATGATGAGCTCGTTGATTGCATTGAGCGCTTCACTTTTGCACTTCATAGAATACGACTTCCTTGCCTTGACTACTTTGTCAGGGCAAGGAAGCGTAATGCAGGTAACCATTGTAAATAATTATAACACAATAATTATGAAACTTGCGTGCTTATAATTAATCAATTAATTATTCATTTATAATTATGTTTGTCTAATGACAAACAGCAGTTGACACGCTGTTTTGACGAATCATGTGGCGCGGCAACAGGATTTGTTCTAAAAATATGGCTCGGGTTCAACCAAACACCACGCAAGAGGAACAATGTTGTTTATGCGGGCGATTTTTCCTTTCTCAATGGCAAGGAGAAGTGCGTAAGGTTGAAAGGCAGAACATGGTGTCTGCATGGCCAGACGTGAGGTGTGGCAGCAGATGATGCCAGTGATGGCTTGATGTGTTGTCTGAGGTGAGATGTGTGTGATGTGTTGTGTATGGTACAGTACCCTCATGTAGGGTAATAGAAGTAAAAAATAAAATAAAAAGATACACATTTTTTTCTTGCGTGAGAACTGCTAGCTTCATTCGGGGTATAAGAACCACTAAAGGTATCATTTCGAAATGACCGCACATTTTGGGGTTCTTATGCTCCGGAATTTACGGTAGGGTCTCTAGAGATGACTCCCTAGCCAATTCTAAGCCTATTTAGGCCTAAAACCAGTACTCATGACCCCATGAAGGGAAGTGTCAGATTATAATGACCATACGATCCCTTTGAAGTTCTTGTCCCTCAACTTAACTCAAGTTTTCAAGTCATTTTGGTCAATTTCAGCAAGGTGGCAGTGATTTGATTTGGCCGTGGCGGAGCGGCGGCGGATGGGCGGACATGGTGTAAAGCTAGTTAAAAACAAGAACTGGTGGCCAGTAAGCCCGACATGCAACTTCGGTTGCAGAGGTCAGTATTTTTAGAATTATGGTGGTCCCGGTGTCACCACCTCTACATTTTAATCGTGCGGCCTGCGTGTGCTCGACGATTCCTCGTAATATGTCAGAGTTCTCTTCGTGCTCGACTATTCCTACGTAACAAAGATCCTCCGGAAGATCCGTCAGATCCTGATGGATCTTTCGGATCTTTCCTGGGATTACTGCCTCCGTCCCCACGTAATTTAGTCAGTCCCCCAAGGATGCGTGGCAACAAGACAGGCAAACTTGGCAAATCTAGTAAGGGAGACAAAGGGGCAGTCATCACTCCGACACAAACAATGCCACAAAGACTCAAAGACAAGGGTCAGTCATTAGCCGCACCCCAGCCAGCGAAACTCGCGACATTCAATCGCTGGGGACACATCCCAGAGCATCCGGTCAACTAGAAATCTGGCGTCTGACCATACAGTACCTTGGTGAACAGGTCAGCAAGGTTCTTCTTGGTCGGGATGTGGGCAACAAGGGCCTCGCCCATTGCAACGGCCTCACGCACTGCATGATAGCAGATCGAGTTAGACTTCTTCCTGAGTGTCGACTCAGGCTTGCTCACATTGGTGACAACAGACATGTTATCACCATACACGTATGAGGGCCCTTTACGGGGACTCCCATCATGCGAAGCTTGTAGCGAATGCCCCGCAGATTCTCAATGCCGTGTTTCATGGCGCAAAATTCGGCGCCGAACACTGAGGTCTCAACTGTCGATTGCTTCTTGAAAGCCAATCAATCATCCCATAGTTGAGAAAGATGACAAAGCCGGTTCTTGGCGTCGGCTCACTTTGTCACCAGCGTGGTCGCTGTCTCTGAACATTCGTAGTGTCACACCCTTGCCAAGGGGTTTCGGGGCATTAGGCGGCAGGGCCTCTTCGCGCCGGGTAAAGTCGGACCAGTCACACTCCACAAAATCAGACTCTCCCACATTTGGCTCCTTTGGGTCAAAGATGAGCGGGAGTTAGACCTCGACTTTAAGTAGGAGAACACGTGCAGTGCCGCCTCCAGATGTCCCTCGGCATCGCAAAGGAAGACAACATGGAGACCTCGGTGCAGATGTCGATCCGCCCGAGCTCACACATCCATCTAAGGACTCCTATCAGCTGCATGTAGTAGGTAGCGCGGGCTCAAGCAGCGGAGTAACATCCTCTTCGGGGCATAATCACAGGGGAACGGGTTGTCGCCTCGCCGGCAAGGAAAACCGTCCTTCGAGATTGTTCTTGAGGAATGTTTCGACATTCTTAACAGCTTGTTGAACATACTTGGCGGGGATAGTCCCCAGGCCGTAGTGCCGTCCTCAAAGGTCTTCCTCTTAAGCTTAGCGAGATACATCTCAGGCGGGCCGACCGAGTCAGGCTTCAGTGGGAGAAAGCTATTAATCCTGTCCATGATGCGCTTGGGGTTATGGTGGACCACCAGCAAATCATCAGTAACAGAGGATGTAGGAATAGTATTTCCTACCCTTCCTATCTGTTTGCTCTTTGAGCCACAGGTCAGGGTCAGCTGGGCATGAAACATAGCCCATCTCGCGCATGCACCCTGCCAGATGCGCCCTGAAGGCAGCACCACTAGACTTGAGGCCATACAGTGCTCGGACTACTATGGCTTTGCGGCCGCAATCGTCCCAAACTCTTTTCCAAGAGTGGTCCAGATTTTCTCGCGGCATGGCGCGGTGATGTAGCGTTAAGAACATCAGCGGCCCATATGTCAATGTCGTTCAGCGCTGCTATCAGCAGGGCGATCCGCCAGTCTCTCGAGACCGCGACACTGGCATAAGTGAGGGTTGCTGGGGCCTTCGTCACATGTCCCGGCTGAGCGGGCGCTGCGAAATCTTCCATTTTGGCGTCAAAGATCATATGGCAGCGTATGTACTGATGATCTGCGGTGGCGCGACACCGTCTGCGAGCGTCAAACGCAACCGCACATTTTCATCTCCTTTTCAATCGCATCATGCCAGAAGGTAGTACCGGTGGCACGATCGATGGCATAGGCCCTCAACAGTCTTGGGGTTCAATCCCATACTTATGAGTCCGCTTGTGGTATCGGCGCCGGCGCTAACCAGGGAGACAATCCGGTCCCTCTTCTTAAGGACCCAACTCACCCACCAGTTAAATGCAGGCTCATCGGCAATTTGCGGCAAATGCGAACTCTGCAACCTGAAGGGGGTGAGACTCTTTAAGGTCGGACAACTTCTGCCAAGAAGTGCTACCGTCCTTCCACTTTCAAACACAGCTCCCAACCTCTGGTGGAGCGTTTGACAATCTTCTTACCATCGGCGACCGAAACCTGGTCGTTCCGGGCCGCCGGATGGATCCTTCGGTAATCCACGATGGCGTCCAGCAGGACATATTGATTGCCGTCGGCATCACACTGGGCATAGACCGCCTCAGCGATGACATTAGCTGCCAACTCTTCAGTCCGCCCATCGGAACCGGACCTCATATATCACGAGTGTCGGCGCAGGGTTCGTGAGCAGTACCCACTAATGACCCATCGGGATCGCGCTTCGGCGGAGGACCCTGGCGAGTTCCTGGCCATTCCCAGCGGGAGAAGCACCTCAGTGTTCACCAGAAAGTCCCCAGATGCTTCGGCATCTGCGAGGTCGTCATCCAATTCGGGGAACGACGGCCCGTCGTCATCTTCCCAGGGCTCATTGTTCTCTGGATCAGGAGCGAGGTTGAGAAGTCAGGGCCGAGGTCCTTAATTCGAGTCTTCTCACCCCACCTGCCCTGGATGGACTCCAAGAACTTCTGCTGTTCTTGATGTAAGGCAGCGTTGGCCTCCTCGGGGAGTGAGGAGCGAACCGTCGAGCGGTCTTCGATCTCCCGTTTGCCTTCATGATGCGCTGGGTCATAGCGGACCCACATCAATGCTGGGACCCAAGTACTTGCCAAGTGCGGGCGTCGCCAGGAAAAGCAGCCTTGGTCACGAACTTAACCCAATCCCAAAGCCGAATTCACAGAATGGGCTAATATCTGCTGTTTCCCCAGAGACGACTGTCTCGGGGACCCGACCATCTAGCGATAGATGTCATGTGCAGTGTGCGGCGGACATAAGCCTCGTACTCAAGCGCAAAGCACCACAACCGGCGGGGGCCCCTGACCTGGTCAGTTTCCTGGCGGCTCCCTTTTGAGTTCCCTAATCTCACGCTCGGCGGAGTTAGACCATGGAGAATAGGGCTCCGTGCTCTGCAAGAGGCAGGACGCCTCCTTGCACTTCCGAGCAAACTCTCCCAATCTCATCTCCTTTGCGCCATCAACTATCATCTTCGGGGAACACCCTCCCGCAAATAGGAGACCAAGGGCCTCATGGGCTTCACCCTTGCGTGACATGGGGTAGCATCGGCTCCACCCAAAGTCGGTCGCGAAGATCTGCGCCATCGTGTAGCCTCGGGCTGATGGGACCTTCGGGCAGAACATGGTGTCGCTATAGAGGTTGCACGGCATCCTCCTGTAGCGAAGCATCCGATCGTTTGTCCAGCCTTGACAGCGTCGGATGCAAGACCGTGCGCACACGCGCTGCGTGGTCTGTCGGACCGTGTTCTGAGCTTTGTGTAGTGGGATCTGCCAGCGATTGGCCAGAGTGACGTAGTCCACGGCCCCTGCCGTTCACCGAGCGGACTCCACAGGCGTCATAAGTCTCTGGGGTGTGGTTAGTTCGCACCAACACCACTTGGCGGGTCGCCTCAAGGGCCATGCCAAAGTTGTCGTCGTCAGTCACATCAGCAGCATCATACTGCAGGGAAACCGGACAAAGTTTCCAGCGGGGTTCCTCGTCGCTAACGGCGTCGGCCGGAAGTGTCCCCATCTCAGCTATACGGCGCGGACCATCACGTCGCGCAGCAGAGATTAAATGTCCCCTGAAATCAAGGTGGCTCTCTTGAGAGAAGCAAAGTCCTTGTCATAGGGATCCCAGGCCGGGGTCGCGGCCGTCAACTCAAGTGAGGGATATCAACATCCTCATACTCAGCAGAGGTAGGGAGGGCATACTCAAAATAGCTCACAACGCCCTCAAGTTGTAGCGGGATGGTGTGCGGGTGGGCATCATCGGTGGGGTCGGCAATCAGGATAGAATGGTTGAGGTAGTGGGGTTCGTCGTGAGGAACCGGGACCTCGTGAATCGCCACACCATTCATCCGGCATTGCATGGGACAGAGTAGGCAATGTTCAACCTCAGGCACATAGATGGCCTGGTTGATCATTAAGATCAAGTGTTCCCCTGTGTCGAGGCAAGTATACGGACAGCAGCATCCACAACCAGCCTTTCGAGGGAGGTTGGGAGGGGTCAAACCACTGACCATGACTACGTTGGGATGCTCATGGATTACAAGGGCATGTCGGCCCACCACACAAGTGTCAGCATGTGAGTCTAACTCAACTCTTAATACATTATTTCGGCTACGGGTACTGCCGACAGCGGGATAAATTAGGTCCTCACGCTACATACACTTCGTTGCGCCCAATCCAGGGCTGTGCTGACAAGCATCAAACAAACCAGTCCCCTCGGACTGAGTCCCACAGGAACTGTCGAGTTCCAAACCCATAGATGGCGAACCGTCAGCGTCTACGGCGTCCCTCGTGGGCAGCCGACCGATGAAACCGGGCGACTCGAGCCGCTCCCTGTTCTCAGGCGAGCTGGAACCGCGTCGGCGGGAGCTAGCATGACGGCTTGATGACCGGTCGCGAGTCCGCTTGGCACTCTTGGCCTTGGGCGGTTGTATCGGTGGCACTGCGCCCTCTGCTCAGAGGTCATGGCCTTCCATAACTCTTCGAGTAATGAAGGCCCTCAATGGTCCCCACCACTTTACCGTCTACGAGACGTAACTTCCCGGTGGTCGTGACGGGACGACTTCCCGGTCCGACGCCGCTTGTCGGAGCGCTGTCCAGCGGAGGAGCTCGTGTTGGCAATAGTACGCTTGGCAGCTGACGCATCGCGTGCTCCTTGGCCTCGATGGACAGAGAAAGGTGAGGGATGACATTGCCAACCAGGGTGGGGAACCGTGATCTGTCACCCTCGATAATGCCCTTAGCGATCAAAAGTTCGCTATTCTTGCAATCCTTGGGGATAGTCTTGAGAAAAGCACTTATTTGGTCCTCGTTAGACATGCGCTGTGGCCAGCCCCTCGGCGGCCCACTCATCAATCACTTGGATCTGCGCGTGAAATTTGGAACAGTGCTTATCCCAATTCCAACTACGTGACTCCCCATCATACCGCATCTTCTGGATAACATCTCGCGCGAGGTCACACTCGAGGCGGGCAGTGTTAATGCCGACAAATTGGCCCTTGCAAGCAAAATATGCCTGCCGGCCGCTTGGCAATGTCTTGCCTCTCTTGGGGATAAAATGGATCTCTCCAGGAGAGTCGGCAAAGGCCACACGAGCCAATTGGAGTACAATGGCATCGTCGCGGCGGAAGACGTCGCTTCGGCGCATGGAACGGTTTCCGTTCTCCCAGTCTGCCCTCACCTTATCGTCCGTCGTCCAACCGGGGAGACGAAGGTGCATCTCGTCGTTACGAGGGACAATACTTGTGAAGTACCGGCATATATAGTCGGTCTCCTCAAAGCGAAAGAAGTCAGGCTTCTTCCCTTCGCTCTGTGCACGCGCGGTCTCTACCGTGCTCCAGCGGATTGCGGGCAAGTTCGTTCGCACCACCCAATCCAGGGGGAAACCCTCAACCCCATAATGCTGAGAGAGGTAGGTCTCAAAATCTCGGAAGTGCTTGGACATAGAGGTATGTCCCCGGTCTTTCCACTTGGGAATATCCGTGAGGTCGGGGATCATCTTGACCGTGACCCGCCCTTCCTCTTCACGCTCCATCTGGGCACGGATGGGCTCAAAGTGTCTGGACCTGAGTTGCTTGACCGAGAAGTACTCGACCGGCCAAGGAACACGCCTACGATGCCGGCAGGCCCAGGCGGCACACTTGATGCGGTCCTGTTGCGGGGGTGACAACACCATCGCCCGCTCAGTTCCGTCTCTGTTGGGGTGACGTTTCTGCCACTGGGTAAAAGTATCCTTCCAGTGGTCGTGGTGGAATTCGCAAGGCGGCCTTCACTATAGACGCCAAAGTAGACCACGATGGCGTTGGCATCACGATCCGTGAGGTCACAGAACCTCCGAACATTTTGACCATGGCTTTCCCATTCGGGTCTGGGCCTTGTAAAACTTGCCGCTCCCCGCATTTTCGGGTCCTCTGGGGTGAGTCGGACTCGGCGGACCCGAGACTCGAGTCGCCAGAGTCGCCATCCATGGGGTCGCCACTCCCATCCTCCCCGCCATCGCCGGGGTCGCCTCCTCCGCCGCCGGGCGGCCGCTTCCCCACCATCGGGTGGATTAGCGGGAGGAGCAGGGGGTGGGGGAGGTGCATCGTTACCTCCATTGTTCCCATTGCCCCCTGGTCGCCCTCGCCACTGTCAGAGGGCTGGTCATTTGGATCAGCCACGGTGACGCTCCTGGAACTTGGTTTCCTGTACCGTGCGGCTCCTGCGGCAGTGGGTCCAGGGTTCTACCCGGCCCGCCGGGCGGGCGCTCCGGATGCCTGGGAATGACATTCCCTTTAGGCGACGCGTGAGGTGGCGCAGCTTCCTCTTGCTAGCCCCTCTTCCCCTTAGCGGTCGGCCAAGGGTACGCCAGGATGGAAAACGAGAGTCGACCGGAAGCTTGTCGGGAGAGGTGCGCCCATCACCGCATGGGGACTCATCTACGGACGAGTCATCCTCCGGAGAGGAGAGGGCACCTTTCTCCTCGGGCACAGCATGCACGCTGGCACTTGGAGAACCGGCAGCTTCATCTCCACCTGCCTCATTCGGCGAGGGTGGACGGAGCTTTTCGAGTCCTTCGGACAAGCTCGGTGCCTCGGGCACGGGCTCGGCTTCGGCCGGCGTAGCCACACTCGGTGTGGCTTCGTATAGTTCGAGGATGGCTGTGACATCCTCCCCGCTGAGAGTATCAAAGCAGCTCCCAAGAGCTGCCATCAACTCATCTGCCAGTTCGCTGGCCACGCCTGCGGCAATTGCGGTGGCAACCTCGTCGGAGGCGCCAAACCCGCTTCCTCTTAACGCCAGCCTTCGGGCGGCGGAGACGGTGTCGACCGACACATACCTGGGTCTGATAAACTGATTTGATTTGGCCGTGACGGAGCGGCGGCGGAGCTGGGCGGACATGGTGTAAAGCTAGTTAAAAAACAAGAACTGGTGGCCAGTAAGCCCCGACATGCAACTCGGTTGCAGAGGTCAGTATTTTTAGGATTATGGTGGTCCCCGGTGTCACCACCTCTACATTTTAATCGTGCGACGCACGTGTGCTCGACGATTCCTACGTAACATGTCAGAGTTCTCTTCGTGCTCGACTATTCCTACGTAACTAAAGATCCTCCGGAAGATCCGTCAGATCCTAATGGATCTTTTGGATCTCCCCGGAAAATTACTGCCTCCGTCCCCACGTAATTTAGTCAGCAGCATGCGTCACGCGGTCGGGTTCCACTCACTCTGCCATTTCATGATTGGGGGAGGGGAATTGTGCTGCCCATTTGGAGGATATTTTACGGTACCTACCTAGAGAGAGGATAATGCAATTAGTAACCCATGTATCTATGAAGAAAACCCCTTTATGTAGTGCTTTATGGCTGTTTGAACATGTAAATAGCTCTAGTACTACATGACCACCTGCCAGGGCAATGAAAAAATTATGCCAGCATATACTTTTTCCGTCATTACTAGATGAAGCTACTTACCAACCGTCTGGAAAAGGGGCTAAAAGTTTACTCCAGTATACATTCTTCAGTCAGGGCTTTGTCGGAGGTCCTATCATTATCCACACTCTAACTCTTAGTCGTGGAGAATGGAGAACATCTGACAACAAATGGCAGACAAATTGTGTGGAAAACTTTCCATGATCATGTTGAGGGGTAGTACCACGAAACCTGTGCCAGAAGGGTACCTTCTTGACTTTCCGGTTTCTTGCATCTTTCTTGTTCTTTCATTTCTGTTTCTGTCCTTCGTCCGCTCTCCACGTGGTCTCATCGGAATTCCGAATTCTTTCTGACGTGTTTGACACCCGAATTCCGCCATTCCTGTCATTGTCTCCCTACTCTGCAAGACTCTTTCGTGGAGGCCTACATGCTTTTACATGCTTTTCTGCTGATTGTTACATGAGTTTTACTGTAGAATCGATAATCATAATTTCACTTTTCAGTCAATCAACATCAATTAGATTAACGATTCTACTAGCTTTAGACTCTCTTCCTTCACCGAGGTACGTTCCGTCAGCCAGAGCGGTGACAGGTTATGATGCCCCTTCACGCATAAAACGCTTCTTGCTCGTTGTCCTCGTGTTCTGGCCTTGAGGGGACCTCGCTCGCTTGATCGCTGCGGTGCCGGCGTCGTATCACGTCAATTACCATCCGTTTGTCGAGTTGGTGGCTGTTGTTCCACCTCGACCATCTCCTGCTCCTTCGGTGGCTGTTGTTCCACCTCGTTCTGAGTCTCCGTCGAGCCGGTGGCCGTCGTTCCACCTTGATATCCTTCTCCATCCGTCGAGCCGGTGACTTTGTTCACCTCAACCTCGTCGAGCCGGTGACTTCGCTCACCTTGACTTTTCTCCCGTGACTGTTGCCCACGTCTGGCTGCATCATGGCTTCCGTCGCTCTCCTCGTGCTTCTCGTCTTTGCACAACTTCCTCTACTTCTCCGCCTTTTCGGTGAATTGTTACGTCGCCTTTGTCAACTTCGGTGTCTTTGCCTCCTTCTCCTCTGTTGGCTCTTCTTCGCTCTTCTGGTCGTTTCTCCTCGTGTGGTTCTACAAGCGCTTCGTCGCGCCGCCGCGATATGACTGGCTTCCTTGATTCGACCGCCGCCCGTCCCCGACTCCGTGCGACAACACCGTTTCATTTGGTTGATTGTTGGGTTTCTTTGTTTTGGTCACGCTCACCTCGTCCGTGCCACTCTCTTCACCAGTATCATGAACACCGAAGACCTCAAGCCGTCCTCCAAAGACCTCAAGCCTACGGTGGCGGAGTTGGAATCCATGCTCTTATCAGGCGGAACTCCTCGATCGTTCGGAGTCCGCCTCGTCATCTCGAGCTCTGTCCGCCTCCAGCGAAGGACAAGTCGCACTCAACAACTCGACACTCGCTCAAGCCATTGCCGCTGCCGTGACTTCGGCACTCCGTTTGACCCACCAAGGTTCTCCTCTTCCGCCTCCTCCGCAGCCTCTCCCTCGCCGGGACCCCACCATGGTCGTGGCCGACATGACTCTGCGTATGTCTCCCCGTTCTCCGGTCAAGATCGACCTTGGTCGCATTCAGGTTGCTCGCACGGCCCGCGGCGACACCGTGGAGGCACGGCGCAAGATTCGCGACCGGTCGTGTGTTGCCATCAAACCGAAGTTCACGACGATGGACTTCTCCAGGCTCGTCTCCCATAATTCTTCGGAGGATCTGGGTACGATGGTTTTGGCACAGCAGACAATGCTGGACAAGTTTCGCTCGTGGTGTCAACAGGTGGATGTGGCATACATCTTCCGTATCCCTTCCCTTTCTGACTTCCAAGACCACCAGGCTGTTGCAAGTGCGCCCCGCGCGGACCTACTCACCGCATACAAGACTATTCCTTTGGGGGCTGTTCTCCAGTACCAATCCTTTGTCAATGAGTGGCGAAGTGACGTGGATGTGGAGAGTTGTGATTGGGCCCTACAGGTCCTTGAGTTGTCCACCGTCCCTACCCTGTTGGTACACATCAAACAGTCGTTTGATATCCTCCCCAAGACCCAGCAAGGTGGACTTACTCTGTTCAAACTTTTGATGGACAAGCTCGACGCCAAGACGTTTGAAAACACCAAGTTGCTCCAGGAGTATATCACCTCCTTTCGCCTT
This sequence comes from Cyclotella cryptica, assembly GCA_013187285.1. Taxonomy (NCBI): domain Eukaryota; phylum Bacillariophyta; class Thalassiosirophyceae; order Thalassiosirales; family Thalassiosiraceae; genus Cyclotella; species Cyclotella cryptica. Next base: position 29,442 of record JABMIG010000357.1, read on the forward strand.
GACCGTATTCCTGGTGAAAATGTGTCCATGGGTTCATCATGTTTCAAAGCAGCGGCCAAGATGCTCTCACGGCCTGATCTGCCAACAGACCTCTTGCAGCACTACCTGCGCGGGATGTCTGCTTGCCACAATGAAGAGTTTCGGTCCATCTGCTCTTCTCAATTAGGATTCTTGTCCACCCCCATGTATGAGGAGTGGTCCCTTGTGAAAGCACATGATATCCTGGTGCAGCTAGATGTATTTGCTTCCAAGCTCGAGACGAAGTACGAGGCTCTCGAGGCATCCAAAACTTGGTCGGGAACGACTCACCCAGACAGTACTTTCAAGGCAGCATCCACCGTGAGCTCTCCTCCTCCTCGCCACGCCACTCCACAGGCTCCCAATCCCTCCTGGCAACGTTGGTTTGATTCGAAGACCTGTGGGATCTGTGGCAAACCACACCCCACCAAGTATCATGATGACCCGGACATCCGGAACAGGCCATTTGTTCCCAAGCCTAGTTCCTCCCAGCGGCTTGCATCCAAAAACCAAGCGTCTCACCGTTCCAATGAGATTAAAGGTCCACGGTTCAAGAAGGGTGGTAAGGATAAATTTCTCCGTAGTGTTCATCAAGCTCTACTTGACAACACTGACGAAGTGGATGAGGAAATCCTCGCCAATCTAGCTGGCTCCTTCTCTGCTTCTGCAGAGGAAAATCTAGCAAACCTAGCTGGCTCCTTCCCTGTCTCCGCTGATGATGATGAACCACCTCAGGACGCCAATGAATTGGGTGATGCCTTTGCCTTGAGTTCTGGGAGTGGTCCTGATGACTCTGCTGTCCAAGCTTTAGCGGCCATTGGACTTGACCAGCTTTTAAACTGGTAGGCGGCCTATCATTCGGTCTAGGTGATTGCCTCTCCTCTTCTAAAATGTTCCGAATTCCATGGATCTTCGCAGTCATCGCTGCTGGTTGGGTCTCTCGCAGGCCTTCGTGGTATACCCTTGCGTGGCTATTATCTACCTTTGTTACGACTGCCATCCTTGTGTGGTTAGAACTGCCCTGGCAGGCCGCCGATGGTTGTCCAGTCCATCCGATCCGACCACCTCCCCATCCTGATCCTACACTACAGCTCCATGTCCTTCTGCTGCTCAGCTCACTAAGTGTTTTCTTCTTCCTACCACCCACCACAGCCATTTGGCACCCTACTGGTCTTCTGGCCTGCCTGGGGCTTGTGTGGTCAGTTGGCACGTTTCCATGGGATAGCCTTGCTACCATCCTCGACCGCTTCAGCAATATCAATGGTCGTCCTACCTGGTTCGTTCGGCGCCATAAGCATCACGGGTCTTCGACTCCTGCCCTTCTTCATGAGCTATATCATTGGCATTCAGATTGGATGATAAGTGCCTTCTTGTTCTGGACACTCATGCTACTCCTGCATCTTGGGTGTCTCCTTGGTTGGTGTTTCTTCTTCCTCAGCATGTCCTTCACATTTCAATCCATAGACAGTTGGTTACGGTGGTGCTCTGGCTCTTCAAGCCCCACTGATGGCAGCCTTTCTTTCTTCATTCCTGGCAGCTCCTTTTTTCGCCAATTCTTCTCCTCGCTATCCCTGGGTCAAGTTCTTTTACGACGCATCTGGAGTTATCTGAGGGTTGACATTCCAGCTGTGTGCTGCGACCTGTTTCGCCATGAGTCTGCTGAGTCTTTTTGTTCGGACATTGATGCTCTCCTTCATGACAGTTCTTCTTCCGTGATTACGGATCATTGGTCGTTGGGACATGACTCCTCCGTCCTCTACCATTTAGTGCCCTTTTCTCCTTCGGACTCTGACCCTCCTTGGCTCCAAGACTACCTCATCCATTCGCAGGGTCACCTTCCTTGGTTCCGATCAATGTGACGACTTCTTACCAGACTCATGTTCCTTTGGGCTCTTCCTTCCACTGATGCCCTCTCCGTATCTCCCACAATCCAGTACCAATTTTCATCTTTCCACCACCATTTCCTTCATCTTTGATCCATGGCCCAGTCTCCCACTCTTGGGCTCCCCTCTTCGGTGGACTCGTCAACATGAGGATATCATAGACCGTTTACTCCATTCATCTCTTCTAGGTTTGCCATCCCCTGATCTCCCAATGATCTCCGACTCACAGCCGCAGCCTCACTTCGTTGACAGTTTTGATCCGGCTGTGTCAGGCATGAATCTTCTCTTGGTGGAGCGGTTTGACAGGCTTCTCCAGCTCGCGCCTCCATCTCCCTGTACTGTCTCGGTGGACCTTCACTCCGAACCGGTGCCCTTCTTTGCCTGCTCAATCTTCATGGAGTCTGCCTTCACCTCCATCACAGACACGCCCAAACCACCCCTTATAGTCGATTCTGGCGCTTCGTGTTGCATCAGTCCCTGCAAGAGTGACTTTGCATCCTACTCTCCCAGCTCCGCCAAAATCAAGGACTTATCTGGGACCAACACTGTCGCTGGTGAAGGGATGCTACTTTGGCATGTTTTTGATTGCCATGGCCGGGAACACACCATCTCTATCCAGGGATATCACATTCCAACTGCGTCGGTTCGTCTTCTGAGTCCTCAGGCACTCTTCAAATCTGTTGGGGGGGCATGGAGAACAAGACCTGATGCAGTACTCGTTGGTTTTGTCAGACAACATTGTTTCAGATGCTCCCTATGGGCGGGCTAATCTTCCCATTCTTCCAATGCGCCCCCCAGATGCTCAACCTTCATGCTTCTGGTCTCGCTGTTTTTCGTTTCAAGCAGCAGAGCGTGATGTATGGGCTCGCAATATCCTCGCAGCCTCCAACCAAAACTTGACTCTGGCTCAAAAGGAGCTCCTCTTGTGGCATCAACGTCTCTCTCATGCGGGACTCTCCACTGTTCAAAATATCTCGCAACAGCGCCGAGAATCCAATCTCTCCACTTTATCTGACTTGGTGCGTCTTCGCGATGGTCCTCTGCTACCATACACCTATAATGTCCCCAGCACAGCTTGCAAAAACCTACTCTGTGCTGCATGTGAAATCTCGAAGGCCACTTGCCGGTTGCCATCGGTTTGTGCCTCCCATACAGGGCCCCGTTCCCACATGCTGCTCAAAGAAAATCATGTTCAACCCGGGGACTGTGTTAGTTGTGATCACTTCATTTCACCGGTGCCTGGTCGGGTGATTTCGTCTTCAGGTCACAGCTCCTCTACAAATGGCTACACCTGTGGTACTATATATGTGGACCACTGTAGCACTTTCATTTTTATCAATCACCAGCTAACCACTTCTGCCAGTGATACCATACACGGTAAGCTGCTCCTGGAATGAGAAGCCGCAGACGTTGGTGTGGCGATCAAAGGCTATCACACTGACAACGGCGTATTCAGTTCGGCGGCTTTTCGGTCTCATTGCGACGAGTTAGGACAATCCTTACGATTCAGTGGAGTAGGTGCTCATCATCAGAACGGTGTGGCCGAGCGTGCTATCCAAACAGTCACCAACATGGCACGTGCTAACATGCTCCATGCCACTCTCCACTGGCCGGACCGTTCTTTCATTGATCTTTGGCCCCTTGCCATGAACTATGCAGTGTGGGTCTACAACAAGTTGCCTCAGTCAGGAGTTGGACTGTCACCTGAAGAATTGTTCTCTGGTGTCAAGTGTCCTCGTTCCGGACTACCCAGCACTCATGTCTTTTGTTGCCCAGTGTACGTTCTTGACCCTCGCCTTCAGGATGGCAAGAAGATTCCCAAATGGGACAGTCGGGCTAGACAGGGGATTTTCGTTGGCTTCTCTCCCAGGCATTCTAGCCTGGTTCCCTTGATTCTCAACCCACGAACCCAACATGTTTCTCTGCAATTCCATGTCATATTCGATGCTACCTTCTCCACTGTCCCTTCTTTGACAACAGTTGCCGAGAGAGATCTCAAATTTGAACAACTGTTTCAGACCTCCAAAGAATGCTACCTAGACTCCTCCGACATCTCTTCCAATACTGATCTCTTAGACGACCACTGGTTGTCTCCTTCCGACCTGGCCCAGCGGCAACAAGAACGCCATCGTGATCTTCTTGGGCGTACTCCGTGCCTTCGGCCGCCCTCCATCCCCACATGCCCAGTTCCAGAGGGAGTTCCTCCTGCCACACCCTTGGCCCCTGCTCTGACTCCAGAGGGAGTTCCTCTTATCCCTCCTGCCGCTCCAGTGGCCCTTCCTCCCGCTACAGAGGGAGTCCCTCCTGTCCCAACTGTGTCCCCTCCTCCGTCTTCAGAGGGAGCGGATCCACATCCATCCAGACACAACGACGCTTCTCATGTTCCTTCCTATGACTCTTTACCTCCTCACGCTTCTCCAGTCTCACGTCGCTTTCCCTCCCGCATTCGTGGCAGAACCTGGAAGGATGGTCCGGCGCTAGATTGACAATACACTCCTGGGCAATGGAAAACTGGTTTTACCTGCCTGCTATCACTTCCTCATAATGCACTCTCCATTGCCTCCTCCTGGGGACAACCTCCTCCTGTTGTGGCCAATGTGGGTCGCCTCGGTTCATTGCGTCATGGCACCGCCCGCATTCGACATGCACACATTTCTGATCTGGCTCTCCTTCAGGGTGATTGGTCTGGGTTTGGTTCATCCATCAACGCTGGGTCTCCATCCATCTTTTCTGCCTACCTCCAACCTGATCTCTCCGATGACCTTGGCTCCTTCACTGTCACCGATGTCCAGCCTCACATCCTTGCAGCCAAATCTGCCACCAATAGTGCCGACAGTCCCACTTATGGGCAAGCTATAAACAGCCCACATGCTGAGAAATGATGGGAAGCTATGGAATCCAAACTCACAACTTTGGAGACGGATTTGCAGGCATGGGAGCTTGTTCCCCGTGAACCCTGGATGCATGTTCTTCCCAGCACATGGGCTTTCCGGCTCAAGCGTTTTCCCAATGGTTTAGCAAAGAAATTCAAGGCACGCTTCTGCATCCGTGGTGACAAGCAGATTGAAGGGATTGATTTCTTTGAAACTTGGGCTCCGGTCGTACAATGGACCACTGTGCGTTCCATGATGGTTCTGGCTACGCGCATGAACCTGGTATCTGCACAAGCTGATATTACAGCAGCGTTTGTCCATGCTCCTCTTGGACCTGAGGAGCACATATATGTCCGTCAGCCGGCTGGTTTTCAGCGCGATGGTGACTTGGTGCTCAAGCTGAGAAAGTCTGTGTATGGCCTGTGTCAGTCTCCTCGTAATTTCTTCCACTACCTGTCCTGTCACCTCGAGAAGCAAGGCTTGATACCTTCCAAGTTGGATCCCTGTCTCTTTGTTGGCAAATCCATGGTGGTGGTTGTCTATGTAGATGACCTTCTCGTCTACGCTAAAACTGATCGTGAGATTGACACTCTCATTTCCAGCCTTCAAGCTGCCGGGATCTGCATTCGCCGAGAGGGAACTGCCGAAGGGTTCCTCGGCGTTGATATTGTTAGGTCAGGTTCTTCTATCACTCTCCTTCAGGTTGGGCTTACTAAGCGTATCATAGAAGCCGTTGGCTTGTGTAGCAGCCTTTCCACTTGCATTGGGACACCTGCTGAGACGTCGCCCCTCCCCAAGGATGCCGACGGTAGCCCCGCCTCTGGATCTTTCAACTATGCCGCAGCGGTAGGGATGCTTCTTTACCTCAGTGGTCACTCACGTCCTGATATAGCGTTTGCTGTCCACCAATGTGCTAGGTACACTTTCCATTCTACCCGTTGCCACGCATTGGCCCTTATCCGCATTGGTCGGTACCTCAAAGGGACTTTGGATAAAGGGCTCACCATGACACCGTCATCTGATCCTTGTGTTGATTGCTTTCCGGACGCTGTTTTTGCCGGTCTATATGGCCATGAGGACTCTCAAGACCCCCATTGTGCCTGCAGTTGAACCGGCTATGTTATCTTGGCGTTTGGCTGCCCAGTACTATGGCGTTCCCGCCTTCAGACTGAGATCGCTCTCTCTACAATGGAAGCCGAGTACGTGGCCCTCAGCACTGCCTGCAAGGACCTCCTTCCCTTAGTTGCTGTCATCCGTGAACTGAGTGCTGCCGTTGGCCTGGATGCCTCCTTTGCATCCCGTATTCATTGCAAGGTGCATGAGGATAATGTAGGGGCTCTAACCCTTGCCCATCTGGAACCCCGTCGCATGACCTCCCGGCCCAAACATTACGCAATAAATATCACTGGTTTTGGGAGAAAGTTGCTGATCCATCCCAGAGGATGACTCTCGTCAAGATTGATACGAAGAATCAGCTTGGAGATCTGTTTACCAAAAGTCTTCCCTTGGTTTCTTTTGCATATTTGCGACGTTTACTAATGGGTTGGTAACCCACTGTAAACCTCGAGAGGGAGTGTTGAGGGGTAGTACCACGAAACCTGTGCCAGAATGGTACCTTGTTGACTTTCCGTTTTCTTGCATCTTTCTTGTTCTTTCATTTCTGTTTCTGTCCTTCGTCCGCTCTCCACGTGGTCTCATCGGAATTCCGAATTCTTTCTGACGTGTTTGACACGTGAGGGTGCATTCTGACTACCATCTTTCTTGTGGATTTGACACTATCTTGTCATCTGCTACAGGGTTTTTCAAAGTTTTCTCTAGCTTTAAGCAGTTGCTTTACATCGGTAACATCATTTGTTAGAGTTGTCAACATTATTACTGATTCACATGTTGACAAAATCTGGAGAACTCCCAACATTGGAATGGGTAAGATGTTCCCTGTAGACACGGCTTGAAGGTTGTTGCTGGTTTCATGTAACCTTCTGCAAGTTTTGTTGAAGACATGATTAAACATGGAAAATTTTGGGTCCAATAAATTATAATATAGAGGTATGCGTTGATCGTCAATGAGATCATTTCGGAAGAATCATTTTGTTGAAAATTGCCATGTTGTTATTTTCGATTACAGTAAATTACTACATGAATGATGTGTTTAACAAAAGCATCTGTTGGTCATATGGTCATTTTCAAACTTTGTCAATTTCATCTGAATCAATGAGAAAAGGTGTACATTGCATTGACCTAAGCTTTCTGGTGGGAGAAGTACTCCTTTTGGGTCCCAAAAATGCAGGAGGAAGTAAATCATTAGCCATATTAATAGTCTCGACAATGTTAACATTCTTGGTATAATACCAGGTCTAGGCCTGCACAAATTAACAGTAGTGAGGAAAGCATAGATACCCAGAATACAAAAAAGGGGGTATATCCAGCAATTTAGGCCCACACCAAAATATACATAAGTGTGCTACCAGTTGAGTACAGGATTTTAATGGCGAGATAAGGAAATATCAGCTAGGTTTGTTTTGATATCTGATAACACTCTGACAGTGCCAAAACATTGATGCACGCATCATGCATACAATGTATTTCATAACATGCAGAGTTACAATTTGACTGAGAACCCAATAATAATTCATCTTGTTCACCATCAATCATTTCCATCCAGAAAGAAGGAGGAAAACAAAGCTGGAAGATAGTCTGCCAACAACAACATACAAGAAGTCCAACAATTTCATCTACAAACACACAAAAATCAGCACTACATGACACAAAACAGTCCATAATGTACAATTATGTCTAGATACATATGTTTCTATTATCTCCTTATAGCATTGGGTATATATTTATGTGCCAAAAAGATGGGAGTTCAGAAATAAGGAAGTCAGTTTTAACTCAATTTCTAGGTTTATCTGAGTAGTACTTAATATTTATAGGGGCTTGGTTACCCCAGAACTAAAAAACTATGAGCTAAATCATTTGCCATGAAAAATGTAACTGATGTCTTCAATATGCCAAAATTAGTCTAACCAATTGCACTGTTGTCCAAGTGGTCAGTACTAGAAGGGTCACTTATGGGGGACAAACAATCTACCCAACCGTCAAAACTGTGACAATTTTGACACTGTTTTAGATATTTTGTGACTATGTGTCTCATATAGCGTTGGCTACAAGAGCTCTGAGTTGGCAATCAATGCCATGCCCAGAACACTTTGGTTGATTGGAACCATCAGGGAGGCTATTCGGGCCATCGGCAATCATTGGACCACAGATAGAAAATCACGCAGCACTAAAAATGTTGACAACTACTATGGCAAGAACATGTGCATTGAACCATTGTAAAAAAATTAACTAAGCAGCATGGTTCTGATGCTTCTTAAGTTACAACACCCTTTGGCACCATCAAGACGAGGTGCCGAGACCCTCTGATTACCCAGCAACAAATTTGTTTCAAGATGAACCACACGTTTGAGTCAAAATTTTCTTGGTGCTGAAATTCTGAATTTGAATCACCAGGAAGAAGAGCAAGGTCAATATTTTAACCTTCCAGCTTGGGTGTCCTAATCCCTCCACATTCATTTAAGGTTAGGGGCAGGGAGTGTATTTTGCAGTCGAATGCAAGGTGATTTCATGGTATTTTTCATGTCTTCAACCCAATGCATCACAAAATACTCACATATTGATGTGGCATCTTAACAGAATCCAGGATGGAAATGGAAGCAACCAAAAATTCAGGATTCATGGGCACGTGAAAAAAGTAGGCAATGTTGAGCCCTGGACCAAATGGTCTCTGAAACTCCAGGCATTCATTTGATTTCATGTGTTTCTTGATGATTCAGATGTTTGAATATCAAGATTTTTTCAAAATCTTAGTTGTGTTGGAAACTGAGCCGTTTTCTCCTTCTTCTCCTTCTCCTTCTCCTTCTCCTTCTCCTTCTCCTTCTCCAGTGAGACAGTTTTTTTGCTTTTTGCCACAACAGGTACAGATCTATAAGTTGATCTTAACTTACCTGTAAAAAATTCCCATTTTCGTTTGGACTTACATGGGTAGCTATATTGTTCTAATTTATCATATACCTTTAAGAATATATCTTTGTGTGTAACGTCTGACATTATTTTCAACAATCATTCTGTAAACTTTAAGGGAACGTTAGTCACAAATCATTTTAAGACGTAGAGACGAAAAATTTTAAACAAGGGTTCTTTAAAACTTGAAGGGAATGTTATCGTGTCACAAAAGAGTGTGTACAAGAAAATGATTTCACAAACTAAAAGGGCGCGGGAGCGCAGCGCGCGAAGCGCGCGAGGCGCTCCCGCCCATTTTGGCATACACTCGTACTACAAGCCACTTTATTTTAATGTACGTCTTCCTCTGTCTCTACAAATCGCAATCTGTTTCGCTGCAAAAAATCTTGCAGCGGCTGCTGGTAATATTTAGCTTACCAATTGCATCACTTTCTTTCTAATGGCTATGCATTTGTGCCGACTTTAGACTAGAAGAGTTAAAGACATCAATTATATCATATTACACTAAAATACTTCAAAAGTGAAGTTCGTGATTTTGTGTCTTAGATGCAAATCGGCTCAGTGAATCGGCGCAACTGAATAGAAGGGTCCCTCAATTTGGAGCACTTCAAGTTCAGATACTGCTTCACGACCCCTTCGTCCTTATCATAAATACATTCAAAGCCCTCTTTTTCCATAACATGGATCATTGAACGATTGGTTGGAAGGACCACTGCCTCAATAGCATGAAGTCCATCTGCCTTTGCATGTCCGATTAATTCTCTCAACAGTTTAGATCCGATCCCCTGTCCTTGGTACGCATCTGTAACCAACACAGAAAATTCAGCAACGTCAACTCCATGCTTTTTTGTCAGCCGAGCTGCAGCAACCAATTTGCATTGGGATTCAGAGCATTTTTCTCCGTCCAATGCAACCAATGCAATGTCTCGATCGTAGTCGACGTGACAAACTCGTGTTAGTCTATTGTGGGAAGTCCTATCTTCGTATTTCATATCAGAGAAGAACCTGGTGTAGACACTTTCCTCTGACACGCGCTTGTGAAAATCAACGATCAAAGGCTCATCTTCTGGCATGATGGCTCGAACTGTGAGGCAAAATGTAACAGGGGCAGCGGCAGCTGTCAGAACTTTGCATAAAAATATACCAAAGTAAAACAATTTGCCTCATAATGGCAAATTGTTTAATATCGTATGAAAAACAAATGGCGACACTCACTCAGTATAACTTTACCCTTCTTTGATACCCAGCTCTGATCATAAGCTGTTGGATATGGACGAATTGCGGGCCTAATGACTTTCGAATTTGGGGAAACACCATCATGCACGCCCATATCCTGCGGTGCCTCATGCAAAATCACTCGTGCATCTACTGCAACAAGACTGTTGGATGATACAAGTAATGGATTGATTTCTATCTCTTTAATTCCTGACCATTTTTCCATGACCAAATGGCTAAAGTTGACAATGAGTTTCTCAACAGCAGCTATGTCGACCGCGCGTCTTTGTTAGCAATGTTGAACACAGTGAAGGAAAATGAGAATTGACACGCGTCAGATAAAATTCGTTCCCGTGAACATATCGAGTATTGACCTACCTTCCACGAACTCCCTTGAGAGCGTTGTAGATTTTCGTCTCTTTCATCATAAGATGCGCCAGGTTCGAATTGAGAGGAGGGAGGGCAAGGGCAGTGTCCTGATAAATCTCAACAAGAGACCCTCCACTTCCAAAGAGTATCACTGGACCGAACTGATCGTCTGGAGAAGCCCCTACAATCAGCTCATATGCGTCCTTCACGTCGGCCATAGGTTGAACGGTCACCCCTAAAAATGCATCCTTCGCGAATTTACTCTCTACTGCACTCTGTATTTCACAGAATGCATCCTTTACTTGATCTGACGAATGGAGGTTTAGTTTCACTCCTCCTACATCGGTTTTGTGTGTGACTGTGTGCGAATTGATTTTCACGGCTACAGGATAACCCATTTTGTCAGCAACAGCTGCTGCCTCGTCTGCAGACTGTGCCAATACCGTAGGTATGCAGGATATGCCATAAGCTTGTAAGATTTGCTTGCTTTCTAATTCTGTGAGAATCGTGCGGCCCTTGTCTTGGGCACTAGCAATTATGCTATCGACACGAAGACTTTCTGGATGCATTTCAGCGCACCATCGAGGAGTTTCGTAAAGCTGCAACAAGTTGGCGGAGTGTTTCCACATGAAACTAAACATTTCACTCGCCGAATCAGGGTAATCATAGGTAGGAATACCCGCAGCATCTAAAATGGCGCGCCCTTCTGCGACATCTTTGCCGCCCATCCACGAGGCTAAAATTGGTTTTCGTCCACCTATCTTGTTTGCCACTTCGGCTATACCTTTTGCAGTTGCAGACGGATCTGTCATGGATTGAGGAGTGAGCACAATAAGAATGCCATCAGAATAAGAATCTTGCGCTGCAATCTCTACGACTTTGGCATACGTTGATGGTGCTTTTCATAGAGAAATATACGGCGAACACGACGTCAGTACAATTATGGTAATGGAACAAAAAGCAAAAGTTAAGAGACTCACTCGCATCTCCTAGGATGTCAATGGGGTTGCTGTGGCTCCAGTGACACGGGAGAATCTCATTGAGATTTTTCATAGTATCGTCACTAAGCCAAGCAAGTTGTCCACCGCTTTCTATGAGTGCATCAGTTGAAATAACCCCAGGTCCACCTGCATTCGTGACGATAGTGAGATGTCTTCCTCTTGGTCTTGGCTGTTTCCCCAATAACTCTACCATCTCAAAGACTTCCCTGATTTTAGATACCCTCAGCACACCGCACCTTTTGAAAGCTGCGTCCAACACATCGTCTCTTCCTGCCAAACTTCCTGTGTGTGATGTTGCCGCCGCAGCCGCCTGCTCCGTCTTTCCTGGCTTAATAACTATAATGGGTTTCGTCATTGCCACCTCAGAGGCTGCCGACATGAAAGACCTTGCATCTCTGAGAGATGATACGGAAGAAATATGGTTTGGTTTGTATTGTCCGAGCGCGAGGGATGGATGAATCAACAAACCAGTCAAGTGAACATGAATCAACTAGCGTTTTGATGTACATACCCAATAGTTTCCATATAAATGGCAATTGCTTTCGTGTTGTGGTCGTCGCCGAGGTAGTAGATGATATCGCCCCAGTTCACATCCATCATGGAACCAATGCTAACGAAAGAACTGAAGCCGACGTTAGCATGTAAAGACCAGTCGAGAATGGAGGTGCACATGGCACCAGATTGAGAAACAAAAGCAACGTTTCCTGGTTTCGCAAGGTTATTGGCAAATGTGGCGTTGAGTCCAGTAATGGGATTCTTAAAAGCAAATGTTTGCCGAGAGGTTAAGAATAGAAGTAAGTGAAAAGTAAGTTGGAAATATGCGCAAAGCAGTTTGGGGTGCATTCCACTTCTACGTTGTCGTTCACTGACCATAACACCTAGACAATTCGGTCCAACCACTCTAATCTTCCCTTCTCTTGCAATTTCATAAATCTCCCTTTCCAACCTTGCCCCATCTTCGCCTGTCTCTTTAAAACCTGCCGATATGATGATCGCTCCCCTGACGCCGACCTCAACGCAGTCTTGCATCACAGTTTTCACAGCCTTCGCCGGGACAGCAATGATGGCTAGATCGATGGTAGTTGGAACATTGTTGTTTTTGTACCTCGACTGTTCTGTGACTTCTTGAAGCTTAGTGTAGCATGGGATGCCAAATATGTTCTTTCGAAGGGGGTTAGAGTTGATGGGATAAATCGTGCCGCCGAAAGGACTTCTCAATAGATTCCAAATAAGAGTTCGTCCTGTGGATCATCGAAAATCAGCTTTAACAGTTAGCTGTTGGATCCAAGAAAAAATTATTCAAACATCAATTGTTCCATAACTCGTATTTGTCAAACGTACCAACACTTCCCTGCTTCTCGCTTGCTCCAATCACCGCCACGCTCTTTGGCCTGAAAATGGCATCAAGCGGTCTTTCCTGATAATGCTTCCAAAAGTCGTGCGCTGTTCCCTTACTTTCTGACCTCTTGTGAAGTGTAGGCAGCGGTTGTACCTGGGAGCCTTGTGACCGCAGTCCATCGAATGTGGGTTTTAATGATGTTGTCATTTGGGTTATTTGTTGGCGTTGTTGGCGTTTTCTTTGGATAGGAATGGAAGCACCGCGCTTGGATGAGAATTCTACCGATACAGATATTACTTGTTTTATTGTTGTTGAATGATCTTTTGATTTTTTGTGGACGAATCAAAACCAACGCTAGATCGCCCGTCGCAGCTCCGTCGCGCCCACTCTTAATAGGATATTTTATTGTGTAATGTTGCATCGATCCAAATCCACAAATGAATCTTCGAACACTTTCGGGGTTCTCATTTTGTATCCCGGTCGGATTTCATCCTTCCATGGCGCTGCACTGTCGGGTCGAGCGACACACACAAACTTTCTTCCGCTGCATTCCGAGCCATTCAACTTATTTCGCAAGAGGTACAACGACTAAAATATGTACTTACCAGCTATTTTACGTAGTGCATTCCCTGTACGCAATCACGATTATTTTTTCTTGAAAGGGTTAGGCTTAGGCTTAGGCTGAGGCTTAGCGTTAGGCTTAGGGGTAGGGTGTGAGAACAAAGCAAAAAGGGTAATTCTTGTGACAGATACGAATGCGTTTCAGATCCCGAACAAGATAGTTGGTAGTTTCTTTTCATCTCTGGGATAATACATTCCAATGAACAAGCAAGTCTGAAGCACTACAGAGAATAGGAAACAGATGTGTCAATGATTGATTGCTTCACTTAAAACATTAAAAGTGGACCATCTTGCCATTGAGCTCAAGTCATCTATCTTCACAACACTTCTTTGACAAGGCAAAGAGAACTTTTAAACATATCAGATGGTGAGGGTTTTGGATTCATTCCTGCTCACATTTGCTTTTTGGACTTACTTATACTTAATGCCTTGGTCGGGTTGAACTTCTTTTCCACGCTACCACTCAAGAGATTCTGTTCAGATTTCATTTTCCCCTTATGATCTGCTAGGAAATGACTTGCATTAGTAAAGCATTAGTAAAAGTCAACATATGTATAAAAATGTGTTCAAACTGCTTCTTCAATTCTGCAACAAAATCATCACTGGTTGCAGACCCATCAAATGCCTTGCCTTTGTGATCATTCTCCAGAACAAAGAATCCTTTTTCTACCCAAAAATCACAGACTCATAAACTGCACCACAAACAGATTGCCTGTAGCCAGCTGGATTGTTACTCTCAGCAGACGAACAAAGGTGAGTTTTCATTACAGAAAAAAGGTTTTCAGTCTTCTGCCCTGAACAACACCGAAAAACACACAGTGACAAACCAAAACAAAGCATTTGAAAACTCATTCCTGCCCTTTGCACGTTTATCCCCAGAAAAATTCAGAATGAGATCTTTCACCTTCACACCTGTAGCTACAATGGAGTTTTGGTTCTTGGGACTTTCATCAGCAGGAAACACCTTCTAGATAGTTGTGGCAGCATACTCAACTACACCGTGGCCAGCAGCAAATTTTGTCTCAAAAAATGACCGAAGCTCCTCCAGTGGCAAGTCAGTGTTTCTGAGGCTTTGTGGACTAACAATTGAGAGCTTCGGTCTCATAATCTCCTCTTCACCATCATGACACTGGTGAAAAATTGCAAGACAAAGCTTGGTGTCTGACATAGGCCAAGAATCAGCCCATTTTTGTACCCCTTGGAAAAATACAAAAGGATCATTCTCAGGACTCCCCAGACAGAGATTCCACTGCCCCTGATCCAAAAGGCAAGGAATCTCCAAGACAGGAGTCCACTGCCCTACTCCCAATGGCATGGACACCCCAACACAGAAGTCCATAGCCCCAAACAAGGGAACACCCTTTCAGAAGGGTAAGGGCATACCAATTGTATGTAGAATCCACACAAATTTTGGTTGTATCGCAAGGATTGGAATTGCAGTTCCACTGCCCTTCCATCCTCACAATTGGAGCAAATTAAGCTCATAAAATAAGAACTTCAACCTCTGTCGAATCTACCTATAATTTTCACGTGATATTTTTTGCTACGAAATGGCTCAGGTCAGTGTCAACCATGACAAACCAAGCTTGTACTTTTTTAGAAAGGTTATGCCCCTTCCAACACTCCATCTCAGCCAACCAGCTCTTAACATAGTCAATTTCATGATCTTTTGATGACCAATCTAAGATGAAATGAACAATACACTTCTGTTTGTCATCCACAAAAGCAGTCCAAGCTGCAGCAACCAGCAACTGCAAGAGAGGACAAGGTGGATTCTAATCTTCAGTCTTTCTTGATGCCCCTCCCAAGTCTTTAAAAATGTCCGAAAAGGAATGAATGTGAATTTTATGAGTTATTCTATCAGGGCGCTTCAGGACTACAACAATAGAGCCATCATGCTGGTCATCTCTAGACTTGAAATCCTCATTGGATTCACAAACACCAGAAACTGATTCTGATGATGGAATTGTAACTGCGTTATGGGAAATGCATTCAATGAGTCTGCCAAATCCCCTCTGAATCAATTCATTTGTTTGCTGGTGGCATTCAAATCCCCTCTGAATCAAATCCTTTTGTCCCTCTTGGGATTCGACCAAGGTCTGAATTACATTTGTCCAGCTTTGACTCATTGTAGACAGGTTTTGCAAAGCATCGGATCAAACGTAACAAGTCCTGCAGAATCATTTTGAATACTGTGAAGTCCTCCTCCTATGTGCAAAAACACCATGACACACCTCCAGGCCAAAAAAGAAAAGATTGTCAGATGGATCATCACAAAAGTAAATAGAACTGTACTAACTCACAACCAACTCTGCATCAGTCAGAGCATTGTCAATGCCATTTGTATCTTGCATATGTGATGCCTAAATGAGAAAAAAACAGTGTCTTAAACATAACTGTTGTAAACAATAGATGATATATATATCTTACATTCGGTTCAGGTTGAACAGGAGCAGCGGATGCATCACTAACTCCAACGGGGTCAATATCATCATTGACCGCTACAGCCTCAGAATTTTCACTCATACTGCTACAAATGAAGTCAACATAACAAATAGAAAGCTGTTACATTAAAAGAGAACACTTGAAAGAATACCAACAAAAGCCACTACCAATCACAGAGAGCAAGAATATCACCAAACCAAAGCATAACCACATGCCCACAAAAACACAATATATTGTTCATTATGCCAGCCATATCTTCACAATTGGGATCTCCGAAAGTCACAAATGGCTGAAACTGTCCACATTTTTGTCTTCGTCAATTACTATCTATTCAATAACCATCATCACATGGGATAGCCGTTTCTGAAGAAAACATGAACAAACACACAAAACAGATCACCACAAGCCTTCATTGAACAAATTCATCAAAGTTCCCAATTGAAAACTCTGAAAGGTCAAAAATGGCTGAAATGTCAATATTGTTGATATGATCAGATTGTTATGTATCCAGTAGCAAGCGTCACATAGACCAACCAATTCTGAAGAAAGCCTCAATTGAACACATTGACATAGGCCAAGAATCTGCCACTTTTAGTACTCTAAGGTATGAAAATCAATAGGATCATTCTCAGGACTTCCCAGGAGGAGAGTCCACTGCCCCTGATCCAAAAGACATGGACCCCCCATTACAGGAGTCCACTTCCTGCTCCCAATGGCATGGACTCCCCAACACAGAAATTCATTGCCCCAAACAAGAACACACCCTTGAGAAGGGTATAAACATACCAATTTTGTGTAGGATCTACACAATGTTTGTTTGCATTTTGCATCCTATGGATTGGAATTGCGGTTCCACTGCCCTTCCGTCCTCACAACTGTAGCAAAATAAGCTCATAAAATCAAATCTTTCATTCCTGTTGAACCTACCTATAATTTGGGAGTGATATTTTTTGCAACAAAACAGGTCAGGTCACACATTTGTTGACCACAAGCACATAACCAACTTCATCAAAGTTCCCATTTGGAAACCCCGAAAGGTCAAAAATGGCTGAAATGTCAATATTGTTGATTTGATCAGATTGTTGTGTATCAAGTAGCTAGCGTCACATAGACCAATCAATTCTGAAGAAAACCTCAATTGAACACATTGGTTGACCACAAGCATATAACCAACATGAAACAATAGTTCGGCTCAAAATCTCAGTTTTGTTGAATTATTCGCAGCTTGACCTAAGCTGGAAGTAGTCAAAAAGTAGTTGTAGATAAGAAGTAGGAAAAAGGTGTTCCAGCTGAATGGAGATTAATTTTATGAGCTATTGAAATGATCAATAAATGAGAACTGCCCAATGGTGGTCCTCTCGAAATTGCCATGTCATTGACATGTAATTTATTGGAGGCTAGTGTGTCCAATATTTACAGGAGGATACGGGTGGGTGGGTCGTGGCAATATTTTTGGCGAGTGAGAAGTGACGTGGCGCGATTGCATGAGTCCCGGGCAGCTCGCGTGCATGCGTGAAACGGATCAGGCGCGGACATGACGTGAGCGGGGCGGGGACGGGGCGGGGACGAACGTGGATGAACGGGGACAGGCGGGGACGGGCAGGGACGGGGCGGGGAAGGGGCGGGGACGAGGTGGTAAATCGTGATGTCACTTGAGAACAGAGTGCGGACAGACCTTTGTGTCACATAATGTGAGAGGTTTTTTGGAGAGTTTTCTACGCGCCTATAAATGGGTGACGCACACCAAGGCCCGGATCCTCCAGAGAAGCTCTAAAATTTGCCAGTTAAGAAAAGATCACACTTCCAGGCTCTTCAGTAGAGCAGTTGAACCCTGTCAGCTGCTTTACTTGAATCATTGTTTCTGTGGTGCATACCTGCCAAGAATGTACCTCAAATATATTCTTTCCGAGAATGCGAGGAGTTGGGTTTTTACATACTTCCCTCTCAGTGGGAAAAATAACTGTATCCATGACCTAAGCCGGAAGTAATCGAAAAGTAGTTGTAGATAAACGAAGTAGAAAAGATGTTCCAGTTGTTTGAAGATTAAATTTATGAGCTATAAAACTGATTGAAAATGAGGACTGCCTCATGGTAGTCCTCTCTAGTTTATCATGCATTTTGCATGTAATTCGAGGATGTTAGATTTTGATGAATCCTATTGGATTCATGCATGCCAAACTGGGTGTACATGCACCTGGTTTGGGCTGTACATGCATTCTTGCATGCCAACCTGAATCCAGTGGATTCTGGATTAGGCTGTAGATGTAATCCTGCCAATGGGTCCCCCAGGACTCAGTGGTCTTTAGTAATAAGCCCTGCAGGACTTAATAGTCTTGTTAATGAGTCCTGTTTCTATTTGGTGGGATCCTACCCTTAGTTAGTAGAATTCCTATTTGTCTTTGTACCCATGGGACCTGTTCTTGGGCCCAGGAAGGGTCAGGAGTACCAGTAGGTATCCTTGGCTCATGTCACTCGCCCCACGAATGGAGCGATAAGGTGTCAATGCTCACAAAAAAGAAAACCTCTCGAGGAAAAAAAGAAAACCGCGAGGAGGAAAAAAAGATGGTGTAGCAATGACGAAGCGTAAGTCTTGATAGGAGAAGGGGGTAAGGTACAAGTCGTGTTTAGTTTATTCAAAATATGGTGTAACTCTCCTAATGTTAAGTCGCTCGGACTTAGTTCCGCGTTGAACCCTTATTGTGCCATTCGTATGAACTGACGTGATAGTCCAAGGATCACTTTCATACCGGCTCTCTGTTTTGCGGAGGATACCGTCTTTTCGCAGCAGTACTTTGTCACCGGGCTGGTAGTCCCAGTCTATGCGAGAGGCATTCTCCCGTCTTGTGTTACGGTCAGTTTGCCGTTGTCTATATTCCCCTATTTTAGACCAGTCAGCAATGTAGGGGACGTCAAACAACATGTCCCTTCCAAAGATAGCTGCACCTGGCGAAGTTTTTAGTACTGTGTGATAGGTAGAGCGAACGGCCCATGCGGCATTTGTGAGAAAGTCAGCAATGTCACTCTCGCTGATGGTGTCGGCCATATCCAATTCAGCTGTGCGGAGCATCGCCATGATTGTTTGATGCACCCGCCGAGTATTGCGTTCGCTTGAGGGTTTTTGACACTGGTTGGCTTACGCTTCAGACCATATGATTCACAGAGGGTCTCAAGTGAAGTTTAAATTCACTTCCATTGTCGTAGATAATATATTGACTACGTGGGTAACGGCTAAACCAGGTCCTATTGACTAAATTACCTACTGTTGCTGACGTCTTGTCAAAGTAGGGTTGTTGTTCTTGGACATGTGTGTCTTTGCCCTTGTGCCCCTTTGTACCCATGGGAATATCAAGCTTCGGGAGCTGTGATACCGGCAACTCTACAATTTCGAACCAGCTTGTTGCAGGATCGATCATTGTGATGCACATGAAGTCAATTTGTGTCTTGTCCTTGCCCTTGAGGGTGTACGGTCCTATAAGGTCCACACATAGAGCCTCCCAGGGGTTGGTGATTGCAAGTTTTGTTGGCAGTTTCCCGTATTTTATCTGCCTGCGTTTGTTCACCTGGCAACTGTGACACTTTTTGACGTGTGATTGGACTGTCGCTCTTAGACCTTTCCAATACATCGACAGACGAAGAGTTTCTTCGAGACGTTTAGTCCCGGGTGCTGTAGGTAGTGGTGAAACCAAGCTACCGCACGGTGTTGGAGGCTTGTTGGAATAACCATTTTGCCATCCTTGCAGAGTACTTTAATATTCTCAACTAATTGAGTTGAGTAGCCTTTGTTTAGTAGGCTTTCATCTTCTTGTTGTGCCTCCGCTATCTCTCTGGTTGTGAGGGGATAGATGGAGTCCTCTTCGTTGCGATTAGCAAACACCTGGTTCATGGATTCCTGGGTGGATGCTAGGGATGCTTCTGGCTGTGAGGTGTTGTGGTAGCACCAACACTGGGCGAAAGTCATCCAGGTTGACCTGTCATCTGTGACGGGTCCATAGTCCAGTCGTGAGATGGCGTCCGCAACGGTGTTGTGGATGCCTTTGATATACACGATGGTGGGGCCATACTCTTCTAAGAGTAATCTCCAGCGGTACACTCGATCAGAGGTCAGACCTAGAGCATCCTGCATTAGATTTTTGTGGTCAGTGTAGACCGTAATTTGTTGTCCCCAAAGCATGCCTTTGAACTCTTTTAGTGTTTCTACTATGGCCAGTAGTTCTTGTTCGGTCACGCTATACTTTTGCTGCGCCTGACTCAGTTTTCTACTGAAGAACGCCAGCGGCCTGTTGTTTTGAGTAATCACAGCGCCCAATTGAAATTTTGAACTATCTGTGTAAATCTCAAATCCCTGGGAATAGTCAGGGTAGGCCAAGGTAACATCGCGAGCGATAGTTGCCTTTACAGTGTCGAATGCTTGCTGATGGATGTCATCCCAATGCCACGGCTTTTTCTTGGTTTTGTTAGCCCTTGTGACTTTGGTGTGTCCACATTCACCAACTAAGTTGGTTAATGGTGCAAGTATTTCACTGCGTCTCGCCCAAATGTCTCTGTAGTACTGGACCATGCCTAGAAACCTACGGAGCTGTTTAACATTTTGAGGCGGTGTTAATGCGAGGATTGCCTGTACCTTTTTGGTTGTGGTTTTATACCATCTCTGGATAGCACATATCCTAGGTATTCTGTCTCCATGGCACAGAAAGACGACTTGCGTGCATTGACGGTCAAGCCTGCGTCTCGCAACCTAATGAAGACCCTTCTAAGTTTAGTAAGGTGATCTTCTAGGTTTCCCTTGCTGATGCATAGTAAATCATCAAGATAAGTTCGCACGAACTCAAGGGTTGCCATTAGCTCAGACATCTTAGCCTGGAAGATGTCGGAGAACATGCAACACCCATTGGTAACCGCAGGTAAGAGTACTTACCCCACGGAAAGATAATGGTGCATATTTTGGACGCATCTGGATCCAATCTAATGGTATAATAGCCCATATTTAGGTCAAGGGCTGTGGCATATGTAAAGCCTTCGAGTTCTTGTAGAACAGTGCTGATTTTGGGAATAGGAAACGGTTTTCTCACTATCCGTTTATTTACTTCCCTAAAATCGCTGACAACCCGTACGGTGTTGTCTTTCTTGGGTATGATGAATGTGGGTGATGCCCACTCAGAATCATCTTGCCATTTGAGTACCCCTAAGTCACATAGTCGTTGTACCTCTCTTTTTGTTATTTCTATGTGCTTCTTGGGTATGGGAAAAGGCCTGCCATGGTATGGCTGTGCTCCTTCCTTTAACTGGAGGGAGACCGGCTTACAATCCCAGTCACCTAGTTTCCCACTAAATAACTCCTCAAACTCTTGTAGGAGCTCCAGTAACCTTGCTTGTTCTGGGCCACTTAGGTGTGTGCAGTTGTCTCTGACAATTGCCCTGAGATCCGCTTTTTCATACTTAGCGTCTAGTATTTTTATGAGGCGTTTTGTTGCCTCCAGAGTGCTCTGTGGTTCCTTGGATGTCTCTTGGTAGATGCTATTGTTCATAGTCCAAGCTTTTTCCACAGTAGCTCTTGTCTTTAATTTGTTGATGTCTCTCATTGGCAGTGAGATGTCATCTACTGTGATTTCCTTTGTCCGAAAGTCTAGGACAATTCCTAACTCTTTCAAGGTATTACTACCAAGAATGAGGTCAAACCCTGGTTTGGTCATGTCATCTTCCTTGTATTCCACAATGTCAGGTTGTAGGAGATACTCCTTGGAATTGGAGTACTCAAAGAATTTGACTCTGATCTTACCTCTTCCAGTTGTCTGGAAGCTCCCATTTGACGTATGCCAAGACTTTGGCACCTGCCTAGTCAGGTAGGGAAAAGGCTTGTCTTTTCCTTTAGGAAGGAAAATAAGGTCTCCATCAGACCCAGAGTCCAGTAGGACTTTAATTTTGTTACTGGGGCGACTCCGCAGAGGTTGTTTGTAGGCTCTGCCGGATTGACTTTCAGTCGCTGGTTCCATTATGGCAACTAATGCCGTGACACCGAGGCGATCCTTGGTGTTTGTTGTAATCACTTCCTGTTTGTGATTAATATTGTAATTTACACTGGGCATGTTCACATCAGCCTCAGTATGTTGTGTTTTATTACTGACAACTTTTTTGTCGTAAGATTTTTTTAAGTTGGATGATGTCGTTGACTTCATTTTATTTCGAATTTTTAATTCGGGATTTTTTGTTTTGGAACAAGATTTTTTGATATCTTGGTTTTCGTGACAGTTGATTTAATTGATTTTGAATTTTGACTTTTATTAGTCAGGATAGCTTTACTCGGACTGGGGGTAGTGTAACTGTCAATTGCAGTATTTAATTTACGTTTCTTACATCTATGTAATTCCCCAGTGCTATCCGACCCGCACCTTCACGAACTGTCGTCGGAGTCGCTGTCACTTTCCGAGTCATTAGCGCGACGTTTCTTGCGCTTACTAGACTTCTTGCGGAGAGCTTTCTTCAACTCCGCCCGGACTATCTGGGCGAAGTTCGCGCCCTCCGGTTTCCTTTCTTTTGAACCGGGCTTACCTGCGCCCCCATTCTTCTTGATAGGAGTACCGTCCTTGTTATAGCGACGGCAGTCACGCGTATTGTGACTTTTGTGCGGCCCCCCATGTTTCTTGCATAGCACACAGTGCTTTTCGGTCCAGCCCACCTTCTTGGGCTTCTTGGGGATGCGGGAGTCCATCGACTCCATCTTCCGCTTTGTATCAGCCCCTTTGCCTTGGTCGTGCTAGCGGGCTTGTTATCGAGTTCCGCATTGTTCTCGATATTCTCTAGGACCAATAGTAGGGCCCTAGTACTGACCGGAGTGGTATTCTCTGTGAGGTCATACTGGGTTTGCCACTTGGCTGGACACATGCGCAATAGATGAGTCGCAAGGTCAGCGTCATCAAGAGGCAATACTTTCTTGGTCGCCTGATTAGCCTTCGGGCTGTAATACAGGCAGGGCAATGTCTCGAGGTAGCTGTTGAGCTGTTCTACTCGGACAAAAAACTGACGAATCGAAACCCGGTTGGGCTTTTTCAGCGTATTCGTGATATAGTACTTGAGGGCCTCGCCCGCGTCATGACGGAACACCTGCAGTAGGTGAAACGTGACGCACTCGTGAAACGAGTTCCAAGTCTTCGTGGGAGTCTCCGTGTGCGGTACTCCCTTGATGTCTTCCCAAGGAGCTTTAGTCACTTGGGCCTTGATAATCTTCTCCCAGGGCTGACGTGCCTCGTCGGAGAGGAGGTTTCCATAAAGCTCGAAGGGCTTCGCTCCAGCCGTTGCGACGGCGAGCTTCGCATCCTCTAGAGCTTTCAAAGCCTTGTCATACGCGGCTTTGGCTTCTACTAGGGCAGGTGAAACAGCCTCGGTAGTCGTACCGGGCGCCTCTTGTTTATTGCCCTTCTTCTTTTTTTCAGCATTACGTACCGTCACGTACTCCTGCTTGGCTAGTTCAGCCTCGATCTTGGCTGTTTCAACAGCCTTCTCGGCTGCCGCGAAGTCCGTGTCAAGCCCCATCTGCTTGCACGCGTGAATCGCGGAGCGTACATGCAGTAGAAACTGCTCGGGAGTCCCGGACGCCCATACTGCCACCTTTAACTCGTTTCCCGTATTGGGGAGAGTCAGCTTGAAATAGGTGGTCTTTTTGTCCTTCGCGAGGGCATCCTGCACGGGATCCTGCTCAGGAATGTAACGTATGGGGGAGTTCTTCCCTCCAACGCCACGTTCGCACTCTACCCACTTAAGCCCTTCGGGAATCGCTTTCACGGAGGACATGGCTCGTAGTTTTTCACCTAGGCTAGTGCCTAAGAAGAGCTTCTTGTAGGAACTCCTTGGTGGACTAAGAAAAAAATCGTTCGCACGGTGACGTGCAATGAACGTAGTACTCTGCGTGGTAGACCTTGCTTTTGTTCGACCGCCTGTGGGTCGTCGGGATGAGCCTTCGTGTGGTTGAGATGCGAGCAACTTACCGAGTTCGGCTATCGTACGATAGTGACCTAAGCCGGAAGTAATCGAAAAGTAGTTGTAGATAAACGAAGTAGAAAAGATGTTCCAGTTGTTTGAAGATTAAATTTATGAGCTATAAAACTGATTGAAAATGAGGACTGCCTCATGGTAGTCCTCTCTAGTTTATCATGCATTTTGCATGTAATTCGAGGATGTTAGATTTTGATGCATCCTATTGGATTCATGCATGCCAAACTGGGTGTACATGCACCTGGTTTGGGCTGTACATGCATTCTTGCATGCCAACCTGAATCCAGTGGATTCTGGATTAGGCTGTAGATGTAATCCTGCCAATGGGTCCCCCAGGACTCAGTGGTCTTTAGTAATAAGCCCTACAGGACTTAATAGTCTTGTTAATGAGTCCTGTTTCTATTTGGTGGGATCCTACCCTTAGTTAGTAGAATTCCTATTTGTCTTTGTACCCATGGGACCTGTTCTTGGGCCCAGGAAGGGTCAGGAGTACCAGTATGTATCCTTGGCTCATGTCAATCCATGGCCTGAAAGTGGGGCCTGGTTGGGTCAGGTCAGGGGTACCAGTAGGTATCCTTGGCTCATGTCACAGCTACCATCAAATTTGGCACAACAGCTACATAACTCAGTAAAACCACACCAAACATTCCAACACTACAAAAAAGCCACTACGACCAAGGAAAACAGAACATCCCAAATTGTCATCAGTATTGTTGCTTATGCATATTGATGTCTCACAGTAACCGGAAAGACAAATGCATATTGTCATGTCTCACAGTAAATTGCTTGCTTAAAAACTCAAGTGTCTAATGTGAACAAATATTTGCCATTTCCAACATCTGAAAGACATTCTCACCTCAATTGCTATGGAAGACTAAATTCCTGAAATGTAATGCATAGAGTTTGAATTGACAATGAGTGCACAGTGCATCAATTCAATACATTGTTCACAAAACAAACCACAAACACAATACGACAATGATGAAGGTAGTTGACAAATCTACAATAAGAAGGACGTGGATGTCTCAACAAGCCCCCAATGAAGTCACGTTGAGTATCCACGATGCCACAATAAGGCCACACTGAAGCCACACAACAATGGCACAAAAGAGCCACAATAGAGCTGCAATAATGATGCAAAGAGGCAACGTCTCAGCCACATCTCTAAGCCACGGCCAAGCCACGATGAAGCCACAACAAAGCCATGACAAATTGGCAACAATGAAACAAAACAGCCGCAACAAACCATGACAAAACACCAACGGACCAGCAACACACCGCAACACAGCCGCATCATTGAAACAACAAACCCACCATGATGCCACAATTAAGCCACGAACCCGCAACAAACTGACAAAGGAAGTACTGAATGCAACAATGAAACCAAACAAGGACAATGAAACCACTCCAACTCACTAACTACCACACTGCCAAAAATGAAAACACTTGTTGCTTCTCCTTGCAAAACACCATTATAAACACAAGAATACTGTTTAACACTTAATGGGATTTTGATTAGCCAAGTGCAACACTAAATTGTTTACCGTGATCAAAAACACTGTGCAGAGTTCCATAACACAACACACGTCAAAATTGTTTTGCAGTTGAGCACGATTAAAAATCTATTGCCCAAAATACTGACTTCGTTCACATGTGAACATACAAAACTGCACAGACTCCCACATATGATGTAGCAAAAAAGTTGTCTCAAAATTTGGAGGTGTCATTACAATAGTTCAAGTTCGGCATGGGTTGATATTCTATTGCCCTAAAGATTACACACAGTCATGGTTTTGGCATACAAAACTGCATTCACCCTGATAAGATCAATAATGATTGTTACTCACCAAATGGTACTAATACATTCTTCTCATAAAACAACATGTATATTTCATATACATGAATATATTATTATTGTAAAGTTTATAGAACAAAACTGACTACACTCCTACCTTAATAGTATTATGGTTGTCATGTCTTTCATCTATTCCCTGGATAAGTAATGGACCACACTTCCTGTCAGCCTCTACCAGAAAAAAACATCTTCTGATAAAAAATCTTGCAGCGGTTGCTAGTAATACCTCTGTTAGGTTTACTGTACCACCCATCCCACTAGTTGGCTGCTGTTCACTGCAGCCCTACAGTCATGAGGCATGTTTTTGGAATTTGCAAGATCACACCAATAGTAAGGGCAAGATTTTGCAGCAGGGGTATTATCAGAAATTAACAGTGACCACAACATCAAAGGCAATAAAATACAGTGCAAGTGATTTTCATATGCTTCACTACTGCCTGACGCACTTGTACACGCCTAGCTCACTTCACACACTAAGTGTGATTGGTGATTGTAGGCTATGGTGTAATGATTCAAGAACAGAAAGCACATGTGCGGTCCACGCAAGGGATGCCAGATGAGAAAATCTAGATTAGGAAATTGAATAAGACAACATTGACATTGACATTAATAGGATTCCTGCTTCACATCATTTATTCATGACCTATTTAGGTTCCCTATTAATGTCTGGTAAGCATGCTTATAAATGACTATAATTCCTTACCCATGAATTAGAGCAAGGGTATGAGTATGTCTGAGAGCCCTTTAGTCAGACCTTGGGTGTGAGATAGATACTTAACATCAGTAGTACAAACGAATTTTGCAAGAGTAGTCATATTTAGCTCATGTCCAACAAAATATGACTAACATGCATTGTGAGTGCACTTACATGTTTTAAGTCGACTAAGGAGGTGTATGTAATGAGTCGTGCGCATACGAATTCACACATGGATATTGCGAGAAATTAGTTGCCATTATTTTATTTTCATCAAAGTTGATACATGTAAGTTTCTACTTAGAGAATGATAACTCTAAAAAAAGCTCTAATTTTCTTACATAAAGCTTTTTCATTAACTAATCGAAGTTTACTCTGTCGTATTATGATGATGAATAGTTGTCGGGTAAGTCCAAATTTAATTAAACTTGTTGGGTAATTCAAAATTTGTTGGGTAACTCCAAATTTATGGTGCATGCCAAACTTTTGCAATTAAATTAGGCGTGTTCTTCGTGATTTTGAATTCAGTAAATTTACTGGATTTGGCCCTGGCAAGAATAGGACCTTGATTTTATGTTGCTTTTGTGATGTAAGTATGGTATAGTATGTTTTTTGTGTGTTGTGCAAGGGAACGAATTTCCCGACGCTCACGCACTCTATTCATACACTTGCTCTTGTATCAAAAACCACGATGGCAATTTGCCGTTGCCACAGTCAACGCATCCGATCTCCGCCCACAGACTGAATCTAGAGCTGCCGTCACCACATCTCTGCTGCGAAGAAGATAGACAAGCAGAGGAATGCAGAAGCGAGGTATGAGTGTCGTTTCTTTTTAATTTTTTCATTTGTTTTAAGGGGTTACATTTTCAATTAAATATTTACACAGCATTTGTGCCATGGACATTATCAGGCCCCAAGAGTCAAGCTGGAGACACCGCCAGTATGGTCTTCCATTTGTGAGAAGGAAAAATGATGGGGAGGCAGGTGCATGCGGTAAGAAAACAGCCTGTGCTGTCTTTTTTTGCTTCTGCACTGACAGTGTTTTTTGATACGCACTGACTGTGCAATTGCTGACATCTTATCCCTCAGACTGAATCTGGAGACTTGGCTGCTGCCGCCTTGCTTGGACGCTCGCTGCTAACAGTGACAAGAAAGAGGGGGAGAAAAGCGCAATGTGAGAAATAATCATGTTTTTATTTTGGTTTCATTTCTTCATTTAATTTTTCTGTAACAAAATTCTAATGCAACACCCATGCCACTGTTGAAATTTCAGTCCACAGACGGAATCCGGAGACATGACCGCTGCCAGCCCCCTGCTAACAATGAAAAGGAACATGGGGTGATTTGATTTCATATTCCTTTTTCATTTCACTCTGCCCTTGCCATTGTTACTCCATGTCAGCGGGCAGACTGAATCTGGAGATGCCGCCACTGGCCTCTCCCCCTCACATATCACCCCGCACACAACAACAACAACAACAACAACAACAACAACAACAACAACAACAACAACAACAACAACAACAACAACAACAACAACAACAACAACAACAACAACAACAAACAACAACAACAACAACAACAACAACAACAACAACAACAACAACAACAACAACAACAACAACAACAACAACAACAACAACAACAACAACAACAACAACAACAACAACAACAACAACAACAACAACAACAACAACAACAACAGCAAAGCAACAGCAACAACAACAACAACAACAACAACAACAACAACAACAACAACAACAACAACAACAACAACAACAACAACAACAACAACAACAACAACAACAACAACAACAACAACAACAACAACAACAACAACAACAACAACAACAACAACAACAACAACAACAACAACAACAACAACAACAACAACAACAACAACAACAACAACAACAACAACAACAACAATATAGAAAGCTGGGACCAGGGGCAGAAGGTGAAACAATGAATCATTTTCTCTTTTTACATTGATTTTTACAGCAGCTCACAATTAATTTATTCATCTCAAGAAAAAAGCTACACCCTCCCTGCATCACATACAATTGAGTTGATTTATTAAGTAAAATTAAGTCAATAAACCAAGTTGACATGATATGGATTTTATTGTACTATTTTAGCACTTGATTTTTCTATGAGTAAAGTACTGCAGTGATGAAAGTGCTCATTTCTAATGAATGTCAGTAGTGACCACTGAAGTCTGCATGTTGTAACTTGTGCTAACCACAAGTAGCAACGTAAGATAGAGTTAAGTGTAGACACATTTGTTTTGTTTGTATTTACTTGTAGACAGTGTCGGGAAATACTTACACCGAAGTAACTAATAACATACAGCACTGTGATTTTCCCTGATACTTTCCTAACACTTCTTTGTTACTATACCTACGATAAAGTACATAGTACTACACACACCCAGACGGAGTTTCGCTCTCTCAGACATATATAATATCGTGAGAGAATACATAGTGTACAAAATCACACCCTTTTGGATATACTACAGTACAAATGGCTCTCTCTCTAGATATAGGGGTTCCCAAAAATCCTCACTACAAAAACAAAGTCTTTGGTTGCATCATTTCATTGTCTTGCTTTTTGTCTGTTGTGTTTCATATCTCTGTGGTTTATGATATCATGGCATTGCGCATTCTCATGATTCGTGCAAAAGAAAGGAAGTTGCATTCTTAGTATTGTATTCTAATATTATTTGATGCCAGACAAAAAATGAATGTAATAACTACAGCTTGTTTCAGACATTTTTGACCTCGCATACAGATAGAACAAATTGTACGTGATCAGAATTTTTGAATCTCGCACGATTCATGAATCGTTTTTATTTCTGACCTCATGTTTGTATGTAGTCTTAATTTTTTTTACCTGGCACGATTAATGAATCGTTTTTGCTAGCCAAAAAAGGCCAACTTTTTACATCACCATGTCGAAGGGTTATCAACCCCGGTCCTTGAAATACATACCTCATAAAGTTTGACCGTTCGAAAGAGAATGCCCCCAACAAATTGGGGAATTACTAATACATTACGCTCGACACAATGTATTTCTAATTCCCCCTTATCACTTATCGGATTCACTCAGAGACCATAATATTGCAACCATTATTTTCGATTCATGGTGTGAGGGGGGGGGAATAGAAAATAATTAATTTAAGCAATTCTCAGTAGGACCTAAAGGTCTGAAAATGCCCTATGGGTGTATCTAAAGCAATGAAGCACTTTAGGTCCTGCTGAGAATGTTCATAGCCAAAGTCCACTGCGAATGAATTCTTGGGTGGCTGATCCCATGGTTGATAGCAATTTATCTAGGTTGATGGCAGATAGGGAAAAAAATAACTTAGTATTTAAAGGTATTTGTACTAAGCTACACAAGGTCAATTTTTGGTGCAAACTGCTGTAGCAGCAGGTGCAAGATTTTTGCAGAAAGCCGGACAGAAGAAAATTATTGAAACAGAGAGAGTACAAAGTTGTGGGTTTGCCCGTGCACCTCACAAGCAAATGCACCGAATTTGGAAATAAGATACAATTTTAAAGGTAAGCATACATCAAAACGTTATGACTACTCATGTATGTCAAACAGAAAAATTAATTATTTACAGGTCATTACTCTGCAAGGAATACTAAAAGGTATGTTTTACCTATATTGGTCAAAGGTGAAAAATTGTCTCACTGGAGAAGGAGACAAAGAAGAGGAAGAGGAATGCGAAGAGGAAGAAAGAGGAAGAGGTATGGTAGGTACGCATAATATTAGGGGTTGTCAATCTTTCGCTCATGATCATTATCATTATCAAAATGGTTGACTCCCACTGTTTTGATCACACGGTGTACTAGTGTACGTATGTAGAGCAGATGTCGTTTCGGAGGTTTTATTTTACACCATCTCAGGCGTCATTACTTTTCTGTTGGGGAGAAAGGTACTTCTAAATGAATATTATGACGTAATGTTGTCACATCACGTCTTGGTTTCGTAATGATCATGATAATGATCGAAAATTGTCATGATCATGATCATTACCATTACTATTGCAAAATTTTAAGTTTCAGTCAAGCTCCCTCGAGTTCCCTGCAAGCTACGTGCTGAGCTCGTAACCGCTAACAGGCACTAACAAAAATAATTCTCACATCAACAAACAACTCCATGGCACACCTTCGCGATTTATTCTCGTCTTCGCGATTTGCCGTGACTCGCATCAGCACACATAGCCTCGCAACAAGAGACTTCTTACACAGCGAATCGTACTGTCCACTGGTGAGACTTCACGGACCCACCCCAGGATCCGTTCGACCGTCCGGAAACGTAAGCTCTTTCTTCCCATGATGTATTGTTGTGATGCGCGGTCAATAATATTTGGAAGCGTGTCGAGAGACAAAACTCGTGGTCTCGATGTGAAGGCTCGTAAAAAATTAAATCATCGAAAGGTATTTAGATCATTATGAAAATGTGCTGGGGGCGCTCAAACTTTTTTCTATTATGGGTGCGATTGCCAAATTTGATCGTAAAATGGTGACGATGCACCATAAGTAATGCTACGGTACTAAAACATCAAAATAGCGAGATTTCGCAAAAAAGGAACGATAATGATAATGATAATGAGAAAAAGATTGACAACCCCTATTATTATTATGAGAAGGAGAAGGAAAAAGAGAAAAAGTGGCTTCAGTAAAAATCTTGATAAACAACACGAATGATTTTTTTGGCGCCAAAAATTAGGCCAAAAATTTTAGAAGCGCCTCCATTGGACTTGGACTGAGACCGATTGAGTCCTGAGGGTATCCCTGCAGGCAGAATTTTTTATCCACCCACGTAAAAAAAAACCACCCTAATGGGTTATGAGTATGGTTTTTTGGGGGTGGTCGAAAAATATTTTCTGCATCTCGGTCGCCAGTGCTGCAGAAAACATTTTTGACCACCCGAAATACCCACCCCTTTTCATTAGAGATATTGACGTCACAAATTCGCTTGTTTCTGGTTTTTATTTCTCGGTTTGTACGTGTTCGGTACTGCACCTCGTATATACTACACCCATACCTACCACACCATTCTTGTCTTAAAGTGGTCATGACGTATTAACAGCTGTCAAGTTCACGATTAGATAGCGTGGAACTGAACCAAAATGGGGTGCACGGACACGTTCGTTTTTTTTCTGCCTGCAGATGAGGGTACCCACCGGGGCGACGGTCAGGCAAAGACGGAGGGGTGGGTGGTCAAAAAAGTGGTGAAATTCATCTGCCTGCAGGGATGGCCTGAGGTATTGTACAATACAATACCAGTACAATAGTACCATACCATACCCTATCTATACAATACAACACAATACCTTCAGAACTCCATGCCTTCTCCATACTCTTCGTGTATGGTACAATACGTCAAGCAGCGCCACCCCAACATAGCCATCATCTTCATTCCCCCGTGACAAAACATTGAGTCGACATAGGTATTGTATCGTCTGTATGGTACAATGCACACGAAAGACTTCACTGCTTCGCAACAAAACTTTGTTCCACGCCCTAATTGATCAAAATCTAGCCCGGTTTGACCGTTGTCAGCCAGAGGATCCTATTTTTCAACATGAAGCCATCCAGCGTTTTCAATCGACTTTTAATAGCATCCGTGGTGACGCCAATCATCATGACAGCTCCAATCACCGCCAAGTCGGATGGATCAAAAAGCATCAAAGTATCATCTACGGGTGCCGGTGATCGCCGTGACGGAAAATCTTCAAAAGCAAACGGATCTTCGAAAAGTTTTAAGACTATTGGCGAAAGCATACATAAGAGCAAGTCAGGAAAGCCGAAGCAATCCCATGATGTTACAGCCGACCAGGACCAAGATCACCTTCTATTTTCCCCGCCAACAACATCAAATGCATTCATATATAGTGGAAAGGCTTCCAAAAGTGAAAAAGTAGCGAATCAAAGCACACACAATTTCATGGTACCATCCATCCCCGTGTCAGTTGAGTTGCCAAGCGACAACGTTTCGGGACACTCAACGCTTTCACCGTCGTCAGTTCCTTCGATGCAACCGTCGGGTTTGCCAACTGCTGTGTCTACCGAGGCGTCTACTACAGCAACTACGGTTGCGCCTACAGTAATATCCACAGTAAAGTCCACCTCAGAGTCTACTGAACGTAAGTGCATCACTAGTGAGCACATCAACAAATCGTACACACATTTTTTTGTCGTCAAGTTGCATCTTTTGACTTGCTACATGAAAGAATCATACACTCACAAATTTTATTGTTGTCTTACCAATAGGACCGACCATTGGGTTGTTTCTTTTCGGTGCGAAAACAAGCAAATTCGGCAAAGAAGATGGCGACGAATACCAGTAGCTCCCTTTCGTCTGCAGGTAGTGAAGTCATGTTTTGGTTCAAGATTGGACAAAGAGCTTCGCTCTTGACTTGACTACTTCTAATAGTGTAACGAAACACTAAATTACATTTCATAATGGCACATAACAGGTAATAGCAGGTGGAGATAATTACGTGGAACCAAAGCCACAGCTGCGACAAACTTTAATTAGACAGGCGGGCAGCCCAGGAAAGCGAGACGAGGACTCTAAGGGACAGTCGCGGGAAGATGGTAGGTACGTCACAACGAGAATTCAAGCCAAAAGTAATGAATTGTATTGTACCATACCTACGCGACGCTTCTCGTCTATGGTGGCATGTGTCGTATTGCACTCTTGATCATGCTTTCCGGCACTGCACATAACACCCCATGATCATGATCAAGACTATGATATGATTCAACAGACCATAGAGAAGTAGACTGTATTGTTATGTACACTGATGACTTTCTCATAAAAAATAGTTAATATCGTACAGAGCAACACATAGTAGAAAATAAAAAAAAGCGTGAAGAAAAAATGAAGCATCTATCTCATCTCTCCACAAACATCCTTTTAGTGTCAATTGTCAGGTCTTCCATGCTGATGCCAATATTAGGTTCATGTGCACTCTCAGCGAACGAACAACCAAGGACAACTAATCCAGGTATGCAAGTTTGTGTGAGAGTTTGAAAAATGCATTTATTCAAATGTATATCGTTAATAATTTCATGCTGCGTTTACACCATGCAGTTGATTCGTTGAATCACAATGCCATTCAATATAGACACAACCTCCTCAGGAGATTACATGGCAAGTCTTCAAGGAGTAAAAGTGGCAAATCAAGCAAGCCAAAGTCATCAGGCCATCGTGAGTTGTAATTTGGTACTTGTCTGTCAAGGTCTATGGTTCGCCTTTTTCACTTTTTATGCCGACGCTATCATTCGAATGCACCTGCTATCGAGCAGAAAATGCCCAAATCATTTATTTGGATAGCAACGAAGTCAAGAACCCTTATATTATCTACGTCTCCGAAGACGAGAGACATAGAAGCGGTAAAAGCTCAAAAAGTAAAGGCTCACAACATACCTACCTCCGAATCGAGCCTAAATCGAATCTTAGCAACGCCACAAATACGAACAGCACCAATTCAACTATCACCAACAGCACAAACTCAACAAACACCCCTAACTCCAACTCTACCACGAGCCCGACTGCAACAAATCAATCTGCTCTGACAAGCTATCTCCTTGCGAACTCCAGTGACCCTGTGGCGGCTAGCATCGGAGTCTCCCGTGCCCGTAGTGCAAGAGACAATGTAGGTATTAGATTGGCGCTTGTTGCATGCACAATCAGCACATGGTTGCTGTAACTTTGGAAATTATCCAGATCAAGTTCACTGAAGGTTGCAATTATTATAATGAAGAGGGTAGTATATTGCACCCGAACGATGGAATCAATCCTATGATTTAGACTCTGACTTACTGTTTGCATTGACAACATCTGAAAAAAGTTGTTTGATAATAGAGCGCAATCAACAATGACCAAATAAATTCATTTCAACACGGGACGTTGCCAATAACGAATAGAATTATTCATTTATTCAAGCTTTTCAACCTTGACTCCATTGCGATAAAAGTAGCTTGCCGTTCTCATCGTCACTAATTCTTCGGCGCTCGTAGGATGAATGCCAATAGTATTATCGAAATCCTCCTTGGTGGCTCCCATCTTTATCGCAATCGCCACTCCCTGGACCATTTCGCCTGCCCCGTCCGTGGCTACATGGCACCCCACCACGCGTTGAGTCTTGCTTTCAACAATGAGCTTGAAAAGCGAGTACGTTTCGCTTTGCGGAAAGGAATGCTTCATCGCCCGAAAGCGATTTTTGTACACGTCAATATCACCAAATTTGGCGGCAGCTTCTTCCTCAGTGTAACCTACCGTGCCGATTTCCGGTGTCGTGAAGACGGTTGATGCAACATATTCGTGATCTACTGGTCTATCCTTGCCCCCAAACAGAGTATCGGCGAGTCGATGACCTTCCATAAGAGCGACTGGAGTCAACGCAATTCGATTTGTAACATCTCCCACAGCGTATATACTGGGCACATTAGTTCGGGAATACTCATCTACCGGAATAAAAGAGCCTTCCGTCTTGACCCCCGCACTCTCTAGGTTGAGCCCCTCAATTTTACCCTTGCGTCCCGTGGCACATAAAACAGCATCACACTCAATCTCGTTCCCATCCTGATCTACCACGATTAATGAACCGTCATCCTGCTTTTTGATTTCCACAGGATAAGCGTTGAACTTCAAATCAATATTGCTATTCCTCTCCATCTCTTCCCTTAAATGAGTCCTCATATCTCCATCAAAACCTCTCAAGAACAAATCTCCCCGATACATCAAAGTGACATCAGTCCCCAAACCATCCATAATACTCGCGAATTCCAACGCAATGAAGCCTCCTCCCACAACCACCATTCGCTTCGGTTGTTCCTCCAAGTAGAATATCTCATTCGATGTAATGGCATGCTCAATCCCGGGAATATTGGGTTTGAAAGGCCACCCTCCCACGGCAATGAGAATGTGTTTCGCGGTCAGTTCGGATGTTTTACCGGTACTCGTTTCGTGGATCGTGACGGAATTCGGTCCCGATAACTTTCCAGTGGCTTCGGTGACTTGCACTCCGGCATTTTTGAGGATGAAGTTGTTGTAGACGTTGTTTAGTCGTGTGATTTCCTATGTGTTCAAGACGTGTGAACGGGTAGATGGTAGGTGAAAAAAGATGATAAGGCGTCAGACTTTGCTTCTCGGCAATAAATGAGTTCACATTCAATCTGACCTTGTTTTTATTCTCTAAAAAGACTTTCCAATCGAATTCACCCGCCGTTGCGCCCTTCCAACCATACCCTGACATTTCGGCGATTTCTCCAGGATACCGCGATGCAAAGACCATTAGCTTTTTAGGCACGCACCCTTTTGAATGATAGAGTTGTTTGTTGTGTGCACAGAGTTCATAGTATTGGGGGGAGAACGGCAGGGATGGAGAGGAAAGAAATCCCATCAGTAAAAGTGAACATAACACATGCAACTACACGCACAACCCCACAAACACAAACATTGAAAACAAAATCAACTACGAGTTCCCCACTCACCAACATTCACACAAGTCCCCCCAATAGCACTATACTCCGGCTTCATCCCGTGCGTCAATCTCGATTCCAACAGCGCCACTTTCGCCCCGTACGACGAGGCGATGCGCGAGGCACGGACGCCGCCGCTGCCGCCGCCAATGACCAGGAAGTCATAGTCGTACTTGGAGTCGGCCTCGGAGGCGAACAGGCGCGAAGAGCGGAGACGAGTTCGTGTGGGAGCGGAGAGCCTTGGTGAGAAGGCGACTGTGTTGGTGATGGGGTTGGTGGTGAGGAAGATGCCGAGGAGTCTGGTGGACCTCATCATGATTTCATGCAGTTTTGTGGTATTGTACAGGACTTGCATGGACTTGCGTCAGTCAGGCAGATCAGCTTCCATCAAAAAATAATATTAGCACAATGATAGTTTCTTCTCACAAAGGAATTAATAGAATGTCATTCAACTCGTTCAATAATTTTATTGATCATGATGTAGTACACCACACTCGGTTTAATACTAATTCCCCCGTGTTTGGTCATCTACCACCATCTCCTACATTGCAATCCTGCTTTTTGGCACCTTCATTCTGTGCATGTGTGTGCGACAGTGGGCTGACAGTCGGGTGAGCGAAGAGAATAAAATCCCAGCATGGGGTATTGTGTATTGTACGGTATAGACAGATGCCCCTCTCATGAACCTCTCCATCGTTTTGCTCTGAGCAAGGTCGAATCCTGTCGCCATGATACTATTGACCAGTGGCCAACGGCTGATCGTCACCGGGTGCCTCTTATCATCCTGTCTTGGATTTGGCCCTGTCTCTCTCCCATCCAATCATGATACTGCGAGAAAATCAAAGTTGTTCGGTCTTTCCAACGTCAATGACTACTTTGATTCGTTCCGTAAAAACGACAATTCGAACGATGGAAGTAACAAAGAAACAGGGAAGAATGAACCCACCCAGGGCTCATCGTATGCTAGCGTTAACGATTACTTCAACACTTTCAATAAACCCAACATTGCCAAATCGGACACTGGTCAACGCAGTGACAAATGGCACGGCAACGACAACTTTGGCATCAACAACTATCGTGGAAGCGACGGCATCTCCAAAGAGACGGAAAGTATCTCTCCGAATCCACCGCAATCCATGAAACAAATGACGTTCTCGGAAATAGTGGCATACAACAATGCGAGATTGTGTCCGAAAATGTTTCTCACTCAGAGGGCAATTCAGAGTTTTTGTTATTTGTTGGCCGAGTGTAGAGATCCTCATAGTGGAAAGGTGTGTAACGGATATGCATAATATTTCCATGTGAATGTAATTTGATGCATCTGCAATTCTTCAGTTCATATACTTTTTGCTCCTTTCAGTGGATTGAAGATTTTCTTGGTGTGAAAGGACTAGCCAATTATCATGGCACGGGGGCCTTCAATGTGACAAAGTATCCAACATGGGATAGTCTGCTCCTGGATATGATGATGCAGAAAAATGGTACGTTTGATCTCACTAGTATCGTAACCTCCAAACTTGAAGCGGATAAAATTCTCATCAATCTCCTTCCTTGTTCATCTTTGTGACTGCACAGAAAAGATGATTGTATCTGCCAAACGTCGTGGTCGCGGACACGGAGGATGGTCCAAAAACAACCCCTACCTTCAAGAGCGATGGGTCGAGTTCCCCATTGACATTCATCCCACCTCGTTGGTCCAGCGTCTCTTACCTGTACGCGAACAGCTGTCAAGCGAGTTTGAACGGGATTTAGAGATTGTGCAGATTGTTGACGGGATGATTATGGAATCGTATTTCCATCGATTGAGAGATGGGAGAACTTCACAAACTCCGATGGATACTACGTTTGAGCGAATTTCAGTGAATATATTATCAAATTTTACCGAGTTCCAAGGCAGTGGTTCCTCGTCTCCATTCCGAAAGGGCAATTTTGATCTTTTATACAGCCTTTGTACACAGGCATCGACTCACCGGTTACTTCGCGAACTACAATCCTCTTCACCTGACGATGTTTCGTTTCGATGGTTGAAACGATTCTATACCGAGCGAGTATCGGAATACTTTGACGGCGATCAACCTTTTGGCAGAGCGGATGATTTTATTGATGCATTGCTTCGGAGCCCCCCGTCCTTCATGGAATTGTCAGATAGGAAATCGGTGGGGCTTACAGATCCTCTTAGATTAGCCGAAAGGATTATTGCTATTAGGAGTGAAACAGCTGAGGAGTGGAAGAATGCCATGCGTGAGGTGAAGGAGGATCACTTACAACTGAATGATATACTCATTAGGGTGATGTTGGGTAAGGTGATTGACGATAGTGTCAGCGATTCTGAAGGAACGGTTATGATAGTGGAGGAGAGGACTTTAGAACCTTTGGACGACGCAGGCTTGTTTGAGTGACACTTGCAGAAACAATAAAAAGTCATCCTCCGAGCTTAGTAGGTTAACAGCTGTTTAGATTTTGCGTCTATGCTATGCTGGCCCTAACTAAAGGACAGACAACATTTCACTGCTGACCGAAAATCACTTGAACGCTGCAAAACTATCATTCCTTTCCAACGTGAACAAAAGGTGGGACTATGAAGAAACATAGGTCATTCTTTCATTGCTCACGCGAAAGTACTATTACGTCTAATCATATAATATGGGAAGTCAGTATCGTTTCGCAAATGTTATGGACTTCCTACCAAAAATAAACAGCAACCTCACAATAGAAGGACGTGCTGGTATCGTTTCGTGTCGACGAAGAAATGGGTATCATCCGTTCACTTTTTTCTTTCCTTGTTGGAGAATAAAGGTTGGGAATTTAGGTGTTATTGATAAGAGTGACCACTCACTTTGAGAGGTTGGGAGGTGAAGAAATTACGTTATCTCTGCAAACATCAACATTGTCGGTTAGTGTCTTGGGCAACTAGGTATTTGGTTGTTACTTTTCCTATGACCACCTGTAGGGCTTTCATTTGTGCTACATCGGCATCACAGATGCAATTATAAATTCAATTGAACACAATTGGAATAGAGAAGATCAGAAATGTAAACAACG
The DNA here is from genome assembly GCA_013187285.1 of Cyclotella cryptica. NCBI lineage: Eukaryota > Bacillariophyta > Thalassiosirophyceae > Thalassiosirales > Thalassiosiraceae > Cyclotella > Cyclotella cryptica. The sequence goes on from JABMIG010000357.1 coordinate 68,306, forward strand.
GAGGAATCCACCTCATTTCGGAACGAACAAAAGATCTGCAAGATGATGAAGCTAAACTTCCAGCATACCAATTGCTTGTCAGCAGATTTTCACTTGACAAGGGTGTAGTTGTTGGAGTTTGGGGAGATGCCGGTTCAGGTGCACGATCGTAGGCTATTTTTGTTGGGTCTTCTTGTTGCCCATTGCCCTTATCACTTGTAATAAGAACCTCACAGCATTGATCTATCAATTCTTTTTGAGCGCTGTCACACTGCTCGCTGGCATTTTCTTTCAAGGAAAAAAGATATGTGTAAACACCGAGACATGTCGTTGTTTCACCATTGTAAGTGACCGTTGCTCCACTCTTCAAATGTTTGCCAGATTTTTCAAATTGACAAATGTCACAAGGGTCTGCCAAGGGCTGAACACAGCACTCATCAGCGTACAAGCCTTGGGTCATTTCACACCGTGAAGAATCTGCAGTCACTCCTTCTTCTCGGAACATTATGTCGAATTCATTGCATTTGGTATCCTCCCCCGAGAAGTAAACTGACGCTTCCCAATCCGTTTGTAGGCTACCACAGAGTGAACATTTTTCGAAGCAACACTCATCAGAGAGCTCTTGTTGGGTATCTAAGCATGTTTTACTCGAACTCTCGAACTTGGAGCCAAGATAGGTTTTCACTTGTGAACAGGAAGTCTCCATATCGTTGAAGAGCACCTTTTTGTCAAGGTAGACGTCTCGGGCCTTCCCTGCAACACTGGACGGGCATAGCTCGCATTCATTTTCCGGGGTAACGTAGCAACATTCTCCGAAATATTTTGCACGGGTTGCCAAGCATTCTGAACTTCCTTCATAAATATTGTTCTCTGCGAATAACCAAATTAACTCACCGCAGGGCATTTTGTTGGTCCCTTCTTGTCCTTGATAATTAACGTATTGGTTATAGTCGAACTGACCCGCCGAGCCGCAGAGATCACAATGCGTAAGTGTTGGAGAATCTTCTGTGGGTGTAACGTCTGTTGGAGAAGTTTCTGTCAGTGCACTGTTGTCAGTGGATTCCTTTTGTGAATCTTCACCCAGCGACTCGTCACCGGTAGCAAGAGTAATCTCATTCGGGGCCGACGCTTGTGAGGCCGGGGTACTTTGTGTTGTACTTTTCCCTGGGTCGTTTTTATTTGTAGGGCTTGGTGTTGGATCATTTTTAGAAGACAAAGAAATCCCGGCTGTGCTGTTGGAATCTGATGAAAGAGTAGCATCGCTCTCGTCTACAGCCTCGGTCGAACCCTCCTCTGCCTCCGGACTTGATTGGTTGGTGATATCAGAATTTGTTCCAGTTCCTTCCGTAAAGTTTAAGACTGTTGAGGTATTGCATTCGAAATTCCTGTAGCAAATCTCCCCATCGGCACACTCATCTCCCCGAGGACAGGGAGTAGCATTTTCACACTTCATTATGAGTGTGTTCCAATCAGTTCCACAGAGATGCTTCATATTTGACTCAATCGTAGGGCTTGCACTGTTGAGCAATGCACACGGAGATCCAGTGAAGCAAGTCTCGCCTTCAGCGCACTCATCCCCGTCCGGGCAAGGTCGAGCATTTTCACAATCTTCTGTGTGAGACGACCACGAAACACCACAAAAGTTTGTATTGTGCTCCGTTGGCGCTGCCGTGGCCGGATGAAGAGTAGGAGATGCGTTAGCAATTGACTCATTCGACTCATCATTTGTTGACCCTACTGTTGTTGGTTTCGCAGTCACTTCGATGAACTGTGGCGTGGGAGAGATTGCCAGATGAAGAGTAGGAGATGTCGTGACGATAAACTCATTCGACACATAATCTGTAGACCCCGTTTTTGTTGGTTGCGCAGTCATGCCGTTGACCTGTTGAATGGTAGGGTTCGTAGAAGCATGCAAGTCAGAAGGCTCGGCTATGGGAGAAGACATTGGACTTTCCGACGGAGCATTTGTTGAGCTTGGGCTTTGGGGCTCAACAGTGTTTAAAGAGAGTGCAAATAAGGGAGAACGAGTTGGAATGAGTGTGAGGCTGTCCGTCACTGGAGAAGGAGTGTTGTTTGCGACATAAACAGCAGTCTCGTATTCAGATTGGCACTCTATTATAGCAAAGCATCCTTCGCCGCTTGAACAAAAACTTTACATCAAAGCGATGCGCCGTGAGAGTTAGAACTACAGCCAAGGGCGATATGAATAAATAACAAATGAGTAAGCGCTTGAACTTACCCTGATGCAAATCCGCCTGGACAAGGCTTGCTCTGCAAGCAAATGTTTTTGATGCTATAGTAGTCAACTCCACAAAAAAAGGCGTTGCCTTCAGGGTTCTCATACATTGCAACTCCAGCAGAACTATCGGCCACTTCCCCTAGATTTGCAGAGTCAATTACGGTTGTATCTTCCGATTGATTTTGTTCACTTTCATCGATTGGGATCTCACATGCCATCATATCAGTAATGCAGATAGCTCGCACGTTGTTCAATAAATTTTGACAGACAATATCTAAATCAGTAACCGTGTAACACTGCGTCGCTCCAGGATCCTGACTCTCTGCACACGTGGCCGTTTTGCATATTTGATCAACAGAACAACCAGTCCCATCTTCTAGACATTGCCCGCAATACCCTTTATTGCAAAATAACCCTGTGTCGCAGTCTGAACCTTCAGTGCAGAAAGCGTTTCCTTCGTCACTTGTTATTGTCGTCGGAACGACTGTGGTAGCCTGAGCTTCTGCCGCTTGCTTGGCTAGCTTATCCTTCAACCAATCCAAATAGACATCATCTGAGCAAGGTGTCTCAGCAATACAGTTCATTCCATCGGGACATACTCCGAAAGCCACACCGCCTGGGCAAGGGATAGCAGTCAAACAGTTTTCTGTCACATCGCCCCAGTTATAACCACAGTAGCGATTCGCTGGATCATCACCCTGAACGGGAGGAAAGGTCGGATTCTTTGTTGGCAATGGAGTGGGTTTGGACGAATTCGGCCCAACTATGCCAAAGTTATCACATGGTGTATCCGCAATGCATTTATACCCATCGGGACAAACGCCATTTGCATCTCCATAAGGACATGGAATTGCTTGAGCACAGTTCTCCACGACCCAAGACCAGTTCGGTCCACAATAATACGTTGCTTCGTTGATTGAGGTAGGCTTGGGGGTTGGCATGGGCGTTGGCGGAGGAGTTTGCAATTCAGCACATGGGGTATCGGGGAAGCACGTCTGACTCATAGGACACTCGCTATTCAGACCCTACACGACGGAGCGTTAACATGAAGGATTTAGGATTGATGAAGCACAAGAACTGTTAGAAAAACGTCTTCACTAAGCCTCGTGTCAGTCTTACCGAAGGACAAGGGTATGCCGTACTGCAAGTTTTGATCACCAAATCCCAAGAAAATCCGCAATCTGAAAACGGAACGAAGGGACACGTCCTTTAGTATAGAACCAGAGATGACGTCAACGGGGATCTGGCAGAATCACTCACAATACGAACTCCTCAGCTTTCCGTGAAGGTAAAACGAATTAGTGATGTCGGATCCAGCGTTTGTGTCAGGAACTGGGTTCGTCAATTCAATATCCAACGAAGGTTCTATCGGGGTTGGTGATGGGTTGGGAGTAGGCTCAGGAGTTGGGTTTGGACTCGGTCTAGGAGTTACCGGAGGTGGATTGGGAGCTGTAGGTGATCCAGCCGTCGAAGGAGGCGGTTCGGGTGCACTAGCTACCGACGAAGATGAGACGGGACATCCAGTCACTCCAGCAAAACAATTGTGAGTTGGATTAGAACATTCAAGTCGAGATCCTCCGGGACACGGTTCGCAAACGGATTTGGCGTTAAATGTCGACACTCCACACTACATCGAACAAAGGAAAAAGAGTATGAGACCAAGACCAAAACAATGTACGTCTTTTACAATTATCATAAACTCACAAAGAACAACTGCGGATTGGCGTTCTTATCCACATCCTCCGGCATCATCATATTCCCATCAAACTGTGGACACTTTCTCGATAAATCATCCCCAAGTGATTCCGTAACACTCTGCCAACTAGTACACACGGCATTTACTTCGTCAAATAATTGATTCGGCCAGCAGGGAATAATGTCTCCACCCATGAGGTATCCTTTATTGCAGTAGACATATCCCCGGCAGTCTAGTGTGGCTTTGTATCCAGTGTAGGCATTAGTGCACAGATTGTCAGGGTCGTTGGATTCCTCCCATGTTTGGGAGTTTATCAGTGAGTCGTTCAGAAAAAAGAGGACGAGAAGTAATGACGTCGTTGCAACTGTTGTCATGTTGTAAGTCTTCCTGGGAGATGGATCTTGAAACGACCCGTGAAGAATAGCTTTATCTTCCAACAATGTGATTTATACACAAATCGCGATGTCGGCTGTTAGAAAGGAGCAAACGCATTATTTGAGCGTAAACAATGGTATGTAAATCTTGCAGCCCGTAGTGACATTTCAGCATCCAGCAACACTTCAATAGTTTTTGAACAGTCAACGGATATGACACATAGACATTGTTACTAATTTGGTGTTGCGATAACCATCTTTCAAAACTTGCTCCGTCCAATACGTCGTCTCTGGCGTAATCAAGTTATATAATGTGACTCGCCTGTCTGACGTTGACACAGCGCGGAACAATGGCGATAGATCTCACCGAGAGAGCAACTATAAATAGAGCATTCAAGTGAAGATTTTCTCGTACCGACTTTTCTATTGACAAGTTTAAGAGGGATGAATGTCAAATTATGTTCACGACAATCGCCACTAATTCGGTGAGTTGATTTGGATAGATGCTTATGTCGATGGCAATCGTTCGAGAAGATGAAAAGGACGACTGAACATTCGCTATGAGATGGCAGCAATATATGTTACATTATTATGGTCTAATCTTGCCCTCGTCTACGACCACGAGTGGCGAGCCGATAATTATTGATCGTCTGTCAAGGCGATCATCGGCCGGATGAGAACGTCGCAGTAGGACTATGATGGATGGGAGCGGGGCCTATCTGTAATCCTGTTATCAAATGGTGAAACGTGAAATTATTCATAGCTCCCTTAATCGTGTATTCCATAAGATTCCGCGGCGAGCCTTCAAAACGCGATATTACCTTTATTGATAAATTTTGCAAATTAGTAACATTGAAACTTATTTCAAACATTACTATGACAGACACTATATCTTTAACATATTACTCTTTTGTACTAACAGGTAGATTATCTTCGTGGGACTTCTATCGTGGATACACAGCGTATATATTATACATAATGAATTGATATGGAGAAGGGGAGCGGCATTTCGTAAATTGAGCGAATAGAAGTGTCTAGGGAAGGACTGGGCCTATGAAAAATTTGAACGCCATCCGACCTACGGGGCAATAGTAACATAAGCCCTTGTTTAAATGTTATGTTACACTATTCCTCACAAAAATCGAAAAAAATTAAACCGGAGGAAGTACTCGTTTTCCAAAGTACCTTAATGTATGTTTTTAATGTATTGTACTTTTGTATTGTACCATGGGGTGGGGGTGGATATGTGTGACGACACGTCGGCCTCCATGGTTTCGTTCTAGTTACATCATGTGCATTCATAATAAAATTAATAATGATAACCGTTCTCTGCATGTTTTGGTGAATGCGCATCAAACGATGGTCATGTGTATGTCATTTATCATGACAAAACATTTGCAACCAGCGGTTTCTGTCGAGTCTTGTCATGTCAATGCGTGATTCTAATGTTTCGCTCGTTGCTCAGTCTCCACATTTCTTTCATTTCTCAGCAGTCTCATAAAATTTACAACTACATTGTCGCACACAGTCTCAGACAAAATAAATTCACTGTTTAGTGCAAATCACTTCACTATTACCCCTCGACTCATCAACAATGAAGATATCACGAACCACCTATGCTGTCATTGCTCTTATTGCGTTGCTCCCCGCGTCTACGTTTTCCAAGAAGGATGCCTCATTTCGCGTCTTTCGCACTACTCGGGCCAAAGCTGGCAAGGCGACAAAGACCGATGCTTCCATTTCGCCCTCCCCTGTTCCTTACTCTTATCCTGGAGCTACCACGGCTGGGTCGAAAGCGTCAAAGGAACCTGTCGGCGCCAAGGTATTGAAAGATTTCCTTCCATCCAAGGCGGGAAAAACCAAGTGCCAAAAGGAGGATAGTGATCTAAGCGAGTTCGACCTAATACTGGACTTGTCGTCATTCTCCATGTCATCTTCGATGGCATACAGCATGCCGATGGGGTCTAAGGCCTCGAAAGCAATGACAAAGTGTTACAAGTTCCCCGAGTCTACCAAATCCTCCAAAACTAGCTTGGACATCACCGACAATGATTTGTCATTGGGAGACGATGACTATTGGTCTTTCGACGATGACGACGATTGGCGGTTGAATGGCGATGACATCATCGACGATGTGACTTTGCTAATTCGTTTTTTTCTAGAGCAGTTATCAATCTGTGACGGAACTACTCTCGACTTTGATTCGTGCCTTGTTGAGAACTTGATCACTGTCATTGCCAATCCTTCTGGTGATGAATCCACTAGAGTGCTCCGGGCTGCTAACAACAGCCCAGCTTCACGAGCGATGCAATCCGTGGAATTGGCTGGGGATGATTGGCAGGTGACCACTGAATGCACTCTTCCATCTGAGGATGAAATCAAGATCGTGGTCGATCAAGCGACTCGTATGTGCGTAGATTCTGGTGTTCAGATTTCAGGCGACGAGTACAATGCTGTACTCAATAGCTTTCTCGGGATTTTCGCCAACGAAGTATGCGTCTGTGTTTGATAGTGTTCCGCTTCGTCCTCAACTCATCGATTGTCAGCGATAGAGTTATATCCGTGCTTCCCATCATGTTTGTTGTCGATCGTATAGAACGATAACTTGTTAGAATTTTCTTGAAACAAGTTCAAATACCTAATTACTTTGCCGTTGTTGCAATCGCTTGTGAACGAACCTTGGGTAAAATTTGGGTGTAATATCATTAACTAGCATTGAATTCTAAACATGGTTCTCAACAGATCTCTACGAGGAAGACGCGCCGCTATCGCGTCGGCTAGCTTAAGGCATGAAGGATAACATTACCATGTTTCCGTTGCTTCCGCACTTGGGAAATGGAATAGCTTCACTCCTACTCCCTGAACACAATGCAAATAGTTCTCAATAACGGATAAATATGAAATGATGTCGACGCTAATGTGTAACTTCATTAATCACAAAGCGGCGAAACCGTCCGAGGGTTGAAATTGCGAAAGAGTGAACTATAGTGAACGCATTGAACGTGAGAGGAAAAACACCTCTGCGGGAAAGATTTCCAACTGGATGTATTTTCGAGGGAATCGTTCTACAACATTACTACCGTTTATTTCCTTCATTGTCAAGCCATGAAAAAGCTGACTTGACAAAGAGATGAATTTACCGAACGCAGTTGGTTAATTGAAGCAAGCCGCAAGAAAGCAATTAATCTTGATGGCAAAGTCTACAGCAATCTTGAGGCGTTGAAGTTGTACAAAAGACACAGCATAACAAAGTCAAGGCGTCAACCCTCTTCCACACTCATGACACATAAGACATATGATGTGAAAGCGAAATAACGACAAGACAAGAATCTTGGATTGGAAACTTACAAAATATCAGTTCCTGAGTCATTCGGCAAACACAAAGTAATCAAAAATCGTTTTAATTTAAAGATTACACAAGCAAGGGATCCACGTTCACGAATAATGATAGCATCTGTCTTATCCCCCGAGTCTTTGCTGACCTTGATATTACTGTAGCATAGCTGTAGCATTTGCGTTGGGTTTTTGAAGTATAATAGCACAATCCCTATTAAGTAGCACCTCATTTCTATCTTAAACTAAACTGATATTCGTCCTCGGCCAATTTCCACCTACTCCAGAGGCTGTTGGTCCCGTGGTAACTCGCTTAGCAATGCCTTTCGGACCTCGCTTGAGATTTCTTCTTCACTTTTGCCATCAACCTCGATGGGGTCGTGAACGTACACTCGTAATTTACCCCTACCACTCTGGACTGACAACAGTCCCAAGGATGGCATAACGGCGTGCGTATTGGCAATGCTCAATGGCACGATCGGTACTTTCGCCTTGACTGCCATGGAGAACAAGCCTGTGAAAAATGAATGGAAAAAATGTGGACGATTAGAACCATACTTCATTTCAAGTTAACACTAAGATCATCACGTACCTGGTTTGAAAGCCATGAGACGTCCATCAGGGCTGCGTGCTCCCTCGGGGAACGCCATGATCGGAATGCCATTTTGGAGGTAACTTATAGCTTGTTTGAAGGAACGAAGCTGGGATCGTTTGTCAGTTCGGTCTATGAGGACATGCTCTCCCTGGTAGAAAAACAGAGCACACGATTTGGACCAGTGCCAAATGACAGAAATCAAAAATCCTATGAATAATTCCTCACCGCGACTAATTGTTTCCCCACACCAGGAAATTTCGCCAATGAATCCTTCGCAATGAACTTAAACACAGGATCCAAAACTGTACACAACACTGCTATGTCCAAGAAGGAAGCATGGTTGGCCACAAACAAGCACGCACCACCGTAGCCACCCTCAGTCTTGTCCTTGAGCCTACTCACATCCCCCGCAATTTCGGGATAGGAATCGACCAACCTCAAATATGTTCGACACCAGATCTTTCCTGAATAATCAAATTTTGATCTGTCGTCGTCAAATCCCTCAATGGCATCTCCGAGGCGTTGAAGGACTTCCATAGAGAGCAGCCAAAATGGCATTGTAATAAGAATGATAAAAAGGTTGTATAATCCATAGAGGTTGACGACTTTTAAATGGCCCTTTTTATTTGTGAATTGGTATATGGGAGAAATTTCCTCCAGGGTAAGGACATGCGACTTTTCTTCTTTGAACTCTTGACGATCTTGCTGTAGTAGACGTTCCTCGTGGATTTGAACCTGATGGTCAATGAGTGGTGATGTGGGATGTGCTAAATGATCTATTACAAGATGAGAATGGGGTGCGTCTTTGTTCTCTTTGTGAAGACTCATGACCAAAGGTGACTGCTTTTGATTGTATTGTTGCACATCAATACGACGATGGTGCTGTAGTTGATGTTGATTATGATTCTCAATGTCCGTGCGTTGCCTTTGAATAGTGTTGTACAGTGATTGCTGCTGATGCTGCTGGAGGTGCGGGTCATGACTCTCTTGTTCATCTGTTTGTTGAATATCAGTGACATGATGTTTGGCTTGCTTTGGCCCATCGTGAAGAGAAGCAAATAGAGCCGAAATGGATCGCCGATTATTCATATTGTCGATGACTCCACGGTTTATTTTAGCCAAGTTCGATATTTCAAAACCAACTACCGTGCTGGATTTTGGTGCCGAATAGAGAGCCATTGAGACAAGGAAGGGCGTGAAATGAAACAACATCATGATGAATATCTTTCACTTCGATTTTGTAGTTTCCCAAATTAACGATTGAGTTTGTCTCCTTTATGTCACACTAAATATAATCTGCCACTAGTCGCAAAGCCTAAAATGGGCGAAAATGAGTCTTTTTGCGAGGAACTGAAATTAAAACATGAAGTCTGTATCAGAACTTAAAAAGTGCTGATTCCCGAACTCAGATGAATGTTATGGACCTTAGGAGAAGAAACAAAACATAAAAATGACAAACCGATGCATCGGAAGATGAAAAGCAAGACGACAAGATGCATTCAACGACAACACGAAATGAGTAGGGACGGAGATTCAAAATTTGATCGAAGCCCTCCACCAATCGCTGTCATTGTCGGAAAAGGTCGCTGGGGTGCTATAATTGTAAAATGAGCCGGGTTCGATTCCTTCGGACTCCTTGTTTCAGTTGCATCATAACTAATCATTCGTTTTCCCTATTCAGAGCAGCAATGAAAACCAAAAAGACAACCACGCCGCCAGCGGTCAGCAGGACATTAAACAGAACCACTGCTGCTTGGAAGAGCACACGCATCGCAGAATATCGCCACTACAACATTAAAAAACTCACGTGCTTTTGTGACTTGCGATCGAATTCAAAACCGCATCGTTGAAAAGCAGGGCCAATCACCGTTCAAGGGAATGGTGGTGAGGAATAGGGCCTCGATCAGCCTCCCCGCTGGGGTCGAGAGATTTCGAAGTGGAAGGATGGTGTCAACGCTTTCGTGGGCCCGGGGTCACGTGCCATGATGAGCTAGGCTTACGCACAACCTTCAGTTGATGTTGAAGTTGAGATTGCGGTTATCAAATGCAGCACTCTGGTTAAATTTTTTTGCATTTCATTTGTGAATAGCCTGCACTTCAAGAAATAGTACCTACCCTCTGGCCAACAACCTTGGGTGCTCGTTATTTTCTGAATCAGTGTTTTTACGTTCGATCAGATGATCGTTAAACTCATTCAAATATATATAGTCATAATTCCAACATCAACAACCATCCTGTCGATCAAAGCATTTATCCAACTCCGCCTACATCACGACAATGAGCCTTTTCAGGTGCACCTGCGGCAATGTAAACATCACATCACAGCTGCACCATGCCAATGATGACAACAATTGAGACCCAAGAAAACCTCATCGTATGAGGACAGGAGGACCATCACAATGACTGCTATTTGACAAGAAGGGCCCTACAATGCCAATGACTACAATGGACAATCAAAGTGGATTAGATGCAACTGGGATGAAGTATTTTTAACAGATGCAACCCACCATCAGATCCTATCTTGCCCGCTAATAGATAAAGTTAACATCTAGCACCATCGATTTGCAGAGTTCAAATATAAAAAATGCAATGTTTTATATGCTTCCAACTATGATAAAGGTGCTGCCTTACTCTTTTAGCAAACTCATCTAAGATACTTTATATACGAAAATAAAAAATCAATCTATTTCAACTGCCTCAATGAATGGTTTCTATGTATTTGTGTCAAGCAAGGAGCCCTAACAAAGAAAAACTATTGGGAATAGTGACAATGCTTGATGTTGTTGAAGAGGGCTTCGTTTGATTTTGCAGGTGCTCCGGCTTGATTACAGTTATTGTGTGTTTTGAAGCAATAAACCAAAAAGGAGAGGCTTGCTGGCCAACTTGAACTCTTCAAGAAAGTCCAGAAATGGAGATAACCAACATGCTCAAGTTGCCTATTGAGTTCTCTTCTCAGTGGAATATTACTTGTACGGCAATACATTAAGAGTTGATATTGAAGCACCAATAGAAACACCATTTCAGACAAGGGTAGCAGTAGCAGACATGAGGTACAAACAAGATTTGCACCTTCATCAGCAGAAGGTATTGACTAGAACAAATGGGGTAAAGTGTATGGTTGTTTGTGAATGAGAATTGTTTTCTTGTTGTTATGTGATGTCTCTTATGTTTCAGAAGTCTACATTTGGGCTTGAGTATTTATAACTGGTGATATGGTATGATGTCCAATATAACAGGCATGTTTCCACTTGCTGAGTTCTTAATCTATACATGGCAGTCTTATTTGCTATCATTGCATCTAAACCATAAATTGTGTGAGTATTTTGTTAGACAAGGATATGGGAGAAGGAGGAGGAGGAGGAGGAGGAGGAGGAGGAGACAAAGGTAAGGACCTCACAGCTTTTCTAGTTACTATTGCAAATTTTTGCTTCTAATGTATCCCAAAATGTTTGATAGATGGCACCATCCATGTCAAAATAGGAGGTACTGATATGCATTGATTTTGTTGGTTTGTGCTGACGACTTCATTGTTTGTTAATGATGCATTGTATGAAAATTCATTGTTGATATTTCCATTAGTAATATGTCATTCACATTATTATTCATTCATTAAAATATGCATATGAAAATACATTTACATTGATATGACTGTAATTCAAAAATATATCAAGATGGATATGGAAATTTCCTGTGTAGTGTAGACATAGACTAGTCAGATTGTAAATATATGATAAGTCATTGATGTGCCCAACATATTTTTGTGCCTTGCATCTAAGTGGAATGTAGTAGGATGCTCAGTATTGTACAAACCTTATTATTATCAGGCATTGCAAAAAAAAAATTATAACATGTTGTGGGGTTACATGTCAGTTCATGAAATTTCATATGACATTCAATGAAACCTCTGATGCTGTCAGAAGTCACGGCAATACACATCTTACCATGGACAAGCACAGAAGGAGAAGGGGGGTACAAGGTACAATATGCCTGCTGTCTCAAAGTATATACCGTAGAACCCTGATTATAAGCACCACAAATGTCAAAAGATACTTTTTGATTGTACTTACAATACAACCAAGGTTAGTGTTTTTAACACGGTGAAAAATTATTGGTATCTTGAAAGTTTCCCTATTTACTTCGAGGTAGGCATATTGTACCCCTCCCTGACATAGGCCAAGAATCAGCCTTTTTTGTACCCCTGGGTACAAAACCTAAATAGAGCAGGAATCAGCCTATTTTGTACCCTGGGGTACAAAACCTAAATGGAGCATTCTCAGGACCCCAAGTAGGAGAGTCCACCTCCCGACGGCATGGACTCCCCAACATGGAAGTTCAGAACCCCAAATAAGAGAGCACTCTTTTGGAAGATCTGAACATCTTTCAGAAGGGTATAGACATACCATATTGTGTAGAAGTCTACACAATGTTCGTTTGCATCGTTTGGACTGGAGTGCAGTTCCACTGCCTTTCCATCCTCACAATAGCACAAAATATAGATCATAAAATCAAATCTTCGACACCTGTCGAAACTACCTATAATTTTCGCGTGATATTTTTTACAACGAATCGGCTCAGGTCACTATCTATAGATAACCGTGGTGCGACCTTCGCGCACCGAAGCCATCGACATCCAACCCTTCCTACACAAGGTACGCTAACAATTTTTTTATCACGAGCGGCAAATTTTAATTTTTTGCACCAGCGGTACGTTTTTTTTGCACGATCGACGATTCATCCAAAATTGGCTACGCGATCGACGAATTCCTATGGTTTCGCGATCTACGAGCTCTCCAAAAATTCTCCCGCGATCAGCGAGCATCAGCGATAAACTTTGAGCGATCGACTTCTGCGATCAGGGATTCCTACGAGTCGGATTAATTTCGTGATCGAGAATTCTCGCGAAATAGTTGGAAGCAAGACTTTCAAGAAATAAAAGCCGACGAAGAAAAATTTAAAAATAAAAAAAAAAAAAATTCTTTTCGAGCTAACCTCAACAGGGCACCCAAGACCTTCTTCAAGGCCTTGTTTTATAATACGCCCTTGGCGAGGCAATTAAGAGGATGTCGACCAGCAAATCAAGCCCAGAAGGACTCAAGCCACAGGAGTGTGAACGGAGTTCAGGGAGGTCTAAGCCACCCATTTCCTACATTCCCACTGCCATGGACACCCCGAAGGTAATCAACAAAATCAAGGTCTCCAACAAAATGACCTTGTCTGTCACCGTCTTCGACGAGGGAAGTCCTGAACAGTTCCTCAACCATGTCCAGACCTCGATGGAAATAATTTCCCAGAGAGGCTTAGACACGGACTACGGGGAAGCCTGTAAGGCAGATATAAAGGCTGAGGCAAAACTGACTGCGGCCACTGCGGCCAAAGCCAAGTTCAAAGGGACGGATGAAAATTCCCCCGTCCTCCAGTCGTGGAACAAAGCAACTGCTGCTAAAATCCACACCAGTGAGGCCATAGTGTCCGCTGGCCAAGCGATCTTCCTGCAGTACTCCACTCAATTGTCGGAGACTGCCCGTCGTCCTTGGACCACCATCGTTGGGGAGCAAATCAACTGCGAACCCTGGACCGATGTGTATGGGACCGAGCATCCCACAAAATGCCCGGCATCTTGGACCTCCTTTCAGGAATGTGTCCAGTTGCACCTGCAGACCGTCTTCAGGACTGATGCAGCGGAGCAGGAACGTTTCTACATCAGCAATGGGCTGAAGAAACCAAACAGGGTACCCATCAGGGACTTTGTGCAGAGGATCCAGCGCCTTAACGGGTATGTGGAACTCTTGCCGTGCCTGTTTTACTCTTCAAAGGCTGCAAAGTCTACGAAAGTATGCGGGCCATTTGATGATGCCGACTTGGCAAGCCACATCCTCAGGATGGTTCCTAGGAACTGGCAGGACCAATATGAGCTCAGTGGAGCTTTGGTACCACAGAGTGTCAGGGAACTTCTCAAGTCCTTGAACGCATCAAGAAGGCCTACCCCACCGAGAAGGTTGGAGAAGGACCCAAGACCGTAGCCAAGGCTAACGACTCATCTAGGAAGAAGATGGTCTCTTTTAGTGACCGGATTCGAAGAAACGTCGCACAGAGAAGTACTGTTCTCTCTGCAAGAAACATGGGGGCGCACATACCACCCACAACACCCGGATTGCCGGAAGTATGACTCAATGGGACCCCAAGTCAAGCTTCAAGGGGAGAAAACCAAATGGAAACTCTCGTGGACTAGAGAGACCTGCTCGAGGAGGAAGTAGCTATGCGCAGCTATCCGCTAAAATCGACAAACTTACCAAGTCCAACAAGAAAATGAAACGCGCTATCGGAAAAAGAAGCGTAAGCATCACGACATGAGCGACAGTGATGATTCAGACTCATCTTGAGATGATGGGTTGGGGAGTACTAAGAAATTGTGTAGTAAAATCGATTGTAATGAAATGATGAACACTTATCTTAGTCCGATTAAAACTTCCCCACGTGCCAACATAACATTTTCTGGTTCAAACAAGACATGTTCGAACCTGGCAGAAGAACTAGGAAATCTTCCAGCCAACCTTACACAGAGTGAAACAATAACCGAATTGTCGGACCCTGAACTGTCGGGTGACCTTTTCAATAATGGGAACCCCTTTGACAGGTAAAGAAGGGCAGGTCACTACTGTAGTAGCACAAGCACGCTATAAAGCGACTGAAAATCCAGCCCGTAAGAATATCGAACACTCTACAGGGCGTCGTACCAGTAACACAGTCATCAGGATCCTACTAGACAGTGGATCTGATGGTGATCTCCTGTTCCATGCAAAAGGAACGGAGAAACGCTTCCCTACTTGGCTAGGCAGGTGCCAAAGTCTTGGCGCACGTCGAATGGGAGCTTCCTAACCAAAGGAAGGAGCGAAGTCAACTTAAAGTTCTTTGAGTATTCGAACAGTAAGGAGTACACAGTGACTCCTGACGTAGTAGAGTATGATAAGAAAAAGATGGCAAAGCCAGCGTTCGACCTCATTCTTGGATGTCAAACCATGAAAGAGCTCGGAATTGTTCTAGATTTTTGAACAAAAGAAATTACCATTGATCACATCATTTTGCCAATGAGAGACATCAATAGTCTGACCTCATCAAACTTGGATAAAGCCTGGGCTGTTAACAACAGCATGGCAAATGAACTGCAAAGTACGCAGGAAGCGACACAGCGGGTAGTTAAAATCCTAGATGCAAATTATAAAAAGGCAGACCTCCAATCAATTGTTAGCACCAATTGTACTCACCTAAGTCTCCAAGACCAAAACTCGTTGCTGGAGTTACTCACAGAATTTGAGGAACTTTTTGACGGAACACTGGGTGATTGGAACACAGAGCCTGTGTCCTTCGAACTTAAGGAGGGCGCAAAGCCATATCATGGCAAGGCATACCCAGTACCAAAATCTCGCAAAGAAACAACTATCAAAGAACTGAATAGATTATGCGAACTGGGAGTGGTAGAGTTTCAGCCCGAATCGGAATGGGCGTCACCATCATTTATCACTGGAAAACAAGACGGAACTGTACGCTTTCTCACTGATTTTAGAGAAGTAAATAAACGACTAGTTCGAAAGCCGTTTCCATTACCCAAAATCAGTACAGTCCTGCAAGAGCTAGAAGGATTTACCTATGCTACAACCCTAGATTTAAACATGGGTTATTATACCATTAGACTGGATCCCGATTCATCCAAAATATGTACCCTCATTTTCCCATGGGGCAAGTATTCCTACCTCCGTTTGCCAATGGGCATCGCAGGTTCACCAGACATCTTTCAAGCAAAAATGTCAACACTAATGGGAGCCTTAGAGTTCGTGACGAGCTTACCTTGATGATTTGTTATGCATCACAAAGGCAAACCTGGAAGACCACCTTGACAAATTGAAAATGGTGCTTACCAGGCTACGCGAGGCGGGCTTGCAAATCAACGCCCGAAAGTCGTCATTCTGCACCTTTGAAACAGAATATCTAGGTTATACCCTCACACGAACAGGGATTAAACCACAGCAGAAAAAGGTACAAGCGATTCTCGCGATTTCATCGCCGAAAAATGTCAAAGACCTCCGTAAGTTCCTGGGCATGGTCCAGTACTATAGAGATCTTTGGGCAAGACGCAGCGAAGTGCTTGCCCCACTCACCTCACTGGTAGGAGAGTGCGGTCACACCAAGGTCACCAGAGCCAACAAGACGAAGAAACGTCCATGGTACTGGGACACGGTGCATCAAAAAGCATTCGATGACGTTAAGACTTCAATTGCCAAGGATGTAGTCTTAGCCTATCCCGATTATTCAATGGAATTTGAGATATATACTGATGCCTCGTCTAAACAACTTGGATCAGTTATCACCCAGGGTAATAGGCCCCTTGCGTTCTTCAGCAGGAAGCTGTCGACAACGCAACAGAAGTACAGCGTGACCGAACTAGAACTACTGGCCATAGTGGAAACACTCAAGGAGTTCAAAGGCATGTTGTGGGGACAAAGATTAAAAGTCTACACAGACCATAAAAATCTAATCCAAGACGCCCTCGGATTAACCTCTGACCGTGTCTACCGATGGAGATTGCTCCTCAAGGAATTTGGCCCCAAAATTGTTTACATTAAAGGCATACATAACACTGTTGCCGACGCCATCTCTCGCTTAGACATCGGACCAATACCGAGTGAGCACGAGAACTGGATGATGTTCACCAAATGCTGGTGTCATTACACCATGCAAGAAGAGAGTGCGATAGACACCTCTGCATACCAAGAGGAAATGAATCTGGTATTTGCAAACCGCAGCGAAGAAGATGTAATCTACCCGTTAACAGTACAAGAGATTGCAGAAGCACAAAAGCTTGATGCCAGCTTGAAGACGTTGAAAGACCAGTACTTGACACAATTGGTCAAAAGTACACATCTCCTATGTAAGGACGGAAAAATGGTCATTCGAAAAATCTTCAACACCGTGCAGTTAGTTGGTACCACCACTATCTACAGCACCCTGGACACACTAGACTCGAAGAAACCCTTCGTGCTGCGATGTACTGGAAAGGTATGCAAAATACCGTCCGTAAATATGTCAAAAACTGTCATGCATGCCAAGTCAACAAGAGGCATAAGCATAAGTATGGGAAACTCCCTACTAAATTCGCCATCACAAACCCTTGGGATGTACTATGTGTGGACCTTATTGGCCCGTATACAATCAAAGGTAAAGATGGGACAGTAATTGATTTCATGTGTCTGACTATGATTGACCCAGCTTCTAGCTGGTTTGAAATAGTTGAACTACCGGTAATCACTGAGGCGATTATTCCCCTGGATACAAAAGGGCGGAAGGGTAAAAAGACCCATGAGGAACCTAAGTTAGCATACTTTGATAAGTCATCAGCAATGATCAGCAACTTAGTGAACAAGACCTGGTTTAGTAGGTATCCACGTTGTCAATACATAATTTATGACAATGGAAGCAAATTCAAACTTCACTTCAAAGCCCTATGTGACTCATATGGGATCACGAGTAAGCCTACCAGTGTCAAGAATCCACAAGCGAATGCAATTCTAGAAGGAGTGCATCAGGTGATATCATCTATGCTCGAACAGCTGAAATAGACATGGCCCCTTCAGTAGAGACAAGCGATATAGACAAGTTCGTGACAAACGTTGCTTGGGCCATTCGCTCAACATACCACACAGTACTAAAAGCCTCCCCAGGTGCAGCCATCTTTGGACGGGACATGTTGTTCGACATCCCCTTCCTGGCCGACTGGAATAAAATTGGAGAATATAGGCAACACCAAACAGACCAAAACACAGAACGGGAAAATAGCTCACGTCGTGATTGGGACTACAAAGTTGGTGATCAAGTACTTCTTAGAAAAGATGGTATACTCCGCAAAGGTGAAAGTAGATATGAAAGTGATCCTTGGACTATCACATCAGTTCATACGAATGGCACCATCAGGATTCAACGCGGAACCAAATCAGAAAGACTGAATATACGAAGAGTTACACCTTTTTTTAACAACCACACTTAAAACCGTATTAAATGTCAGTTTCAAAAATGACAAAAACGGACTCTCCCTCTTCAAACAACACTTACTCGTTACACATGTTTAACAAACTCTTTAGTTCGTTATTGTTACTCTCATGAGACACCTAAAAACACTTGTTTTTTTGGTTCCTTTTTTACCTGATACTCCATTCGTGGGGGCGAGTGACATATGCCAAGAATCAGCCTTTTTTGTACCCCTGGGTACAAAACCTAAATAGAGCATGAATCAGCCTATTTTGTACCCTGGGGTACAAAACCTAAATGGAGCATTCTCAGGACCCCAAGTAGGAGAGTCCACCTCCCGACGGCATGGACTCCCCAACATGGAAGTTCAGAACCCCAAACAAGAGAGCACTCTTTTGGAAGATCTGAACATCTTTCAGAAGGGTATAGACATACCATATTGTGTAGAAGTCTACACAATGTTCGTTTGCATCGTTTGGACTGGAGTGCAGTTCCACTGCCTTTCCATCCTCACAATAGCACAAAATATAGCTCATAAAATTAAATCTTCGACACCTGTCGAAACTACCTATAATTTTCGCGTGATATTTTTTTACAACGAATCAGCTCAGGTCACTCCCGTCCTGCCGCCCTCCTTGCTCACCCATGCTGTCCACCCCTCCACCATGTGTGCAAGATGTGTAGTGACTTCTGATGTCATCGGAGGTTTCTCGGCAACCATCGGGAGTCACGGGGAGCACTACATATGGGCATGTTACTAATGAAAAGGAGAAACTATGCATGAGGGTTTTAGTTTAGTTAGAGGGGAGTAAATGTCAGAAGAACACAAATGTCAATAGAATTAGCCCCTTGGGACTTCTAATCCAGTGGTGCATATAATCTGGGATCTATGGTAGGGTAAGTTTCAAGATTCTGATAAATTATTTGTCAAAATGTTCAAAAGACATTAACTTTGTTTTTCTTTGAATCAAAAAGTATCTTTTGACAATTGTTGTACTTTATATGATACCGTATATCTCAGTTCATAAGAGCCTGGAAATGTCAAAAGATACATTTAAGTTTATCTTATAATCTGTGCAATGTTAGAGATGCTAACACAGGGGAAAAATATAAATATCCAGCCTATTTACCAATGTATGTGTTGGTACTGTATGTCGCACCAATTTCCTTTTCATTTTGTCTTGATGCACCTCAAATTCCCTATGCTTGTTGTGTGTGAAATGGGGGGGGTGAGTTTTCCAACTAATTGAGAGAACTCAGCAACCAACTGGATTTATAAGGACCAATGTGTATTGGCATGTTGCTGTTGAGTAGGAGAATCAATCACTAATGGTTTTAGAATGACAGGGTCGATTTAATGGGTTAAAAACACAAATATCATGAAAATCGGGGAAATATTACTAGCAGTCGCTGCAAGATTTTTTTGCAGAAGATGTTGTTTGTGTGTGAAACTGTCTGTACGCAGTCATAGATAGGTATGGTGTACTCGTACAAGGGGCAGAACAAATAGGCATTGCAGGAGAAGCAGAAATTGCTTCTTATGTGATATAATGCATGCGCTTTAATATGTTAGAGTTATAAATGTAGTCATTTTGTTCGTTCAAAATTCCGAGAGTAAAATTTGCATATATTATATTCATTAGGCTTCGTGGAGACAGGTATGTGTCTTGTCTTATAAGAAGAATGTTTTGGTACAGTAAAACAATCATTTTTGATCTTGTGGGAGCCTGTGCAGTCTTGTGTCATTAAAACGTGAATGCATTAATCATTTGGGTAATAGAATATTAGTCCATGCGCAACTGCTAAACTATTTTAACACATGTTTAGGGAACTTTGCACAGTGTTTTTAATCACCCTAGAACATTTAGCACTGCAATTGGCTAAACAAATTCCCATTAAGTTTTACAGCATATTCTTGTGGTTTCAGTAAGGCTTTTTGAGATAAGAAGCAACAGTTTCTGATATTTTTGGCAGTGTTGTAGTCGGTGAGTGGATTTTGGCTCTTTGTTCTTGTCTTTGGTTTGTTGCTTTGTAGTCACTTCATTGTTGGTTTGTCTTGGCTTCATGGCTTCATTGTGGCTTCATCCTGGCTTCGTGGCTTCATCCTGGCTTCATGGCTTTATCGTGGCTTTATAGTGGCTTTATAGTGGCTTTATCGTGGCTTTATCGTGGCTTCATGGCTTCATTGTGGCTTCTTTGTTGCGTCCTTGTGGCAGTGACGTTTCACCTTAGTTGTGGCATCGTTGCTGGTTTGTCGTGGTTTCATTGTGGCGGTGTGGTGGTTTCATCATGGCTTCATTGTGGCTTCATCTTGGCTGCGAGTGTGGCAGTAGCTGTGTCGTGGCTCTGTTGTGGCTTCTTCGTGGCTTCGTCATGGTTTTGTTGTGGTTTTGGTTGTGGCTTTGGCTTTGGCTGTGGCTTCATTGTGGCATCCTTGTGGCGTTATTGTGGTGCCGTTATGTTTTTGTGGTATTTGCCATGGCCTCGGCATCTTTGTCCTTGTTTTATACTTTATCATAGTGGGACTGTCTTCATTGTTACTGTTTTATCTTGGTAGTGATTGCGGTGTTGTCATTGCGGAATGGTGTCTGTGGTTCATTTTTGAAAGCAGCTTCTTTTAGTCTATTTGTATTGATCATCCGATATTGAACTCATAAAAAAGTCCAAATTCTTTTTTTCTACTTTTCAGGAAACGAGTTATGATAGTAGTCCAGGTAAGCACATTTGTCAGATGTTGGAAAAGGCTAATATAAGTTCTTTTTGATAGTGGATACCATTACGCTTTTGCACAGTGAGACATGACAATATGCAAGCAACAGTAGTGAATAAGTCAGGAGATGTTTTGCTCTCTTGGTGGCATGGCTTCTGTGGTCAAAATGAAATATTTGTATTTGTATTTGTATTTGTATTTGTATTTGTATTTGTATTTGTATTTGTATTTGTATTTGTATTTGTATTTGTATTTGTTGTTGTTGTTGTTGTTGTTGTTGTTGTTGTTGTTGTTGTTGTTGTTGTTGTTGTTGTTGTTGTTGTTGTTGTTGTTGTTGTTGTTGTTGTTGTTGTTGTTGTTGTTGTTGTTGTTGTTGTTGTTGTTGTTGTTGTTGTTGTTGTTGTTGTTGTTGTTGTTGTTGTTGTTGTTGTTGTTGTTGTTGTTGTTGTTGTTATCGTTATCGTTATCGTTATCGTTGTCGTTATCGTTATCGTTATCGTTATCGTTATCGTTATCGTTATCGTTATCGTTATCGTTATCGTTATCGTTATCGTTATCGTTATCGTTATCGTTATCGTTATCGTTATCGTTATCGTTATCGTTATCGTTATCGTTATCGTTATCGTTATCGTTATCGTTATCGTTATCGTTATCGTTATCGTTATCGTTATCGTTATCGTTATCGTTATCGTTATCGTTGTCGTTATCGTTATCGTTATCGTTATCGTTATCGTTATCGTTATCGTTATCGTTATCGTTATCGTTATCGTTATCGTTATCGTTATCGTTATCGTTATCGTTATCGTTATCGTTATCGTTATCGTTATCGTTATCGTTATCGTTATCGTTATCGTTATCGTTATCGTTATCGTTATCGTTATCGTTATCGTTATCGTTATCGTTATCGTTATCGTTTATCGTTATCGTTATCGTTATCGTTATCGTTGTCGTTATCGTTATCGTTATCGTTATTCGTTATCGTTGTCGTTGTTGTTGTTGTTGTTGTTGTTGTTGTTGTTGTTGTTGTTGTTGTTGTTGTTGTTGTTGTTGTTGTTGTTGTTGTTGTTGTTGTTGTTGTTGTTGTTGTTGTTGTTGTTGTTGTTGTTGTCGTTGTCGTTGTCGTTGTCGTTGTTATCGTTGTTGTCGTTGTTGTCGTTGTTGTCGTTGTTGTCGTTGTTGTCGTTGTTGTCGTTGTTGTCGTTGTTGTCGTTGTTGTCGTTGTTGTCGTTGTTGTTGTTGTTGTTGTTGTTGTTCTTTTGGGAGTGGTTGTGTAACTGATTCTGAACAATTGCATCAATTCCATCATCACCAGAAATCAAGAATTGCAAAGTGAAGATAAGATTATTATGAGGGGTCCCCAAAGATGTAACAACATGAACAACTAAACAACAACATGGACGAAGTCAGCAGAGTTGCAACCAATTGAAGGTCCTGATCATGAAATTGCTCTCGTGGCATTTTTGGTAATGCGCGTGCATTCTACAAATTTTTTTAATGGAAATGACTCATTATTTTCACAAAGGATCTATCTTCCTTGCGGACACCTTGGAAGGAATGTTGTGTTTCTTTGGAATTATTGATTTTGAATTGTGAATGGAATATGTGCCAATATTCACGATTCAACTTGCATCACACAACAAATACTGTGTGTTTGTCCTGGTTGATATGCCATGTTATGATGTTATGTCATTGTTGCTTCCTTGTTTTGTT
Source organism: Cyclotella cryptica (assembly GCA_013187285.1). Taxonomy (NCBI): domain Eukaryota; phylum Bacillariophyta; class Thalassiosirophyceae; order Thalassiosirales; family Thalassiosiraceae; genus Cyclotella; species Cyclotella cryptica. The sequence goes on from JABMIG010000357.1 coordinate 90,959, forward strand.
ACAATGTGGTTGTAGTTTGGTCACTTTACAATTTACACAAATCAAGCATGGTGATGAAGCCAATTGTTGAATTGGGGTAATTTCATCTTCCGTTAGTTGTATTTTCCAGGTGTCATTTATGTTTCAGAATTTATCCAATACAGCATGAGCGGTAATTCTTGTGTGCTAGAACTCAACTTTGTTCGTCCACTGAGAGAAACTGTCCAGCTGGTTACAGGCACTCTGTTTTTGGTGCAGTTTACAAGTCTGTGATTTTTCTGGCAGAAAAAGGATATGTTTTTGTTCAGAATGACCACAATGGAAAGGCATTTGAAGGATCTCCAACCAGTCATGCTTTTGTTGCCAAATTGAAGAAGCAGAAAGCAGTTTTGCCAAACTCTGGTAAGTTTAAAATTGAATTCATTTTTATTCATATGTTGACTTTTACTAATACAAATCATGTCCTAGCAGAACCCAAGGGGAGAGGAAATCTGATCAGAATCTATCCAGCATTGGTATGGGGAAGGAGTTGATAACTGACAAGGCTTTTAGCAAACGGAAAAAGTAAATGTGAGCAGGAATGACGTGAAAACCCTCACCATCTGATATTTTTAAAAGGTCTCTTTGCCTTGTCAAAGAAGTGTTGTGAAGATAGATGACTTGAGCTCAATGGTGAGATGGTCCATTTTTAATGTTCTAAGTGAAGCAATCAATCATTGACACATCTGTTTCCTATTCTCTGTAGTGCTTCAGACTTGCTTGTTCATTGGAATGTATTACCCCAGGGATGATAAGAAACATACGAAGTTCTTTCATTGTGATATTAAACAAAATCAGATCTTGAGGACAATTATCCATGTTGTCATGTTCTTAGTGCAGCATCTGGGACTAATCTACTCAACTATCCTGAAACAGAACTGTGTGTTCAAAACAGACATTCAATATATTCCTTGGGACCCAGAGGAAAGAACTTACCGATGGTTCTGTTAAATTGCAAACATTACAAGGATACTACATTGTACCAAGTGAGATTTATCAGTGACATCATCTTTTATTCAATAGAATACATGTCACATTTTCCTTTGTACTTTCTGTCGTAAGATCTGCATTGATCCCTTCAGGTTATTTGAACATGGTAAGCTGATGAAATGAATACTCTCTTAAACGATGACTTTGTTTCCATGATTAGAGCTGGCAAATTTTGCATGGGTGATATTTCAGACGATGGGGTTCTCAATGATGCAATTCACATTTCCAATGGAGAATTTTACAATGTTTGCAAAAATTCGGTCCACTCTGCACGTATTTTTTACCTTGGAATAACACCATTGCAGCAACTCTCATCTGGAATCACAGACATCTTTCCAGGGTTTTTTGCAATTTATCCTCTGCAGTCCACCCAAATAGGAAACAATGTGCTTTATAATGTGTCCCTGTCTTTATGCCAACAAGAGGGAACAGAAACTGAATTTCTCAAATTTGACCAATTGACATTCTCGTCTGTCATGAATGAAGTATCCAGGCATCAGCTGGTTGATCAATTTGGAATTCATGCCAGAAACTTACATCTGCTTGATTCTGTCTGCGGCCTAGGAAATATCAACTACGGTTGTCTGAAGGTTCTGGGCTGTCACCATCCTTTGTTTCAAAGTGATGAGATGAATGTATTTGGTTTGAATCAAAGAGGATTCTTTTGTCCAGTGGTTGATAGGAAGGTCGGACAAGTAGGTCTTCAGTTTGAGCTTGATGATGAAACAACATCAGAAGATGACATAATTGTTGTGAAGGTTACCAAGAGAGCAATTCCTGGTAAGATCGTAATTTTCTTCATGACATGCAAAGAATTGAGAACTAACACATATTTCTTTCTTAGAATGGGCAGCTGAGAATGAATCTGAAGAAGATGAGGAGGAGAACTCTAGCAAAGACCATCGCAGCATTTTTGACAGAAAAGATGAGTCAGAAGGAGAAAGTGATGAAGGCGAGGACGATGGTAATGAAAACGAAGAAGATGATGACACTTCTGAGGGTGATGAAAGCAAGGTGCAAGACTCATTGGGAGATACTGAAAGTAACAATTCTGGGATGAATGATACAGAAGGACTTGATGAAATCTCTGATTCTGGATCTTCCGGGATAATTCCTGTACGACAATCTCATGGAATAGTGAATGAAGCAATTGATCATGAAGTTGTGTTAATGGAGAGTCAGTCCAGAGCCTGATATGTAGTGTCATTTAATATGGATATGATTTATTTGTTGAGTTGAATTGATAATTTTTTCTGCATGTTGTACTTCATGCCAAAGTCCGTACTTTCAGTATTATGACCCTACAAATTTGAAAGCAGATGAATGTACTATCCAAAAATACACAACGAAGCTGAGAAGCACCCATGGTTTTGCACTCCTTGATTCAAGCCACTGGATATCTATGATACCAAAAAGAATAATTCATGAGATTCAAAGTTCAGACAAAAGTATATGAAGATGCCAAACAAATTCAGAAAAGAATGGGCTACTGTTGATGACATCCATCAGTTCACTTTGAGAGACAACAAATTAAGCAGAGACGAATCAAAATGCATTTTTGGACTACTTTTAGAAGGGCTGTTTGAGGGTTGTTATCATTGCAACAATTGTCGTTTGGGACTGTGGAGCTGCGATATTGGAATCAGAAAAGGTTTTGATATGAGAGCTTTGATTGTGGTCATGGAAGACTTGGATAAAAAATTAATTCCCACAGTGTAAGATGATAGACAACATCTTGTGGAGAGAATATGCGGGAGTAGATATTTGGATGACACTGTTATTAACAATCCCCAGTGTTCAATTTTGAATGATTCCTTGACATCACATCAGCTAAAGAGACGATCTGATGGAATCGTTAAGAGATCAGTACATGTGTTCACTGGGTGCAATGGAGAGGGACAAGGCAAGAACATAATAAAGAGTCCAAATTACATTTCTAATGGTTGCCACCAAGACAATTGGCATGGAAGGCCAATGAAGTTATCCACATAGGTTGCAAGTCTCATTTGTTGGAGAGCACGTTGGAATTATTTGACAGAAGTTTGGAGGAAGAGTCCATCAACACATTGTCAGAGGTTATTCAATTACGGGGCATTGAAGTCAAAGATGGGTCACCACAGAGACAACTTCAACGTTCAATTTACTAAAAAATCTTGCTGGAAAACTTGTGTCATTGGAAGGCCACCCGTCAGCCGTCAGGTGGAGGTGAGAATTCTCAGATTGTAGGGTCCAATGTACTGTTCTTGACAGTGGGAAATAAACCCATGAAATTTGAATTCAGGTTTCCATCAAGAGAAAATATTAAAGGAAGCATGACAACATACATTACTTCACCCAGGCATCATTTCTCTTGTGGGAAGCTGACAATTTTGGTGCTTGAGACCGGGTACATAGTATTTTTTAAATCCACAGCACCACACGAGTCGACACGTTGCAGGAAGCATCTGTGCATTGCAGATAGCCCGATCTACTTCCCTCAGCTCGCACGACATAAAGAAAAATTTTGTTTGACAAACACGCTTGCAGCGTCAAACTCTGCGAGCGCAGACAAGCCACATTGCGGGAGGTTGAAAACATCACCACAGATCTCACAGACGACCAATGCATTACTTCAAATTGAATTTGAAGTTAAGCCCCAACCCTTGCCTGATGTGTTCTGTCACTGAAATAATAATTGTTATTACCTAAACAGAAAAGTCTTACATCCTTGTTGAGCTTTTACGATTGCTGTGGAATGATCGATCATCCAAAATTTCGGTGATGGATTCTTATGTTGCATTGGGACCAGACCAAAATTAAAATGAATCATTTAAATGTCAGTAATATTGCCCATCTTTGACCAGTTCTCGTGACAGCACATCATGCATCTAAGACGCATGTAACACTGCAAATCTATTGAATACCTTGTCCAGCTCCTAGAAGCCTAATCCATTCGGAAAGTATTGTCTTCTTAGATCTCCACAATGTAGTAGCAGACATAATGATTCATTATAGTTTCTCGTAGAATCTAGTATGTTTTGTACGTAGTAAAGTATGTCAGTCATTTTTTGACCATCTTCTTGGTATGCCCAAAAAATAACTCACATGCATAGTTTGGCTTAACCAGCGTAAAATTGTAGCATAAATATGTAGGAACTTTTGCAAATTAATGTTAATGTTTCGTTATAGCCATAATGATTAATTAAAATTTTTGACTGGTAGGTACCATATTCTTCACCCTCAAACACAACTGACAAACAGTGAGGGATGGATGGCATTGTGGGGTTGTCTCGGGTTGTATGAATGGAGTGGTTTGGTCGTATGAGCTCAATCCAATCCAATGTTATTCCCTTTAAGGGGTCATATGTCTCCCAAAAGAGGGCGTAAGTTCCCACATCATCCTGAAATATGTCATGTATCAGGAATTGTACGAGGCCTATGTGATCCTACATAGCCTCCTGCCACATGAGAGATTGTCTATGATACTGATGTATCAAATCTCAGGGACGCTAGAGGTCACCCCTCCTCACAGAAGACCACAAATTTCCTTAATTCATTGGGCCAGCCAAACAGCAGCCAACACAACAACACAAGTGAACCAGCCTGGCTCTGGATAAAGATACAATTGTGATGAATACGTCAATGATAATACAACCATCATGAATATCATAAAACCCAATACAATTTTCAGTCAATTATGTTGGGGGTTCAGGGTAGACAGTGGTGACGGGTCCCGAATCGATCTTAGGACCGTGATATCAACATTTGACTTGTGACATATGGAGACCGAAATAATGATTGTTGACCTCCATAACACTCAAATAACTCATACACAATTATGAATCTGGGCCATGGCGATGCAAGAATCAATGGATAATGTTCTTGGCAAGAGGTTGATTGTTGCAGCGGTGCCCTGATCAATAATACGGCCGAGATATTTACATTCAAGTCAGGAGAGACCCAAGATGTTCATTGAGCAGATTGCCTATCATAAAAGTTAAATTACATAAAAACTGAAATGAATCTCACCGATTGTGATGCATCATTCAATGCATACTGTTATTGCTAAAGGATGACTTGTGGGATTATGTGCATCGATATCTTATCGCCATACTTCTTACTTTGTTCCAAATTTGCCGGATCTTCCAGATCTTAACTCCTCTTGACTTGCATTCCTTGACGTGTTGTCCAACATTTTTTACAAAACACACTAACCCTGCCTGCGCGTCAAATCAAGCATGTGCAATGTGTCAGCGTGCGTGGCGGAGATCCTTTTTTTACTATGGAATGGCCCTGATCCTATTGATGATATAATGATGACACATGGCGCAAGTTTTGCTTACAGCACAAGAGAAGACAAGATTTGCTGGCATAGAGTAGGCTATTGTTTTAGATGGCTTCAATCATTCAGAGACTTTTATGAGGACAGCTGCACATTGAGGTTGGATTCATCTGCTGTTCATAGGAAAAGGTGTGGGAAGAAACCAGACTGTGATATCTATAGTTAGTACAGAAATTTATTTTGGACAACTAATTTCTGACAATAAATATTTTGGTACATGTCAATTTTCATGATAAATACTTTTCCTGTCTTAAATGCTAGTTATCACATCAACATTGAATTAATTTATTGACATAGTTAAACAAAATGCAAATGTTGTGGTTTTTCCACGGCTGATCAATGCATTGAGTAATTTTTTCTGATTTTTTTGTGATGGTTATTTTTCCAAAGATGATAACATACAGCTTGGTACAAACTTAAATTCATTTTCATTGCTGATGCACAAGGCTTAAACACCAAACACATTCCGAAGCGGTAAATCGTAATTTCATTGTCGTATGATGCATCTTCATTCTGTTGACTTTTGTCAACCCACTTGACATCTAATTCTTGCTTGTTTTGTAAAAAGAAATTCGTGAACCACAAATTGATATCATGTTTATGTAGAGTGCATCGTCCCTGTTCATCTGTTATTATCATTATTAAAATGTACCAACATCCTCGAAACTTTTGTCATCCCAATACATGTGAGAATTCACATGTAGTATGATGCAGCAGCACTATATTTCATTTGGTGTACTCAAAAATTATGACAAACTAAATGCTCGAGAAATGAGCATGAATGATGTTCAAAATAGAAGAGTTCTTGATAAGTTTGAATTTTAAATTATTCTGTACTATTCTGTTTCTTAGATTATTTGATAAAAAATTCCTCATCTCTGTTAGATTGTCAATTCAATTTTCAAAAATTCAATGATTTTCTATTGACGTTTTTTCTCAACGAAAATAACTGTCAAATTAATCTATAGTATGTCAATTTCAAATACGTAAAAAATGGTTAATTTAGTTTCAGAACAAGAATCGAGAATGTAAAAAATGTTTTTAGTTTATTTTCTGTTGACGTTATTTGTCAAAGAAAATTAAAGCTAATATGTGCATTTCAAAAACTTAAAATTCAATAATTTACCTACAGGAAGACTGTAAACCCAAAAGAATTATGGGTAAACTAAATTGCCAACTTTAAAAATAATCGTGAACGTCATATCAATATCCCGATCTTTCTCAACGTTCATCGCCAATTTCATTCCCGGATACCATATAGGTGCAACAACTTTGCCCTCACCTTTCTAACTAGATCTTGATGCTCATCACAATTTTCATTTCAACGGCTATCGAAAATTCAAAGGAAACAATATCTGCTTCAAAAGGAAACTTACTGGTTTTGAGCTGGGCCTGATTGCAAGTGAACGCAAGTGAACGCATGTGAGCGGAAGTGAGCACATGTGAGCGGAAGCAAGCGCATGTGAGCACGAGAGAACGCAAGTGAAGGCAAGTGAGCAAAATTGATCGTGATTGATCGTAAATTGATCATGATTGAATGAAAATGATCCCATCTGATTGCAATTGACCAAGAATGATCCTCATTATCACGTTGGCTTGCAATTGATCTTGAACACAAATAATAATGAATGCAAGTGATTGCAAGGGATTGCAAATGAATGCAGATGAATGAAAGTTAGTGCAAGCCAGTGCAATTGAATGCAAGTGAATGGGTGTGATTGCGAGTGAACACAAGTGAATGCACATGATCACAAGTGATTGCAAGTGATTGCATGTCAGCGCACTTGAGCGCACATGAGCGCAGTTGAATGCAATTGAGCTGGGCCTGAACAGAAAGTGAACAGGGCCTTTTGGCCATAGATTGGCATCAAATATGTTTTCAACGGATATTGATGTCTATTGATGTCGGTTTGAGAACAAGTAAATAATTGATTTTTGAAGCGGAAGTTATTCGGTTGACACTACGACTGTATTGGCGATAAGGTATGCAAGATTGGAGGCATGAAAAGGTGACACGACTCAACAAATGGAGGTGATTGCAAAAAGGAGATATTAAGCGATTTTAAAATTAAAATTATTGCCTGTTTCACCGTCTTCCAGGACAAGAAACGAGAATGCAAATGGTGTTTTTTTACTTTCAAGGGTTTTGTAATCCATTATTCTAAAATAGCAATATCTTAAGAAAGAAGAAAAGAGAAATTTTCCTTTCTCATTTCTCTTTGTCACAGAAAAATGAGAAATGATAAGTCTTGCTTCTGTTATTATGAGATTTTTTTTTTTTTTGAGAAGACATTGTATGTCAACATGTGGCTCAATGATCATTCATCAAGAGTGACAAATAATCTATCATTACTTCTGCTCAAGAGAATGCTCACAATTATTTTACTTCTGCCCTAACCTAATCTGTCTTTTCAAGTACGTTAGTCACCATGGCAAACACTAGCAAACCCAATGTACCTTCTACACCTCCAAAGTGCAAACCCCCTGCTAAAGCCATGAGTCCTCCCGGAAAATCTGCTATTGACCGCAGTCCTTTGAAAACAGCCAATTCCTAAAAAGACCAGATTGTTCACTACAAGGAAGTTGGGATTGAAGGAGTCTCTCTTGCTTTTTTGCTACAAGCAAGATGGAATTAATCCATCTTATATTTCTCCTATCATTTGGTATTAGGATGACTCTGAGAGTGATAAAGCTGCAGGCCATATCATGTTTCTTGCCCAGCTCCGTGATCCTACTGGGGCAAACATTTCTCTGCAAACATCTTCAACAATGGGGAAGTTGTACTCTACTGATGTCATTGTCATGTCGATTGATGATCCAAAGTATAATTACTTTTCTGTGATTGATGATCGGGTCAATGTGCTAAATGATGCTGCCTGTAACTGTGTAGTGAGACCCCAATGGCAGTATCAAGTTCCTTCATTTGTTAATCGAGGCAGGACAACACCACCAACAGTTGTTCAATTGAGCACTTACCTACTTAACGATGATTGCATCAGTTTTATCAAGAGATTCTGGGAAAACTGTGACAGCAAAGGTGCCTTGAACAATAATGAACACAAAGATGTTATTCTAAAGATGGTCTTTGGTTCTGCAGATGAGGGATGGCAAGCACTTGAAAGCATCTCAGATGAAGCATATGAACTTTTGTGAAGTGTTGTTCTCTCGACCTATCAAATTTAGAATATCTGAATATGTCAGGAATAATAGTGAGAAACACGTACATGTGTAATAACTGTGATGACAACTGCTTGAAATGTGTCAGAGTGGACATGCATAGGGATGTGTGTAGAAGCTGTTTTTGTGCCCGAGTCATTTTTTGTAATCATTGAAATGTTCCAAGGTGGTAATGTATTGTGTTATTTTCTCTTAACAAAGTGTTTATGTTTTTGACCCATCTGGAATTGTTGCTACCATTCTATGTTGAAATACAATCAAAGCTGGTGATAGTTTAAAGGCATCTGGTTTGTACATTAGAGGTTTGTTCAGAACAAACCTACTCTTGCTCTCACTCTTAATAAAACAGTGTACACCCAGCTATGGTTGTAATTCCAATTATGAACAATAAGTTCTTTTTTGTGATGCCTTGTAATTTGTGAGCAGTTGTGGCTTCATTCAAATTGATAGGCAATTGTATCATGATAACTTTTTGTTTGTGTTCTCCTCTTTTGACACTTTTGATAGTCTGATGCCCCTGTCAGGTGGGTCAATATCACTTCTTTAGAGTGTGCAATAGTACCTTTTTGGTTTCAGTCTAAATCTTCATGCTGACACAATTTTTCTTAATATGGTCTGATACACATGCAGCTGTGCTTATCTTTTCCTTCATCCATAGGATCATTCTGCAGGTCATTTTCTAATAATGAAATCTTTTCTTGAATTTTTATTTGTTCCATCTTTTTGGGGAAGTGCTCGAACTTGACATAGTTCACATCAGTAATATTGATGGTATAAACTTTTTCCGTCATAATTTTTCCAATTCAATGGGGTGTTTGTGTCATAATTTTTCCAATTCAATGGGGTGTTTGTTTATATTTTCACTCCAATGACTCTGCATAATGTTCCGTTCCCTCTACCTTTTGATATATCATCATTGTCGGTGATCATGCAATGTGCACCTATGTAAAGTGTTAACACAGGGACAAAGTTCTTCTGTTGATCCTTCATATCACTATTACCACAGTTTGCATAAGCTTTGTTTCGCTATTCACTTGTGATTCTTGCTTGTAAAGGAGCATCTTCAGAAAAAATTCTATTGGATTTACATCTTTGGGAGCTTTCCTTATGTCTGCCTCAATAACAACAGTATATTCTGGTGGATGTTTGGAACTGTTAAAAGACGGGAAATCTTTAACGCGATTTTGGAATATTGATGCATGAATTGTAACTCTTTCAGAGTTCTTCCAACAAGCATAAGCAATATCAGCATCCTTTTGGATTTCAGGTAAATTAACTTGCTGACCAATAAGACATTGATTGATTGCATTGCAGTCTTGTTGCGTGAATGACCCCTCCCACATTCTTTTTAGGATCCTTCCATATTCCAGGTCATCTTTGAAATGATGACATTGTTGAGAATGATTGCAACATTTATTGAGTTTTCCCACAGTGATGAATTGGAATACAGAAGTTGACTCTCTCTAGCTTTCACTGGTGGTATCTGACAAAAATCAACACAGATATTATTGCCTATCCTCTGAAAATGGCAACAATCCCTTACCACCTGAAGACAATCTACATGATATCATCTTTAGATGGGAACTGAGTTTCTCCATTTGGTCACATGTGGAAAATAGAATTTCATCATCAATCAGCATTATAACTTGTTCCCAGTTGTGAAGGATATCATGAGATATATTTTTTGACTTTGAATTCAGGTAAGTGGCACTGTCAGGTTAACACTTCCAAACAAAGCAGCAGCACACCTAGTGATGGCCGTAAACAAAAAAATTTATCACCCCAAAGAATATCAATGGATTTGCAAAATTGGAAGCAAAATTGTTGAGCAACTTCAATTGCTGTACTTTTACCCACCCCAGCGCAGATCCTGTGACAAACATTAGCAATTGTTCCTTGGCCCTGAGATCTTTTAAATTCTGTTCCACTTTCTGTTTTATTGAAGTTGTTTTATTCATCTCACAGGTCTTCATCGCTTTCTGCATACCCCAATGCAGTAGGTGACTGTGATTCTGAACTTTTTTGAATCAGATTGAGTAGAAAAGAGCTGCATAGAAACTCATAAGCAATGTAATGGATTCTGTCCAAAGTAATATGCTTTTCTATTGAGATATGATTAGCAACTCCTTGCATGGTTGGTATTGTACCTCTTTTGAGATCAGAAGAGAATCCAAGTGCGATCTATTCCTTTTCTTCAAGAATACCATCATCAGCAGAATCACTATCAGCTGTCTCCTCTTATACAAAATCAGATTCTTGTAAATGTTCTTGTAAGTTATTCTTTATTGTAGCACCACTAACAAAAGCAAGAAGGGTTCTGTATTTACTTGCACCAGTAGTGAAAACACCGTTGTCAGTTTGTGAATTCATGGAACCACTTGCATTTCTTGAAGATTCATTACTGGTTTCAGAGGAGGTATTCCCAGGAAGAAATATTGACTTCGTGTCGTACCACCTAGAATTGATCATTTTAATAGCTGAACAAGATTCACCTTTTTTTAGATCATTAAATGATCTCTCAATGCAACCTTCATCTTGACAGATGTCATCTTCAAACTCATTTTTCCTATAAGAATCCACCGACTGCATCATCAAACTCAGAATAATCACTGTCACAAGCATCAATTCCATTATGACAATCCATAGTGTCACTTTCTCTTGACTTTGTAGTTGCTTTGATTTTAACCTTCAGAACCTTGCATTTTCTACATTCCGAATTGTCTTGCATATTTTGGAGTAGTTGCTTCCCTTGTTTCCAGAATTTACTAGTCTCTACATTTTCATCCATCAGATACATAAGTTTTGCCCACAAATGCAAGAATGATGGTTATGGAGTAAAATTGATTCATCGCAAAAGGGATAGAAGAGTATCAATGCAATTTGAGCATAATTTTCCATGCATTCAAAGGCTCCTTTGCTTGGTTCATTTTGATTTAGCACTAAATCTTCGAGGTCACATAACATTCCTTTGGGCATTGCTAATTTTGGGATTTTCATCTTCTTGGATTGTCTTAGGTAGCAGTACCTTCTTCCAAGATGGTCTTCCTGGAATGCAAATTCACCATCTTGCAGTATTGGTATATCACAGCGTCATCTCTTCTGCTCATTATGTTGAAGGAAAACAGGGTCCTTTCATACTTCAATGCAAATTCATAGAAACTGAAATCTTCCAAACATTCTGGGCTGAACAAATAGTCATTGACTGAGTAATCTGGCCACATGACCATTTCTCCTGTGCCTCCCCTATTCTTTCTCAAGTACAAAGTCTACAGGAGCTTCACCGTTAATCTTATTAAGCATTTGCCCAATGAGGAGATCTTGAAAGTCATGGAAACATGTAAATCTGGAACCATTCTCACACAATAAGAGACCATTGTAGCACTAACAACATCTTGACTCAAGTGAACACTCATTCCAATCAAAAAGCAACACAAACACTCTCAAAAACAAGCATCTTGCTCAAGATTTGGTGTATGTTGCAACCCTTCTGCTGCCAATTTTTCTTCTTCTTTCTGAATACGACAAATCACTTGTTTTCGTACTCTATCAAAATCCACTCCTCTATATTCTTTCTGTGTGGAGTTTGTGGAAAATGAACAACATAAAACACACACCTCGGACTTCCAATTTGGATGTTGCTATTGCAGCCAAGTGTCTTGGTGATGTACCTGCAGTGTGTATTCAAAAACAGTGATCACATAGATCTCATGCTTTCCACAGTGTAAGGAAATACAGTCATGTCACCTTTGACCAAAGATCTCCACACAATTGCTATCGTTTTGTCATCATTGTCTTCTTGAAATCTCGTGCTCTTGATACTTGGTATTGGAAAAGGAAATCAACATTCTTTGCCATATTTGAAGCATGATGCCCTGTGCTTCCAGTCATGCTCATTCATTCTTCTTGCTGCAACCAGATGCCTGAATTCATTGTCATGAAGGAAACCCCTTCCCTGGTTGGCATCATCAATAGGATATCAATATGTCATTAAATCAGATCTTTCTCTAGACAGGAGAAACTCCACACTAAATGGCTCAGGGCATCCAGAATTTTTCATTGACTCCAAAGCCATGTTTGTAAGAGTAACAGTTGACACCTGACTTGATTCAGCAGATAAAACCTTCTCAGTGCAATATTTACATTCCATTACCTGGTCTTTCAATTCCATGCGATGAGACTCTGATCTGCAATCTCTAAGGCTGTGACTTTCTCGGGTCCGATTCCAATAGGCCAATCCGAACCCGTGACAGAATTTTTGAAAATTTCGTATTGCCCCCTGTCTTGCCTTTGTGGGGCTGTTGTATCGCCCAACCCGATCCTATTGCCCAATGGCCCGATGGAGTCATTCCCGTCAAGTCATTTTTTGTCCCGCCACGCACTTCTCTTCACACATCAACACAGTCTCCCATGCATATTTCATGCATATAATATTTTATATTATTTCGTCACTTCCCCCGTTGAATCACATCACCGCATATGAACGACATGCTGTTGACACTGAAGAGATGGAGAAAATGAATCAAATGCTTCACACATACAACACAAAGAGGGAAACGAATGGTGATGAACTCACTCAAACCGATACCATATTATTTCAGTTTAATCTATATCTAAAGCATTGCTTAACTCTTTAATACGGAAAAGAGTATTCATAAGATCCCATCACAAATTTGAATTTGATTATAGCGCATGCTCAAGGAGCTTTTGTAAATATAACATTAACACTAAGGTCACATGGAGTCTTTCTTTCTATAAGCAGCAGGCCAAATGTCCTTCTCTAACCTCGTCCAAATAGCAATCCCCCCTGATCCACCTCTAGCAACCATGGCCTTCTCACTTGCCCCAATCATGGTAAACTCCGGCATCTTTGTCTACCCGCGGATAAAATCCTCCGGTCTTTTTCCCAATCCCATACCGTCAGTCATAAAATGTGGTACAAACTTAGTAACATTCGACGAGAACAAGAACACATCATCGATCCCTATCCCCATTTGTCTCCTTCTCTCATCAAAGGAATATTTCCCCAACAACAAAGCAGGATCCCATCGGCATCCCATCCAATCCCATTCCCAAACTTGTCTTCGTCAATCATGGCAAAAGCAAATATCGGCACCGGCTTGAACGTTGGTGGCCCCGAATTCGACGATGATGGTGGTGGTCCAGTGGCCCTTCGTAATTTCACGATCCCCTGCATCTTTTCCATAATTGTTGTGTCGCCTCCGGTGATTTGTAGAGTTGATGAGCAATTTTATCAATGGATCGTACGGAGGAGTAGAGTTCGTTGGATGGTTGGGCGGATGTGGCGCAGGGGTCGATGATTTGGAAGGCTTGGTGTAGAGTTGTTGTTGCTGTTGTTGCTGTTTTTGCTGTTGTTTTTGCTGTTTGGACTCTGTGGTTGTTTTGCTGGAGAATAGACGATGACGGTGTTGGTGTTGGTATGGTAGTGTTGGAGGTATGCTTGGATGCGACGAGTGCGAAGGCATGCGTGGAAGATGTCAGCCGCAACCACAATTGCCGCGAAGTTCTTGTGTAGGCGATGGGGCGATGATGATGATTGAGAGCGGGAGCGGGGAAATGTGTGTAAAAATTACACGCAAAATCTCGATTGGTCGATTGGATTGGGCCAAAAACTCGAGGTCCAATAGGAGCCTCTATTGGTCTATTGAACTCGTGACTAATCCGATCGGTCGATCCAAAATGGGGTACCAATTCGATTGGAAGCGTTCTTTGGCTTCACAAAGTTGCCGATTGGGGTTTTCAATCGCCCAATACGGTTCGTGGGACTCACTCGAATCGGATCGGATTGGCTATTGGGCCTACAAAGTCACAGCCTAAGTGTCTGGGCATCTCCTGCTTGGAACATATTCAAAATGCAGCTTTTCTGTTAACATTCCCTTGTGAAGTACTTCAAGTTCACGCATATTCCGAACAGAAATGTCTGTCAACAAATCCCTCAAGTTCTTTTCTTGCATTTTGGTGGATCAATGGATCATGATCAAAATTTTAATCTCTCAAGGAAGCAAAGCCTTCCAACCAAACTAGACAGTGACCATGTAATGACCCTCTTCCTTGCTCTTCACTTCCTCTGACAAAAGCCTTGCATTTTCCATACATGCCTACATCCGTGCTGCAATTTTTCTTAAAGTCCCATCCTGACAGTTCACACACTACTTGCATTGCAGCTTGATAGTCAAGGGAACAGGCACTTGGATATTTTTTCTCCTGTCTGCATCAGTTCAAAATCTGAAATGCAATCAGCAAGACAGGCAACTTTGCCACGTGGAAGTTTTTGGCGAGCCAAACTGACAACAAGTGACGACTTTTGCATTTTTTTTACTCAACTGGCGACTTTCCACGACCATCTGGCGACCCTGGCGACTTCTTGTGACGACATTTTGATGACCTGACGACTTTTGGTGAAGACTTTTGGCGACCCTGGCGACTTTTGGTGACGACCTTTTGATGACCATTGTCACGACTCATCGATTCCCTTGTGACGACCCTTCCGGCGACTCTGGCGACCCACTTGGCGACTTCACGACCTTCCACAAATATCTCGTCTCTGATCATCCCGTGCGTGAGAGCAAGTGACGAACAAAACGACTTAGTGACGGCCATGACGACAAACGACCAGAACTGACGACCCACGAGATCTTCTTTGGCGACCCATGTGACTCCACCTGACGACCCCTGGCGACCCAAGTGGCGACCAAAAACGACCCTGGCGACCCTGATGACTTTAGTAACGACCCCTGGCGACTTTAGTGACGACCGTTGGCGACCGTCAAAATCTCTTGGCGACATCTGGCGACTCCTTCTGGCGATACTTATCGCCAAAGTCGAAAATTGCCTGTCTTGCAGCTTCATTACAAGCAACTATAGGAATATCCGTGCCTTGGTTAGGATACATTCAAACTCTGAAATTACACTCATCATCTGGAGTTACAGTGAAAAAGATGATGTGAGGACCAAAGTAGTCACTGAGTGCGTACACCTTCTTTGTAGCCTCCTTAGCGCTTCTGATGTGTGCCCAAGACTTTTGCATGATGTTGCGACAGATTTCAGAAAGGATGCTGCTGGTGTGTTTACATCAAGTGGCTCATTATTGAGATCCCTTCATTTGAGCTCTTTTGCAGCGATGTGCACATCACCAACAGACAGTTTTGATATTCGTTCCCACAATGCCTGTCCTTGAAAATCTGATCTGCATTTCTCCTTGAAAATCTGATCTGTATTTTATCAGTCCTGTTGTATAAGATGCATTTCTACACATCAGGTGGTAACAAACCAGTATAAAGTCTGGTCTTATGAATTGGTTCAAGGACAGTCTAATGTGATGTCTCAGACATGCTTCATTAGAAACTTCTACTTTTGTCTTCTTGTTCAAATTTAGACCACCGGAACCAAATGGAAATTGAATCGGAAAAAGCAACTTCCAAAATTTATGTTGTGTCCTCTCGAGTTTGTGCTACCATACATTACCATAGTCGGAGCAGCTGATTCCAGCATAGCTTGGACCAAATCTTCTGTACTGTCAAAAACAGAGTTGTCTCTGGTTGGATTCTGCGCCTCACTGTAATATGTCTTGCCTTGAATGTGACATTCTAATTCTGGAGCAACCTGTTTGGGAGTATTATTCTCATTGTCGTCTTCTTGCAGTATAATTACAGGCTTCGGACGTTCATCTGGAGGCACCACATCACTATATCCCTTATGACCTGATTCCTTAATGAACCATGTTAAAAGTTCCATAAAAAGATTGGTGCCCAATTCAGCTTGCCCCCTCACAACATTTGTCCGAGCAGTCGTCATTCTGCCACACAATACTACATAAATGATTTCCCCTCCAGTTGAGCTCCTGTACTTATGCAACGAACCTCCTACATGAGATTGATCAAGACTAAAGATTGAAAAATGCCCTTTCAAAGATTTTTTACTTCCGCCAGTGTATGACCTGAGCCGAAAATTGTTGTAAAAATATCACGCTAAAATTATAGGTAGTTTCGACAGGTGTTGAAGATTTGATTTTTTTATGAGCTATATTTGTGAATATTGTGAGGATGGAAAGGCAGTGGAACTGCACTCTAGTCCAAACGATGCAAACAATCATTGTGTAGACTTCTACACAATATGGTATGTTCATACCCTTCTGAAAGATGTTCAGATCTTCCACAAGGGTGTTCTCTTGTTTGGGGTTCTGAACTTCCATGTTGGGGAGTCCATGCTGTCGGGAGGTGGACTCTCCTACTTGGGGTCCTGAGAATGCTCCATTTAGGTTTTGTACCCCAGGGTACAAAAAAGGCTGATTCATGCTCCATTTAGGTTTTGTACCCAGGGGTACAAAAAAGGCTGATTCTTGGCCTATGTCACTCGCCCCCACAAATGGAGTATCAGGTAAAAAAGGAACAAAAAAACCTAAGTGGTTTTAGGTGAAGAAAATGGGTTCTCATGAGAGTAACAATAACGAACTAAAAAGATTGTTAAACATGTGTAACGAGTAAGTGTTGTTTGAAGAGGGAGGGTTCGTTTTTGTCGTTTTGAAACTGACAGTTAATACGGTTTTAAGTTTGGTTGTTAAAAAAAGGTGTAACTCTTCGTATATTCAGTCTTTCTGATTTGGTTCCGCGTTGAATCCTGATGGTGCCATTCATATGAACTGATGTGATAGTCCAAGGATCACTTTCATATCTACTTTCACCTTTGTGGAGTATACCATCTTTTCTAAGAAGTGGGTCTTTTTACCCTTCCGCCCTTTTGCATCCAGGGGAATAATCGCCTCAGTGATTACCGGTAGTTCAACTATTTCAAACCAGCTAGAAGCTGGGTCAATCATAGTCAGACACATGAAATCAATTACTGCCCCATCTTTACCTTTGATTGTATACGGGCCAATAAGGTCCACACATAGTACATCCCAAGGGTTTGTGATGGCGAATTTAGTAGGGAGTTTCCTGTACTTATGCTTATGTCTTTTTTTGACTTGGCATGGATGACAGTTTTTGACATATTTACGGACGGTATTTTGCATACCTTTCCAGTACATCGCAGTACGAAGGGTTTCTTCGAGTCTAGTGTGTCCGGGGTGCTGTAGATAGTGGTGATACCAACTAACTGCACGGTGTTGAAGATTTGTTGGAATGACCATTTTTTCGTCCTTGCATAGAAGATTACATCTTCTTTGCTGTGGTTTGCAAATACCAGATTCATTTCCTCTTGGTATACAGAGGTGTCTATCGCACTCTCTTCTTGCATGGTGTAATGACACCAGCATTTGGTGAACATCATCCAGTTCTCGTGCTCACTCGGTATTGGTCCGATGTCTAAGCAAGAGATGGCGTTGGCAAGAGTGTTATGTATGCCTTTAATGTAAACAATTTCGGGGCCAAATTCTTCGAGGAGCAATCTCCATCGGTAGACATGGTCAGAGGTTAATCCGAGGGCGTCTTGGATTAGATTTTTATGGTCTGTGTAGACTTTTAATCTTTGCCCCCACAACATGCCTTTGAACTCCTTGAGTGTTTCCACTATGGCCAGTAGTTCTAGTTCGGTCACGCTGTACTTCTGTTGCGTCGTCGGCAGCTTCCTGCTGAAGAACGCAAGGGGCCTATTACCCTGGGTGATAACTGATCCAAGTTGTTTAGACGAGGCATCAGTATATATCTCAAATCCATTGAATAATCGGGATAGGCTAAGACTACATCCTTGGCAATTGATGTCTTAACATCATTGAATGCTTTTTGATGCACCGTGTCCCAGTACCATGGACATTTTTTTGTCTTATTGGCTCTGGTGACCTTGGTGTGACCGCACTCTCCTACCAGTGAGGTGAATGGGGCAAGCACTTCACTGTGTCTTGCCCAAAGATCTCTATAATACTGGACCATGCCCAGGAACTTACGGAGGTCTTTGACATTTTTTGGCGATGAAATCGCAAGAATTGCCTGTACCTTTTTCTGCTGTGGTTTAATCCCTGTTCGTGTGAGGGTATAACCTAGATATTCTGTTTCAAACGTGCAGAATGACAATTTTTGGGCGGTAAGCACCATTTTCAATTTGTCAAGGTGGTCTTCCAGGTTTGCCTTTGTGATGCATAACAAATCATCAAGGTAAGCTCGTACGAACTCTAAGGCTCCCATTAGTGTTGACATTTTTGCTTGAAAGATGTCTGGTGAACCTGCGATGCCCATTGGCAAACGGAGGTAAGAATACTTGCCCCATGGGAAAATGAGGGTACATATTTTGGATGAATCGGGATCCAGTCTAATGGTATAATAACCCATGTTTAAATCTAGGGTTGTAGCATAGGTAAATCCTTCTAGCTCTTGCAGGACTGTACTGATTTTGGGTAATGAAAAAGGCTTTTGAACTAGTCGTTTATTTACTTCTCTAAAATCAGTGAGAAAGCGTACCGTTCCGTCTTGTTTTCCAGTGATAAATGATGGTGACGCCCATTCCGATTCGGGCTGAAACTCTACCACTCCCAGTTCGCATAATCTATTCAGTTCTTTGATAGTTGTTTCTTTGCAAGATTTTGGTACTGGGTATGCCTTGCCATGATATGGCTTTGCGCCCTCCTTAAGTTCAAAGGACACAGGCTCTGTGTTCCAATCACCCAGTGTTCCGTCAAAAAGTTCCTCAAATTCTGTGAGTAACTCCAGCAACGAGTTTTGGTCTTGGAGACTTAGGTGAGTACAATTGGTGCTAACAATTGATTGGAGGTCTGCCTTTTATAATTTGCATCTAGGATTTTAACTACCCGCTGTGTCGCTTCCTGCGTACTTTGCGGTTCATTTGCCATGCTGTTGTTAACAGCCCAGGCTTTATCCAAGTTTGATGAGGTCAGACTATTGATGTCTCTCATTGGCAAAATGATGTGATCAATGGTAATTTCTTTTGTTCAAAAATCTAGAACAATTCCGAGCTCTTTCATGGTTTGACATCCAAGAATGAGGTCGAACGCTGGCTTTGCCATCTTTTTCTTATCATACTCTACTACGTCAGGAGTCACTGTGTACTCCTTACTGTTCGAATACTCAAAGAACTTTAAGTTGACTTCGCTCCTTCCTTTGGTTAGGAAGCTCCCATTTGACGTGCGCCAAGACTTTGGCACCTGCCTAGCCAAGTAGGGAAAGCATTTCTCCGTTCCTTTTGCATGGAACAGGAGATCACCATCAGATCCACTGTCTAGTAGGATCCTGATGACTGTGTTACTGGTACGACGCCCTGTAGAGTGTTCGATATTCTTACGGGCTGGATTTTCAGTCGCTTTATAGCGTGCTTGTGCTACTACAGTAGTGACCTGCCCTTCTTTACCTGTCAAAGGGGGGTTCACACTATTGAAAAGGTCACCCGACAGTTCAGGGTCCGACAATTCGGTTATTGTTTCACTCTGTGTAAGGTTGGCTGGAAGATTTCCTAGTTCTTCTGCCAGGTTCGAACATGTCTTGTTTGAACCAGAAAATGTTATGTTGGCACGTGGGGAAGTTTTAATCGGACTAAGATAAGTGTTCATCATTTCATTACAATCGATTTTACTACACAATTTCTTAGTACTCCCCAACCCATCATCTCAAGATGAGTCTGAATCATCACTGTCGCTCATGTCGTGATGCTTACGCTTCTTTTTCCGATAGCGCGTTTCATTTTCTTGTTGGACTTGGTAAGTTTGTCGATTTTAGCGGATAGCTGCGCATAGCTACTTCCTCCTCAAGCAGGTCTCTCTAGTCCACGGAGTTTCCATTTGGTTTTCTCCCCTTGAAGCTTGACTTGGGGTCCCATTGAGTCATACTTCCGGCAATCCGAGTGTTGTGGGTGGTATGTGCGCCCCATGTTTCTTGCAGAGAGAACAGTACTTCTCTGTGCGACGTTTCTTCGAATCCGGTCACTAAAAGAGACCATCTTCTTCCTAGATGAGTCGTTAGCCTTGGCTACGGTCTTGGGTCCTTCTCCAACCTTCTCGGTGGGGTAGGCCTTCTTGATGCATTCAAGGACTTCGAGAAGTTCCCTGACACTCTGTGGTACCAAAGCTCCACTGAGCTCATATTGGTCCTGCCAGTTCCTAGGAACCATCCTGAGGATGTGGCTTGCCAAGTCGGCATCATCAAATGGCCCGCATACTTTCGTAGACTTTGCAGCCTTTGAAGAGTAAAACAGGCACGGCAAGAGTTCCACATACCCGTTAAGGCGTTGGATCCTCTGCACAAAGTCCCTGATGGGTACCCTGTTTGGTTTCTTCAGCCCATTGCTGATGTAGAAACGTTCCTGCTCCGCTGCATCAGTCCTGAAGACGGTCTGCAGGTGCAACTGGACACATTCCTGAAAGGAGGTCCAAGATGCCGGGCATTTTGTGGAATGCTCGGTCCCATACACATCTATCCAGGGTTCGCAGTTGATTTGCTCCCTGAAGATGGTGGTCCAAGGACGACGGGCAGTCTCCGACAATTGAGTGGAGTACTGCAGGAAGATTGCTTGGCCAGCGGACACTATGGCCTCACTGGTGTGAATTTTAGCAGCAGTTGATTTGTTCCACGACTGGAGGACGGGGGAATTTTCATCCGTCCCTTTGAACTTGGCTTTGGCCGCAGTGGCCGCAGTCAGTTTTGCCTCAGCCTTTATATCTGCTTTACAGGCTTCCCCGTAGTCCGTGTCTAAGCCTCTCTGGGAAATTATTTCCATCAAGGTCTGGACATGGTTGAGGAACTGTTCAGGACTTCCCTCATCGAAGACGTTGACAGACAAGGTCATTTTGTTGGAGACCTTGATTTTGTTGATTACCTTCGGGGTGTCCATGGCAGTGGGAATGTAGGAAATGGGTGGCTTGGACCTCCCTGACCTCTGTTCACACTCCTGTGGCTTGAGTCCTTCTGGGCTTGACTTGCTGGTCGACATCCTCTTAATTGCCTCGCCAAGGGGCGTATTATAAAACAGGGCCTCGAAGAAGGTCTTGGGTGCCCTGTTGAGGTTAGCTCGAAAAAGAAGTTTTTTTATTTTTTTATTTTTAAATTTTTCTTGGTCGGCTTTTATTTCTTGAAAGTCTTGCTTCCAAGTATTTTGCGAGAATTCTCGATCACGAAATTAATCCAACTTGTAGGAATCCCTGATCGCAGAAGTTGATCTCTCGAAGTTTATCGCTTATGCTTGCTAATTGCGGGAGAATTTTTGGAGAGCTCGTAGATCGCGAAACCGTAGGAATTCGTTGATCACGTAGCCAATTTTGGATACATCGTCGATCATGAAAAAAAAAACTTATCGCTCGTGCGAAAAGTTAAAGTTAAAAATTGCCGCTCGCAATTAAAAATTGTTAGCGGACCTTGTGTCGGAAGGGTTGGATGTCGATGGCTTCGGTGCACAAAGGTCGCACCACGGTTATCTATAGATAGTGACCTGAACCGAAAATCGTCGTTAAAAATATCACGCAAAAATTATAGGTAGTTTCGACAGGTGTCGAAGATTTGATTTTTATGAGCTATATTTGTGATTATTGTGAGGATGGAAAGGCAGTGGAACTGCACTCCAGTCCAAACGATGCAAACGAACATTGTGTAGACTTCTACACAATATGGTATGTTCATACCCTTCTGAAAGATGTTCAGATCTTCCAAAAGGGTGTTCTCTTGTTTGGGGTTCTGAACTTCCATGCTGGGGAGTCCATGCCGTCGGGAGGTGGATTCTCCTACTTGGGGTCCTGAGAATGCTCCATTTAGGTTTTGTACCCCAGGGGTACAAAAAAGGCTGATTCATGCTCCATTTAGGTTTTGTACCCAGGGGTACAAAAAAGGCTGATTCTTGGCCTATGTCAGTGTAAGCATGACCATATCCAAATGGCATCACTGGACTTATTGATGCACTGATGAGATCATCCAAATCAATTTCAGCATTATTGCTTTGATTCTTGATAACGCCACTTTTGTCATGAAAACTGATAACATTAGGAACATGACCTATTGCGAATCCATTGGCTACTGCAAATTTGGGAGGTTTGTCTTGATCCTTATTTCTTGAACATTTTAGGCTCCCGTAGCAAGTCTCACAGCATTCATAACCTTTCGGATCTAGTCATGTCCTAGGAGAAAGCAACAAATGCTTCAAATCACAATCATCAACTGGTTACTATTTCATCAATTCTGGATGCATGGGAACACCAGCATAGTACTCTTCATAAACTGAGACAGCTAATTTTGATGAACTTTCCAACAATGTTTCTTTCTCATTAAATTTAACTTCCTCCAATCCAATGATGAGGTGATGGCAATCATACATCCATGTGCACAGTGCCTATTCATATTACCATCCACGACAGTTGACAGGCAGATCTTCTCTCTAGTCTTCTGAACCATCTTCTCCATCTCTGACTCATTCAACTCTCTTGATAGGTAACATTGGCGTTGTGATGTATTCTGCTGAGTGTTTGTCGTAGTCAGTTGGTTTTAACTCTCAGAAGAAAAAAGGATCATTCCTGTCCAGAAGATTTCTTGTGATAGTAATGTTTCATTCGTTTCTCACAAAGTCTTTTACATTGGCTTCGTAGTGTCTCTTCTTTTTATTGGAGATATGAACAGTGTTGATTTCAAAATGAGCATTC
Source organism: Cyclotella cryptica (assembly GCA_013187285.1). Lineage (NCBI taxonomy): Eukaryota > Bacillariophyta > Thalassiosirophyceae > Thalassiosirales > Thalassiosiraceae > Cyclotella > Cyclotella cryptica. Next base: position 114,046 of record JABMIG010000357.1, read on the forward strand.
CTCTTCTAACAGATAGACTGGGACTTGGTTTTATATTGATCTTTTTCTTTTCTGGCGGATGGAATCAGCATTGGTTTTGTAGTATACCTGTTTTGCAGGCAAATGGAATCTGCCTTGAATTTATACTTGGCCCTTTTCATCTCACAGATTGAATGCCTGTGGCTCTTGTAGTAAATGCCATTTTTCTTAGTGCATTGAGACTTCTCTTCCTTTGACTTTTGTCTGTATCTTTCATTTCTTCTTTTCTTGTCATTTTTCATTCTCATCATCTTTGTTTCCATGCTAAGCTGTTTTGCTTGTTCATAGAAAGAGTTTACTATACTTGTACAAAGCATATTAAGCAAGTGAAAATGGTTTCGGAAGCAAAGATGTAATATGTGCTCACATTCAGTATGTTTCATGGATGATGCTTCGGAAGCGCTACGATGTGACATTTCAAACATAAATGACAAAGAACGGACTATTTAATAATTTCACAAAAGAATGAATCAAATTTGATAATTGATGAGGCTTCAAAAGCTCTAGAGAATGATCAATCTTAAGGTGTAAAAAAGGAATGCAGTGTTTTCACTTTGTAAGTAGTGCATTAACTTTGAAGACACATTTTTTGGTGGTGCGTTTATGTGGTGCATTTACTTTGAGACATTTTCTGGTGATGCATCTCACAGTGTAAGTAGTGTGTTAACATTGAAACACTTTTGGGTGATCCGTGTATGTGATGCGTTTACGTGTTTTATGCATTTACATTGAGACATTTTTTGGTGATGTGTCTCACATTGTAAGCAGTGCGTTAATATTGAAATCAATTTTTGGTGATCCTTGTATGTGATGCATTTCCATCAGAAATAATCTTTGGGTGTGCGCTAACATTGAAAACATCATTTCGTGAAGCGATTATGTGGTCCATGTATGTTGAAAATGCTTGTTTATGTTGAAAACATTTTTTGGTAGTGTGTCTTGCATTGTAAGTAGTGCCACTGCAAATGAAAAACACCTGTAACCTCCCCGTACACTCGCAAAATGTCAGAGTGTACGGGGAGGTTACCGGAATTTCAAGAGTGTACGGGTGGGTTATCGGTTTTTTTATACATTACTTAAGCCGCATTTTCGTTTATCACGCTAAGCTTTGAAGCAAAAAATATCTTTGGAGTGGTTGTTTGTTTCATGACTCACATTTTGCGAATCACAAGTTGTAAACTGCAAGATCACCTGTTGGGTCTAGTTTTGGTTTCAATTCTAGGCTTGATCTATGATTTCATTTGGTGAGTGCGTTTTGGGCCTATTCATATTTTCAAAATATGGTACTACCAGAAGTGACTGTGCCAAAAAATAAGAACACAACATAAGAATAATAAGTGGGGCTGAAAATTGGCGTAGTGTGTCTACGTGTTTGTTACTTATTCCTTTGTATAACTCCACCTAATTCTTGTGTGGCATATTCATATGATAATACAGTTTAGTATATCTACGTATGGTACCATACTACAACAATGGTGCTTGACCCAGCACAACTGTAGCAGTGCACCCTCTCACTGCTTTCACATCACACATGTGTATTTTTTTCAATTACATCACTGATACCTCACCGCCCATCATGGGAACGGCCGAAACTCAGTCCACAGACTGAGTTATCCCTCCCGCCTTGCACCGCCGTGTTGCCAACAACAATTGGCAGCAGCGGGAATATTTTGGGGGTGAGTAATCAAGATTTTGTCTTGTTCTACAATATTATACTCACCACATGGCAAATTTTTTTCAATTAAATAGTTGCAGGCCTACCGGCGAAATCGTCGAAACTCAGTCCACAGACTGAATTACGATTCTGCCTTGGACCGCCATGTTGCCAACAACAATTGGCAGCGGCCGGTATATTTTGGGGGTAAGATATTTAAAACTCTTCATGTTCTACACCACTATACTCACCACACGTCCATTTTTTTCCAATTAAATAGTTACAGGTCTACGGGCGAAATCGCCGAAACTCAGTCCACAGACTGAGTTAGGCATTCTGCCTTGGACCGCCGTGTTGCCAAGAACGATTGGCAGCGGCCGGTATATTTTGGGGGTGAGTTTTCATGAACTCATCATTTTTTACACTATTGTAATCAACACATGTTAATTTTTTTCAATTAATTAGTTACAGGTCTACTGGCAAAATCGCCGAAACTCAGTTCACAGACTGAGTTAGGCATTCCGCCTTGGACGGCCATGTTGCCAACAAGAATTGGCAGCGGCCGGTATATTTTGGGGGTAAGATATTTAAAACTCTTCATGTTCTACACCACTATACTCACCACACGTCCATTTCTTTCAATTAAATAGTTACAGGTCTACTGGGAAAATTGCCGAAACTCGGTCCACAGACTGAGTTAGGCATTCCGCCTTGGACCGCCGTGTTGCCAAGAATGATTGGCAGCGGCCGGTATATTTTGGGGGTGAGTTTTCAAGAACTCATCTTTTTTCACACTATTGTACTCAACACATGCTAAATTTTTTCCAATTAATTAGTTACAGGTCTACTGGCAAAATCGCCGAAACTCGGTCCACAGACTGAGTTAGGCATTCCGCTTGGACCGCCGTGTTGCCAAGAACAATTGGCAGTGGCGGGTATATTTTGGGGTGAGTTTTCATGAACTCATCTTTTTCACCCTATTATACTCAACACGTGTTAATTTTTTTCCAATTAATTAGTTACAGGTTTACTGGCGAAATCGCCGAAACTCAGTCCACAGACTGAGTTAGGCATTCCGCCTTGGACTACCGTGTTGCCAAGAACAATTGGCAGTGGCGGGTATATTTTGGGGGTGAGTTTTGATGAACTCACCAATTTTCACACTATTATACTCAACACATGTTAATTTTTTTCAATTAAATAGTTACAGGCCCAGTTCAGAAATCCTCAAAACTCAGTCCACAGACTGAGTTTGAGATTTCGCTTTGCACCGCCGTGTTGCCAACGATATTTGGCAGCGGCGGGTATATTAATAGAGGTGAGTTGCATGGAATACAATTATTTTTACACTTGTCTTGACTACATCTAATTTTCAATTATTTTATTTCAGGATAGGCACGGGAACAGCCGAAACTCAGTCCACAGACTGAGTTTGGCATTCGCCTTGCACCGCCGTGTTGCCAACAACGTTCGGCAGAGGCATGTAAATTTTTATGGTGAGTTATCGAAGTCAAACAATATTACGATTGTTTTCATTTCAGCTTAGTTTCAATAAAATAATTAATTTTCTTCTACCTTGGTGATAATATTGTCCACAGTATTGTTTTTCATCTTGGAGCAGCTTGGGGCTGAAATTTTGGCACCTGTGTCCTTTTGGTGGGCGATGAGTTGGGCGGGCCCCTAAAATATGTTAATGTAGTATGTTTAATTATATTAGTGGAGATAAATTACACATACTCTATTATTGTAGTCCAACAGTAGGTAGCCCTCCCGGTAGCCCTCCTGTAACGTTCCGGTAGCCCTCGTGTATGCTCCGGTAACCCTCCGGTACTCTCCAGTAGCCTTCCCGTAACCTTCCGGTTACCCTCCCGTACACTTCCGGTATGCCACCGGTAAACATTTTTTAGCTACTAAGTAATGCTGTTATAGCCACTAATTAGATTGATATCGATTCTAAGACTTACTGAGAAGTCTGTTTTCCTGTAAAAAAGTACCAATTCCTATTGTACGTAGAAATAAATCCGAAAGCTCCTCTTGGTCTCAAATTTCCGGTAACCTCGCGGTAGACTTCGGTAACCCTCCCGTACACTAGTTTACCGGAGGGTTACAGAAGTGTACCGGGAGGTTACCAGAAGATACCATTCCGGGGGCTCCGGTAACCTCCCCGTACACTCGAGTGTACGGGGAGGTTACCGGTGTTTTCGTTTGCAGTGGCATTAACGTTGAACACACTTTTTGGTGATGGGTGTATGTGGTGCATGTATATTGAAAACCATTTTTGGGTGTGCGTTAAGGTTGAAAACATTTTTTGTGACCCACATTTTGATAGTCCCAGTTATACTGGCCTGGTGATGCGTTACACTTTGTGTACGAGGATTTTTGGCCATGTGATGTATTTTTAAAGCTAACCACAAATCAAAAGATCATGGCTACCTATGTATGTCAAACAAGAAACCAATTTTTTACAGCTAATACCGAGAAACAAAACCATGTTACCTAAAATAGTCAAAAGTGAAATAAGTGTCTCGGGAGGAGAAGAAGGAAAACAAATCTCAGATGAAATTACAAGCAGCCGCTGCAAGATATTTTAGCAGCAGTGGGAGCCTGCAACAAGGAATTCGCATTGTTTTGTTAAAATGAAGATATGCCAGTTACCCTCCCCTTGCGCTCACTTTGCTCGTGCTGCGTGCACGGGCATGACTTTTTAGTGCTGTGCTTTACAATATTAAATCAAGCCGTGCACGGGCACGACTTTTTTAGTGCTGTGCTTTACAATATTAAATAAAGCGAGCTTCGCTCACAGAATTGCGGTCAGTTGAATTTAGATATTTTGATTTTCAACCGTGATTTGGCAACATACTATGTTACAACAGCCATTGCCAAATAAAAGAGTGATTAGGTCCACTCTCAAGCAATATCGGAACTCTGAGGGCTGATCGAGTGTTGACAAGGCTATTTCTTTGCGTGGTCACGTTGTTTCAAAAATGACCGCAATGGCTGTTGAAAGCGTAGGGGCACTTTCCAATCAAGTTCACTTGAGGATCACTTGAAGTTCTTGAAAACGTGTTGGTCCAACCTGTATACCAAGTTAACCTATTAACAAAATGAGATCAGAATACGCTCTCAACAGAAGTGAATGAAATGTACCAAAACTTCTTGGGAGGAACAATTCAATTTTGAGAATGAGGGCTTGAGAGGGGTCATGTGGTCATTTTAATCTGACATAGATATCTTGGGGGTCACGAATATATTTTTAAGGGTAGCTTGAAGGTAATGCAATATTGTACAGTTAAGAAGTACCATTGATTGCAAAAGTTAATACGTAGAAGGTACCCACTATTAAAGAGAACAATATTACCTAAGCAGACATGAAGACAAATTTAGATATATTTTATAGGTAAGCACACATGAAAAAACTGTGACTACAAATAAATATCAAACACAAAAACAATTTATTTACAGGTAAGTCAAGAGAATAACTGCAAGATTTTACCCAAAATAGTCGAAAGTGAAAAAAACTTCTCCTGAAGGAGAAGAAGGACAAATCTCAGATGATAATAAACTAAGATTTTTTCAAGAAAAAATCTTGATAAAAAAAGTTTTGTTCAAGAAAAATCTTGAAATCACATGATCAGTGGGCTCTTTTATGAACCGAGATATATGTTAGTAGTCGTTTGTAGACCCCCCCATCTATAGACCCCACCCCACAGTCTATAGACCCCCCTGTAGTCTATAGACTCCACGAAATTTGTCGAAAAACCGTTTGTAGACCCCCCCCCTGTCTATAGACTGTGAGGGGGGGGGTCTATAGACTATCACATGGTAGTCTATAGACCCCCCCCCGTGACAGTCTATAGCCTCGTCAAAAAAGGTGGTGTGAGTCTATAGACTGTAGCAACTAGTCTATAGACCCCCACCCCACTTTTCGATGAGTCTGTAGACTGTTCGTGACTGGCACTGGTGAACAGAGGAAGGGTCTATAGACCGTTGTCTGTAAAATCACTTGCTAGCCTATAGACTATCTTCGCGACGGCGATAGTCTATAGACTTGTCAATAAATCCCTTGTGATAATCTATAGACTCACGATCAAAAAAATACAAGTCTATAGACTCTATCATATAATCAAGATTTTTTCAAAATCTTAGTTGTGTTGGAAACTGAGACCTTTTCACCTTCTTCTTCTCCTTCTCCTTCTCCTTCTCCTTCTTCTTCTTCTTCTCCTTCAGTGAGACAGTTTTTTGCTTTTTGCCAAAACAGATACTGACTAAAAGTTGATTTGAAGTTACCTGTAAATAATTCATTTTTCGCTTGGACTTACACGGGTAGTTATAGTGTTTTCAGTATCTGCTTACCTTTAAAATTTTATCTTGTGAATAGCTTGAAAGAACAACGTGTAAACTTTTTACAAGAATGGTAATGGTAACTTGAACAACGTGTAAATTTTTTAGAAGAATGGTAATGGTAACTTGAAGTGAACATCGTGTCAACTTTTTACAAGAATGGTAATGGTAACTTGAAGTGAACAACTTGTCAACTTTGTGTAAGAATGGTAATGGTAACTTGAAGTGAACAATGTGTCAATTTTGTACAAGTAGTGAAAATATGGATTTACACTATGGCCGCTTCCCACAGCGATAGTAATTTTAACGAGCCACGGTTATTTTGACATAGTGAAAATACGGATTTAAGCTAACAATTATTTTGACTTAACGGAGATACGGATTTACATTATGGCCGTTTCGATTCACACTATGGCCGTTTCCCACGACGATAATAATTTTAACGAGCCACGGTTATTTTGACATAGTGAAAATACGGATTTACACTCACGATTATTTTGACTTAGTGAAAATTTGGATTTACACTATGGCCGTTTCCCACGATGATAATAATTTTAACAAGCCAAGAGTTTTTTGACATAGTGAGAATACAGATTTACACTAGGGCCGTTTCCCTCGATAATAATATTTCCTGTGATAATAAAACATACTTTTAAGGAGCCACGATTATTTTTACCATAATGAAAATACGGATTTACACAATGAAAATACGGATTTACACTATGGCCGTTTCCCACGATAATAATAATATTAACAAGCCACGATTATTTTGTACCATAATGAAAATACGGATTTTCACTATGGCCGCTATTATACTACCATAATGAAAATATGGATTTATTCTATGGAAGTTTCCTATCATTTACATAAAACTTTCACAAATCCTGCATGAAGTATTTTTCACAGTTAGTCCCATTTTAAAGAAAGATGACGTTGCATGGAAATGTATTGCGTATACGTTATATTTTATGGAGATGTGAGTACTAAATTACAAGAATGACCATCTATGATAATGTATTGGGGAAGTTGTCAGTCCCACATTACAAGAATGACCCTCTATGCATATGTATAGGGGAAGTTAAGGCTGCCATGATTTGGATGAATAATAGCTTCAACGTTGTTTTGACTGTCAGTACCACGTTACAAGACTGGTCATCTATGAAAATGTTTAGGGGTGCTTGTCATTCCCACATTACAACAGTGGCCCTCTATACAAATGTAGAGGGGAAGTTAAGATGGCCATGATTTTATGATGAATCATAGTTTCAACGTTAATCTAATAAAACTGTTGTTCAGACCAATTGCACTTGTTTTGATTATTGTGAAAAGGGCTCAAGTTTACATGAATAAGAAATGGCGAGTTCAGGATCATTTGATGATGGAACAACTAAAAGGATCCCAGGCAAGATGAAATCAACTGTTACTACCGTATATCACGGTTTATAAGTCCCCACGGATTATATGACCCCCTTTTTTATGTACATTTGTATTTTTCACGTAGATAAACACCCCAAAATACTCTAGAGCCATCTTAGAATGCTTGCCCTCATAAAGTACAACACGCCCATAGGTCTTTCTCCTCATAACTCCTTCTGGTTGCTGAGTTATGCCTATGAGCCTCAAAACTCACCACACCTTGCGACGAAGCAAAATCATCAAAAAAAGTGGGCAGCGAGTGGTGAATTGAGACGGATTGATCGAAATTCAACACAAATGGATCGAAAAATGGCGGGAAATGGAGTGAAATATAGTACAAAAAAATATAACAAGTAGATAAACAGGATACATTTATCGCTTCACTGTGATTCAATCACTAGCTTTACACGTATTATAAGACCCTCCAAAAGGTATCTTTGTACATTTGGGGGGTCTTATAAACCGTGATATACGGTAGATTGTTATTTATAGTCTTCATTATCATTTTTATATTCATCGTATTGACTT
>JABMIG010000400.1:0-30685 GCA_013187285.1 Cyclotella cryptica
CCGTGATTGGGATTACAAGGTTGGTGATAAAGCACTTCTTAGAAAACATGGTATCCTCAGCAAATCAGAGAGTCGGTATGAAAGTGATCCTTGAACTATCACAACAGTTCATACAAACAGGACAATCAGGGCTCAATGCAAAACTAAATCTGAATGATAAAATATAAGAAGAGTCACACCTTTTTTTACCCAGCAGCCTTAACCAGAATTAAGCATGTTATTTTTTATGTGTGTCAACTCCTACTTCGATACAAACACTTATGCTTTGGTATTTAGTACAGACTTTTTGGTTTGCACAGCAAAAAGAGAAATGGATTAAGTTTTTACCTCACAAAGGTTTTTTCCGCTCTTTGACTCACCCTGGTCCTCCATTTGTGGGGGCGAGTGACATAGGCCAAGAACATACTTATTTCGTACCTTTAAAGTACCAAATCAAAATACCCAGATAGGGATTAAATCAGACCTCCCCAGTAAGAGAGGTCCCAACAAAGGGACAAAGATCCATATCTTTGGATCTTTAGAAAAACACTGCCCCAAAGATCCATATCTTTGGATCTTTGGCAGTGGCACTGCCCCTTGTCAGAACACCCTCAAGAGAAGGGTAGAAACATACCAGATTGGTGTAGAAACCTACACAAAATCACATTGTTTCAATTTAGGATGAAAGGGATTGCATTGCCCTTCCATCCTCAGTAATTCATAATCAATTAGCTCACAATTTATCAACACCAACAAGTTGTATGCGTTTACCTACCGTATTCGTACTTAATATTTTTTATCACGGAACGGCTTAGGTCATGACGACTTAAATGACGATCTGCTGATGAATAATTGAAATTTTCTTTACGACATCTGACAACTCCATCTGGCGATACTTATCGCCAAAGTCGAAAGTTGCCTGTCTTGCAGGGCCTTAAAAATATATATTCACTCAGCAAGACAGGCAGGTTTGCCACGTGGAAGATTTTTGAGCGATTAACAGATGTCAACTGATGACAACTGAATACAACTGATGTCTTTTACATTATCTCATTAATGTGACTAACCAAGTGATGACATAAGAAGGCACCATGTGACGACCCTAACAATAGTGGTTCTCAAAGTTTTTTTCCCTCAGATCTGATCTCCAACTCGACACTCCAACAATTTCTGTGACGTATTATACCGGTCCTCGTATGTAGATGAGATGATTGCATCTGAGGCATTTTGTCACATCCTACGGACATTTTGCAAGTCCCTTGGGTGTTCTAATGCCAGAATTGGCTCATTTTTAGCGACAAACATCAGATCTGAGTGATCAGATCTGATTTGAGCCGGTTTTGGCTCAGATCAGATCTGACCACTCAGATGTGATGTTTACTTTTATTCACAATTGATCTGATCTCCCATAAAAAACATTGACAATTCCCGCACGGTCGTGGGCACGAATCTTGCCCCATCGACACACCATGTCCATTTCATCAGCACCTCCTGCTGCCCATCCTGTCCTTGCGCCAACTTAGGTGCACGGACATCAGCGGCCACGGGTGCTAATCCGGTCACCGCCAGTGCATGGGGAGGGAAGAACACACTGTCCTTCAAGGATATTTTGTCCAAGAATGTAGACAAAACCATGTCGTGGGGGAATGATAAAGCACAAACTGTAGCCATGCTTCGGGATTCACACCATCGCCATCACCTACGTGTTCATACAAAGCCGAAGTAGTTTGTTGTAGCCGATAGCATTTGTACGGTTGTGGCATGAAGAAACAATTCAGTGCCTTAATGGAGGAAGAAGATGAAAAAGACCTTATCATCGGTAATGTAGGTGGGGGTGGCGGCAGGTCAGCAGGTGGTGGCATGGATGCGCAGCAGAAGTCATGGGAGACACTGATGCAATTGATTATTATCACCTGAAGGAAAAGGGATGACAGTCTACAATAAACAAAAAGAAGGTGCGTACGGATGAAACGAAGAGAAAGGAAATAAGTATGTATAAGAAGACGTTACAGAAAGAGAGGCAGCAATTGAAAACTGGAGAACGTGCAAAAGAGGATAAGAACGAAAAAGGGTTTGGGGGTAAGAAGGAGCGTCAGCGATGGTGAAAGACCACATTTTATCAACTTTTGGGTTTAAAAGTTTGGGACAAGAGCACAGCATGTTAAATCTTTCTTTATTCTCATTATCTACTTTTCGTATGTGCTGGTGTATGTTCTCTATGAAGGGGTGTTACAATGAAGAGAACTGTATTTCCAGTGTCCTGACAACTGTGTTTTCTAAAGTTACCTCTTCTCAACAAGAAATTAAAATTAGCATAGTAACGTGGTGATAACATGGTGCAATACATATTATGCACTGAATAAGAGTCTACGGTGATGTGCGCAAAGAAGAGCATTATCTCCTCGGACTTGCTAACCATGTATTTGCAAATCTATTCCCATTTTTTTCTTAATGGGTGTTTTCGAGCAGGGAGCAGTTCGTGGGACCGAGTACCTCGACTGCGTCAAGACGTGAAAAACGGTGAGTGAACCTGGATACCAACATAAAACTTGTGTTGGTCATATCCAGCCCCTCATCATTACCATCTAACAAATTAGCCACATGGTCTGCGATGAATAATCGATGAGCATGATCACTGCAAACTGCCAGCAATGACAGAAGTAGTCAGCGATTGCTGCGACAAGGCATGGTTCCAAACAAAATGGTCAAGATCTGTCAAGCCACATAAAAATTACAAATTATTAAAATAGATAGGTAAGTACTCCGTCTGATGATATAAAAACGTAAAAAAGGTGATCTCATAGTTTTTCGATCCTCAGATGTGATGTCAACATTTGGCATGACATCTAACATAAGTGCCCTTAAGTAATTATCCGTCTATTGTAGCAAAAAGGAAGTGATTGCATCTGAGGGAAAAAAACTTTCAGAACCACTAATGTGACGACCCAAGTGACGACGCCTGAAGACAAAATGACGACCCAAGTGACGGCACTGAAGACAAAATGACGACTGATCTGAAGGCACTTAACGACATTTTAACGACCCTTCGTGACGACACTGACGACCGTCTTGACGACACTGACGACCCCTACATGGTAAATATACGACTGCATACTGACGATAGTGACCAACAAAGTGACAACAAAGACGAATCGCGACCTTAAGTGAAAACATAGTGAAGACAAACTGACGACCCAAGTGACGACTGTGAAGTCCTTTTGACGACCCAAGTAACGACACTGACGGCAGAATGACGACCGATGTGACAACACCTGACGACATTTTAACGACCCGTAGGGACGGCATGAAATGACCCGATATTTTTAAGTGACGTCAACTGACGACACTTGACGACATTGGACGACACAGCTGGCGACTCTTTATCGCCAAAGTCCAAAGTTGCCTGTCTTGCAGGGTGACTTGACGAAATTTTTGTACAATACTACAAAAAAACCATCAGTGAGAAATAATACTATTTTCGAATCTCGAGCCTTATTTTGGAAGAATAACAAGCAAAGAGAAGTAGGAATTTTAAATGTTTACATAATAATCGAATACAGGCTTATTTCTCGAAAATAGGCTTATTTTCCGGGTAAGGCTTATTATTTCTCGAAAGTAGTCTTATTTATTCATTGTCCTTTAGCAACTGCTTGAGATTCCCTTCATCAAATCACATTACAACTCACTGGAAATCTGCTATAATGGGTGGATAGAAAGATTCAATCATCGGTATGGTACGATGCATCAAGACGTTAGTGTTGGACAATAGTATTGGTGTATTGTATGGTACAATAGATGAGGTTAATGTGTGTCGTAAGCTTACAACCCAGTTGGAGGTGTCGTAACTTCTTTATATCTTACTCCCTCTAGACGTAAATGTGTCACAGCGTAATATGAGATGTGGCATCCCTAGAATGATCCACTGAGTTCCTGTGCGCTTTTACGTAGAGTTTTTCTCTAATACAGTTCTTTTTCTCCCGATTAATAATCATGTAGAAGTGCCCGACCATTCGTGTATGTCATTATCAAAATGACTGCATAAAAAATGGGAACTGTTGTGACGAAATAAATGATTATTGTACCAAAACAACAAAACGGAGAAAAGAGAATCTTATAATACATTAACCACAAATTCAATATGCGGGCTTACTTCATTATGAGAAAGTCCGAATTTTGTTCGAGAGATTTTATACTACGGGTTCTATCTTTTGTGTCTCTCGCATAGTGAAACAGAATAATATTATCTGCAAGATCACGTTTTACTGCTTTTTTAAATCCCTCTGGAGGGGATCTGCATTGCAATCCAATGTCGAATGTTTGCTGGATTGATTTAACCAACTGGATTGCACTAGCGACACATCACGAGCGGAAGTGGATTCAAGATATCAATGGAGGGCGAGATCACAATAAAAGCTTGCCAGTACAAGTTGCCCCCACGAATTCTACTCATCAACATTTCGAGTTAAATGTTGTCACATTGACCTACGTTCAGAGATGCGTCAAGGTTTCGTTGCTTCTTCTTGGTCGACTTACTAGGGACTACAAGTGCCATGATACAGATGCAGAACCAGACATGATTGATGGGATGTCTTTAAAGGATGAAGACATTTCAGTGCACAACTTGGTGGTTGAGATCTTATGCCCAGTAGATCACGGTAAGGGAGATCAAGATTTTGTAGATATTGAAATCTGCAGTGAGCGGTGCACTATGAATGGTGTGCAGTTAGAAATGAACCAAATGCAATCTATCCTAGATAGTTCTAATAAGGTTGAATTCGTTCAACCAATGAAGGACCGGCGTCTAACGAAAAGATCATTCATTAAATCACGCCACCAATATCTACAACAACTCGGGTTGGTGTTTTTTCAGTTGTTCTGTAGGGGGGAGCCGATTCGTAAGAGCTCACATCGCACCCAAGATTACTACTCTGCTGTTGCAGCAAGTGATACTGCTGAAGTTCCGAGAACGAACAATGAGGATGACATTAGCAGCGCTTCTAAGCTCATGAGAATGATGAGCTTGGATGAGTTTAAGAAATCCTTACTTGACGCTCGCGTTCCAGCGTCAATATGTAGACTTGTAACGGACCTTATTCACTCTGGGAAATACGATGAAGAAACTTCCTTTCGCTCATTCGCAGATGTTCTCGATGAGTTGCAAGATATAATTTCAGGGCGTCCCCATGTTCTCTTGTACGACCGGACCACTCCAACCCTGGGATGCACTTCAAGCAAAGAGAGGATCGATTTTGGAAATATCGTGTATGGGCGAGAAGTTGAAACCAATCGAATACTTGAGCTAGCAGCCCTTCAACATGAGTTCCTCAAAAACAGATTGATTCTAATTAGTGGGAACGGAGGAGAGGGAAAAACATTTATGATCGAAGGTGTTAAGAATCATTTAGTGACTTTGTGCGGTTGGGCGTACGTGGGAATCAAGTTTGATCGCTTGATGCACAACTCACCGCTGTCTGCGATTTCATCTGCCTTTGATCAGTTTTTTTCCTCTCTGCTTAGCAGAAGAGACCAAGAGCCTTATGTCACTGCCATTACCATGTCCTTGCAGCTGCATCTTTCTCCCTCTATGACCGTTCTTCTCTGCCATTTGATACCAAGTCTTCGGAGGCTATTTCCAACCCTAATGAGCCGGGTGGTCAGTAATGATGATTTAAAATCTCTCAAAGAAGACAGTGCCGAAGATAAGAACCTCGAGATACACTCAGACCCAGAATCCTCGCGTAACAGATTGCATTACTCAATTAGACGGCTAGTCCATGCTATTTCAAGCTTTGGTAGACCACTGTTGTTCGTTTTCGATGATTTGCAGTGGGCGGGTCGAGCGTCCTGTGAGATTTACATTGATGCGTTTCCGTCTTCATTGGCCTATAGACTTACATACTCCATTTCTTGAAAACTCCTTTGCTTGCTCTGCAGTGGATCTACTCACGAGCCTCATGGTCGAGTGTGATGCTGTACATTTTGAGGAGAATGCGCCGATTGCACGTGTAATGTTCGTTGGACTTTACAGAAGTGACGAGGTGGACCAAGACCATGTCCTCTCTAAACGTTACTTTCCAATCTTCAACAGCACGGGGACGGTGGAAGTGCATTCTATCCAGCTCCGTGAAATTACGAAAGAAGCTTGCAACTCGATGATATCATGTGCATTGAGGCTGCCAGTTCGATTGACGCGATCTCTGGCGGATATTGTCCATGCCAAGGCTTTAGGCAACGTTTTTTATGTCAAGATGTTTTTAGAATCGTTGGTAATAAACAAGACTCTTTGGTACAGTTTGACTGACAAGAGATGGATGTGGAACTTGGAAAGTGTCCGGGCAACTCCGATTGCTGAAAATGTGGCCCAGCTAATGAAAAGGAACCTTCAAACATTACCCGAAGCTACACTTTGGGCATTGAAATTGCTTTCGTGTTTCGGATCAAAGGCAGATGAACCTACTTTATTGCTGCTAACTGATCACGTTGATATCATCAATGCTCTTGTAGACGCCATCGATAGAAACATTGTCGAGAAGCAAGGGAAATTTTACAAGTTTGCACACGACATTCTTGAACAAAGTGCTTATGACATGATGTCACGACAGGAGCAAAGCAATAGTCATCTCTTGATCGGATCAGAGCTAATTAAAAATGCCGTTGAATCGAATTGGTCACATGTTCGACCGTTGACTTTCGTAGCAATTGATCAAATAAATCGGGCTAAGGTGCTTGGAAACACACAACTCTCGTACTCCGTCCAGTATGCCACTTTAAATCTGAAAGCGGCACAAAAATCGATGAGTGTTTCTGATTTTGCGTCAGCTTTGTCATACGCAGAGCATGGTATATCCTTCTTAGCCGATCATCTGTGGGATGGATCGAATTACTCATTGGCCCTTCGTCTTTATGAGACAGCGTCCACAGCGTGTTTTACATCTTCGCAGGGAGACAAGATGCGGTGTTTCCTTGACGAAGTTTTCGAGCATGCCCAATCCCTTAGAGATAAACTACATTCATATCTCCTCCTAATAGAAACGCTTGGAGCAGTGGGCAAAGATGGCGAGGCTATTGATAGTGCGTTTGCTCTTCTCGGAGAGTTGGGAGAAATATTACCTCAAGATCTCCCACGATCATTGATCCAACATGAAGTTTTCTCGATTAAGAGTGCATTAAGCACATATACAGATGATGACATCAAGAATCCACCAAGAGTCACAGATTGGAACATAAGCGCGAGAATGAGAGTCATTGGGTCTGTGATTCCATTTCTTTTCAACTTACGACCTCATTATATACCTTTTCTGGCATGCAGAATCGTAAAACTGTCAATCCAACACGGTAAGAGCTGATTCATATTGCAGTTTAGTTTCCGTTGTATCAGTCCCGATTTGCAATGTTGAATTTTTTGATGTTCATTTCAAAATAAGGTTTTTGCAGCGACAGTGCGTTTGGACTTATGGCTTATGCAAATCCTCTTCTGAATTCTGACATAGATGAAGCATACCGATGGGGCAAGCTGAGCCTCTTATTGCATGAGGGTTTTGAAGCAAAAGATAAGCACCCACGACTGAAGTGCCAGGTGTATGGTTTCTTAGCATTCTTTTGTGAACCACTACAGGCTGTTATCGACGTGCTTCGAATAAATCACGCGGACTGTTTGCTAGCTGGCGATGCCTACTACGCCTGCATATCGATTAGTTTTTATACAAGATTTTGCACATTGTGTGGACACAATCTTACGGACCTGGAAAAAGAGTGCACATTATTCGCTACACAAATGGTATGTCTGGCATAGTCAGATTCTTTGATCGTAGACCTCAACTCATATTCTCCTAACCTTTCAATGCAGACACGATTACATCAGCACGAATTATGCTTGACATATGCAGGCGTCAGTGAAGTTATCACTGAGTTAAGTGGCAGTCCAACAATCCCGTACAGTCTAATGCCGGGCCTAAATATAATGACCGAGGAAGAACACATGGAGAGACTTTTGTCGGAGGGCAAGTCCGCCGCACTACAAGTAGGATATTTCAACTGTCTTTTCCTCGACTTTTGGTTCAAGAGATATGAAAACGCTGCTGTTTGGGCTGAAAAGTACCGAAATCGTGGTCAAAGACGCTTTCTTGATGTATATCACTCATTTTATGAGGGTTTGAATGCCTTCCAGTTGGCACGTCAATCCCCTGATAAGAGATGGATTGAAGTAGGTGAATGTGCAATTGCATTATTCCAAAAATGGGTGAAACATTCGGTATGGAACTTTGAAAACAAACTGTTGCTATTGCAGGCAGAATTGAACTTTCTGAAGGGTTTTAAAGTTGATGCAATAAATACATACCAGGCATCCATCAAATCTGCGCAAGATCACAGATTTGTTAACGAACATGGCCTTGCTCTTGAATTGCTTGCTTCTCTATACAAACAATATGGAGATACGAATCAAGCAAAGCTGCATCTTACCTGTTCACGGAAATGTTATAAACAATGGGGAGCACTAGGAATTATTGAGTTGCGTACCCCAGCTAAAGATTGTCTAGCGGAGTGATTCTGCCCATGAACACATGAAATATTATAGTAAACATTAATGAACTTCTTCCACAGTGAGACTTATCAGTGAATTCATCTATGATCAGAAAAGTCTTGCAGAACAAGGAGGCAAAAAATCATTGTTAGTGAGGCAACGAAGTCATTGATAATGAGGCAGAAAATACTTGCTCCAGCTGGAGCTTCATGACAATACGTGCCATTGATAGAATGATAAAGAGCCTAATTCTCAACAAGTTAGCCCTTGGCAGGGCTGAACAGATAGAAGTTGACTGAACTTATCTTAAATTGGTTTATAAGAACTAGCAAATGTCAAAAGATACATTTTTCTCTTGACCTAAAGCAGTAAATTTTACATGTAATCTCTTTTTTTTGTCCTCCCAATTTACCTCAAATAGAATGTATGGACTGGTTGGTGCCAAAAGTGGGTGCGTCAAAAGCATGTGGGTGGCATGTTGGTGGTATGTGGGTGGTGTGGGTGTGATGTGAGGTGAGCTCAAGGGGAAAATGATATAACTCGTGAACCAGAAGAAGTTACTGGGAGCTGTTGATCTGGGCACTTTGGGGCTGATGAGCGCTATGGATTCATATTGATTTAGATTCTAAAAATTGTGTTTACGGCCTAAAACAAAAAATATCGTGCCAGTTCAAGATGGTGATTTTTATAATGTGATTGTTCTTATGAACCGATTTTTACGGTGGTTGTAATCTATTTCTTGAACATAGCACTATAAATAAGGCTTTTTAGAAATAATCCTAATCCAAAAATATGTCTATTTTGAGAAATAGGAAGATATTCAAGTTTTACATAATGTACTATTCCTACGTAAGTTAGCCTCACCTTCACAAAAAATAAGTCTTCTACAAAAAATAAGATAATCGGCGAGAAATAAGCTTAGATTGAAGAGTCAAAAATAGTCATATTTCTTGAAGATTGTCTTATTTGTCAAAAATTAAGTACGAAGTAGTTTCCTAACCTAACGAGTGATTTTCTGATAGGTCTTTATTATGAAATAAATTAAATCGCATGGTTACCTCAACCTCATACGGCTTCTCTAGTAGAACAAAAATAGTTTATGGTTTGTATTCACAACCAGCAGCTTTCACACTTGAATTCACATCACAGTCACAACTTGACGATTTGATCAACAAGGCAGTCCTTCAAAACAGTTCTTAATGTAAGAATCCTTCTGGGTCAGCTGTATTTCAGTGGCTTTTTGGCACCTGTACTATGAGTCAGAGATACATAACTACGGTAAGGCATAAGTGAAGGAAGTTTATTTGTTTCAAAGGACATCTATAAACTGGACACAGATTTTCTGAAAGAGTTGTTCATAATCTGTTAATTATTTCTCATTACAGGTTAGGAATACTAATACAAAATCCAAGTTTGATTGGATTATGCTCTGAAAAAGGCACAATATAAGAGTTGAAAAATAAATGACAACAAGTTTAAGTAAAGATACAATATGGTGGAATAGGAACACTTGACACTGTTCATACAATTCATGGGATTAATGTTATTCATATTGTTGATCTTACTTACAACATATTAATGATGCTGGTGTTGTTGTTGTTGTTGTTGTTGTTGTTGTTGTTGTTGTTGTTGTTGTTGTTGTTGTTGTTGTTGTTGTTGTTGTTGTTGTTGTTGTTGTTGTTGTTGTTGTTGTTGTTGTTGTTGTTGTTGTCGCTGTCGCTGTCGCTGTCGTTGTCGCTGTCGCTGTTGTTGTCGCTGTCGCTGTCGCTGTCGCTGTCGCTGTCGTTGTCGTTGTCGTTGTCGTTGTTGATGTTGTTGTCGTTGTCATTGCCGTTGTTGATGTTGTTGATGTTGTTGATGTTGTTGATGTTGTTGATGTTGTTGATGTTGTTGATGTTGTTGATGTTGTTGATGTTGTTGATGTTGTTGATGTTGTTGATGTTGTTGATGTTGTTGATGTTGTTGATGTTGTTGTTGTTGTTGTTGTTGTTGTTGTTGTTGTTGATGTTGTTGATGTTGTTGATGTTGTTGATGTTGTTGATGTTGTTGATGTTGTTGTCGTTGTCGTTGTCGTTGTTGTCGTTGTTGTCGTTGTTGTCGTTGTTGTGATTGTTGTTGTTGTCGTTGTTGTTGTTGTCGTTGTTGTCGTTGTTGTCGTTGTTGTTGACCTAAGCGTCAGGTGGTCTAGAATTCGTAGTTGAAGGGAGAATGAAGTTAAAAAGCATTAATTGGAATATTATATTATTTATAATTGTTCTAGTCCGGTCCAGGATCTCACAGCCATGGGCATGAAGCCCAACACCACAACTCTCTCAGAGATGTGCTTACATCTCTGGAGGGAGTATCCAGTCACGTAGCGAGACTGTGTCAGTTTGGCTACTGGTACCATACGTACGTAGCATACTCGATGTCTACGTGAGTGTGTACCACACATTTTATCTAAGCCTATCTTGGTGAGTTTTTAGTAAATAAATACTTCCTCCTTTTCACCCAAAATGGCTGTATGCGTGGGCAGGACACTCTTCCCCTCCATGGCGAGCATCGCTCTGCCATGAACGAACAAAATAGAAAACTTGTCTAAACAACTCCACTTTCATTTTGTCTCAAAACAAAGAGGTGGAGAAAAATGGCATGAGGTAAAAAGCTCGAAAAACCTTGGGTACAATCCATCCTTATGGCTTGTCTTCACTGGGGTGAGTGGAAGGTTCTTAATGCTACAACAGATCTCTGTGTATGTTAAGACGTGGGGTTGGCACCTCACGTTATGTTGTAATACAGTTACCATTGTCATTGATCATGAACAATAGTGAGAGAGACTGTCAGTTCCTACTCCCAACTTCCGTTGGACGCGCGCATTCTTTAGAACTTTGAGTCCCCGGAGCATAGTCATCTGACCTAGCATCCTTAATCCGCATGAGTGAATGATCATAATCATGATACCCACTTAAACATGCATGTGCCTGCGGATCTGCTTTTATTGGCACAATGAAAGTTATACCTGAACCAAGGCAATACACCAAGGCTTGGATTTGTATAGATCTGTACGACCTGCATCGCAGTATCAAATACTGTGTGGTATGCATCGCAGTGACCTGTGATTCTTCACTCATGATCAAGGAGAATCTTTGCGGAGGAGTGTGCATTTTGATCTATTGCACATGATGCATTCATTCCTGTAATGCATTGTTCAAATGTTGCTCATCAAGCAAACATTCTAGGTGGTTTGCTGTCATGTCTTGTAGGTATCCTACAAAACAACAATAGCAATGTAGCCAGACTTGCAGGGTCATTTTGCAAATTACCTCGGCTATCTTGTTCTTTATCAGAATCAAGCTTTATGAATGTCAACACATGTTCATGCATTGAAGCTTCAAACAGCAGCTGAGTTGTCTCTCTAACTTGCATGTTTGCACTGAGGGAAGCGGAAGGCAAAGTGAATGTCTCTTGCACTTCTCTTGTTGCTTTCATTTCCTCCTTCTGGATACCTTTGTTCCAGGGATCTGGTTTCTAATGTTTTCCAGTAATTTTTCCAGGTCATCGACCATGGATGTCTTCCCCTCCATGGGTAGACATATGTTGGACTAGCCATGCAAGCATTATCTACTCGCTAAGATAGCTCACAAATTAATTAATGCCTGACTGTATCAAGTTCATGTCAAATATATAAATGAATTGAATATCTTCTGTTTGGACATCGCCTCAACAGTTATATATGTTAGAATCACCCTATCAAGGTTTGATTCCATTCAAAGGACCACACTGCATTAATCACAAATGCATGTGGGTTTGGTGAAAGCCTTCAAGACAAGTCAGTACTTGAAAGAATGTGGCGGGAAGGAGTATCATCCTTTTCCTGTCTGTATTGGGAAACAAACCTTTGTGCAAACATCGTTTACAAAAGGAAGCATTCAAGTACCACATTGTGTTTCAAACATGAATACACATAGGTAATTAAAGTTGACTCTGTTGTGCATCTATTTTGAACGCACAGGGAGTGATATTAGTATGTGTTTCAATCAGAACACATCTGTACTTAAAGACTAAACACTTTGAACTCATGACAAAATCTCATTTTGTTGAGTGTGTTGCTTATGCTATAACTATTTTTGAAATCATCAAATAATAGTTCTTTGCCGTCGAACATGAAAGACAATCTGTCTGAGTCATGCTCTCAGAACCCTATATACTGTTTGGGTTGTGACTTCACTTGCTACAGCATCGCTGCTATCAAGTGGCAAGGTCTGATTCAAATATCAATCAAGTGACCACACTCTCGTGTAATCAACTTGTCAAATGAAACTCAAGTTCATGCAACTCTGTTGCCATTGAACTGATAGGTGACTTGTTCATGTGAAATCATCACAGGTGAACCTCGGCTTGCTTCTGCATGCCTTCTGCATGTTCCATGCAATCAATATTTGATCTAGTTCAAGCACTCTTGTGCAGTTGAACTGTCAATCTTTGAATGTTTTCATGCAACATCTTCGCAATTGAGAATGTGCGATGGCGTGTCCTTGCACTTCATCAGCGCTGGACTGCTCATGCTTACAATGTGTTGATCCAACAACAATTGCTGACTGAGGAGTTGTTCTCACAACTATCAATGTGTTTATTGCTGAAACATCATCGCAATAACAAAATGAAGCGTCGGCTTTCAACCTGACTGCTACATACTCAATTTTGAGTTTTAAAGACAGTTAATCAACTGCACTTTAATGAAGCCATTAAAAGACTATCAGTCAAGTGGGCTTTATTTGGGATGCTATGTTTGAAAGCAATCAAACATTGTGCATGCACAAAATCCTGCTGCAATACATCGTATGTGCAGGCAAGTTGGGTAGTATGTCTTGTTGCTTGGTCGGGCAACAATCAAGACTTATTTTTATGCTTGTGATTTCTATCACTGGCATTCTTGTGCCACGTCAAATCTCGAACCCTATACCTCTGTATGTGTTTTGACTGTGGTTGGTGCTTGAGAGTATCATCACACTGACCAAAACAGGAGTGCATTCATCAGCAAGATGAATATGCGTGCTGGCTCCTTTCATCACCAGTGATTGTGGCAATCATTCTGGTGGCTGCAATATCATTGCACTGCTGTGTTGATGTGACTTCATCACAGTCAAAAGCACAGTGTCTGCTAACATCGTTTAGACAGACAGCACTGGTCAATTTTTCTACTGTTAACATTGTCAGCTAGTCAGCTGCATGTTGGAAATAAATTGTGACTACCAGTCAACAATTTGCATTGCCGTGGTTGGGCAAATGAAAGCAAATTTTATTTTAGGTACTGTTGTTTGACAGCAATCAAACATCGTACAACAAGGATTGATTTGCTTCCAAACACCGTTTGGTTACAAAAGAATGGTATGCAGTGCAGAGAAAATCTATCTTCTGCATGCAGTATGTTTGCAGCGTCCATTGCAAATATGTTGTTGCTCATGCTTACAACATGGTAGCAAAATCCAAAGCTCTAGTGGTTGAGCATTTTGGTATGTGCTGCGCTCTCTGTGGCTTGCACAAGATTTTGGAAACGTACTTGCGAGCAGCTGCTGCACAGGTAGTTTCAGTGGTGTTGCCACAAGTTCTTCAAAGTGATCTACTTTATCATTTCCTTTTTTATTTTTATGCTATTCTTTTGACTAGCTGTCAAAAATATGTACAATCCCAATCTGGGACAATGTACCGCACTCTCATGTTTGAATCAGTCAGACATTGTGAGCACCTCTTGGACTTATATCAAGTTCAAGTGTAGAATGAGGAATGAGTATCACTCTTTTCCTTTTTGTACCCCTTAACACTTTCAGTAAATCAACTGTATGTTAAGGATTTTGTAATTGACCAACAGTCAAAATAAGTCACGTTCCAATTCTTGGACAAACGGAATTTATTTTATATTATTTGTCAATGTTGAAAGCAATCAAACATTGCAAATCAGGAGTCTGTTGCAAATATCATTTGCACAGATACAAAGAGCTCATGAAGAGCCACAACAACAACAACAATGTACCCTGTTGACATCCATCACAGGTGTATTGTTTACTTTCTGTGGTGAGACATCGCTCTGTCCACAGTGTTGTTGTGTGTGCCAACTAGGTGTCTTGGGTCGCTAAAACCAATCTGGTTTATTGTCGAGTTTGTTCAGACTCGATGAACCCTTTTTGTTGTTTGGGTTGTACGTGCCGGTATCAGTGCACCAAACCACAAGGGAAAAGAAATGGCAACAATCACTATCTAGTTGATTGTTGATTCCCTTTTTTGTTCATGGGCAATCCTCATTGCCATGGATTAGTTCGCTCTTGCGAACATCCGTCTGATCGATCTATTCGATACGTCCATGCAAGTCTCCTTGCTTTGGACCTCGTCGCTCTTGCGTACGAAGATTTGATTGCTCATCGCAACCTTCGTCGCAATCGACCATGCGATAGTTCAACGCAACTCTCGTTGCGTCCGAACTTGCTCGCTCGCGCGATTCGTCGCGATCGAGGTCGTTCGCGATCTTCATCGTGAAACTGGCTCATTCGCGAGCACGCGATCAGCGTACTTGTTCGCAGAATGCGATCATCATACTCGTTCGCAAAACTCTTTGCGATCGAGTTGAAATACTCGTTGCGATCATGTTCGCGATCGCACGATCTAGTCTTGTCCATCGCGACATTCGTCGTGAACAGACTTGCAAAAGGCTCACTGATTGTACGTCCACGATCAAGGCCTTGAGTCAGCTCGTGCACTCTCGTGCAACCCAGCTTTTTGTGACTTCACGAGCGCAACTCTGCGTCTCGATCAAGTCAGCCTTTTTCAGGACTTTAAGTTGACAACTTCACGAGCGCAACTCGGCTTCTCATGGTAAGTTGGGCCTACATACGGGCTTGAAGAGAGGATGTTAGTGAAAAGGGAATTGAACAAAGTTTACACTTACAACTCAGAATTCACTGTGGACCATTACATGTCCGATATCTTTGGGCAATGGTGTAGTGGCAATATCCAACCTCTGAGACCCAGACAAGAATGCAAAACCCTTTGGGACTATCTTGAGAGCTTCAGTCCAGCTCCACACAACCTTCGGTCCTTGAGATCACCTCCTCAAATGCGCTGCCATTTTGGGCATAATATGATGAAATGGTTCAAAGTCCACCACGTAGAAATTGGTATGTTTTCTACGATGACCTTGGTGTCCAATAGCAAAAGTGTTGAAAAATGGTGAGAAGACACATCATAATCGCGCAATCATGCGCGTTTTTTTTTTTATGGCATTCATAATAAACTACGGACAGACTATTGGACACTTCGTGTCCATGAATTTTTTGTGTAAACGTGTACAATCTTACATAGGAATAATAGTTCACGTCCTTAAAGGTTCAATGTCCCCCAAATGGTCCAAAGTGAATTCTGACTTGTACCAAGACCGCTTTTTACGGACTATTATAATAGTGACCTAAGCGTCAGGTGGTCTAGAATTCGTAGTTGAAGGGAGAATGAAGTTAAAAAGGGGTGCACTATTTGGAGCGCATACGTTAACGTATAACTTACGGTTATGGTTTTCCCGAATTTCATATCGGTGTCAATTTTCAATTTGAGGGGTATCCTATTTCCGTTCAGGACTTTATCATTTTCCGTTATGATTCTGTCATTGTCACCTCCCTCTTACGCCAGACAGACCACACTCCCCCATTAAATCTGGTGCACACGTCAGATGTCCGAAACGAATCAACTGCCCACCATGGCCATTTCCACGCGTCGACACTGGTTTCCTACTGCTCCCACCACCCCATTCTGTCCGGCTTTGTATTGACTGTCAATCGTCACGTTGTAGGTGCGTATGTTGTGTGGCCTCAATCTAAGTTGGGGGGAATGCCCCAGATCCTGTTGCATCCGCCTCATTTTTGACAGCTCGCGATGGCACATCCTTTAAATCCCTCACGGTGCTTATTTGTGCTAACCTGCACACCCTTTTATTGCGATAGTTTGCATCTAATTATTCGTCATTTATCCAGACCGCAGGAGCCACATTTCCTGCTTCATTTCCACTAGTACAACCAACCACACGTCACTTCCGCACGCCATTTCATTGCGCAACTTCCACTATACGGTGAATCTCCCTTCTACAACGCCTGTCGTACGGTCCAGTCAACTCCAATCAATACCGTATATTATACGGAGAAACAAATCAACGGTGTTGATCGCACCCTCATCGCATTGCATACGGTGATAGGGTACTAATCCTCAACCGCACATCATACGGTGATAATTCTCAACTTCACATACGGTGCAGGTTGGGTATGTATCGTCTTATCCACGGTTTTTGTCGCACTTCCTGGAGCCGCACAGCATACGCTGATATATATTATACGGTGAGATAGATGTTTCCAATGTATAATATGTGATGACCTTCCTGTCATTCACAATAATTTTTTGTCATTCTATACTTATGTCAGGTTCGGGTGTTATAATATGGATCCATCCCTGGAAGCTTCAATCCTCCAGGCGTTTGATGACTGTCAACAATGGACACAGTTGTTTGTGATTGATGATTCTAACGGCACAGTGGATCTCTCCTGTGCATCGACCACTTTATCCCCTCGGACACCAGACAACGCTAAGAATCAACCAGAGAGGTATCCTAGTCGTTCCGTTTATCGATTTGATCCAACCATGTTTACCGGTCAGGATTCATTCGACGCCATTGTGCTCATGATACAAAACTCGCTACATGGTTCTAAGTTTTCGTTTGTCAGGGGATCCAAGAACAACCGCTTTGTACTTTGGTGTTTGCACACCCGTCTACTACAGAAGCACCAAATAGCCTCCCATGCGTTCGATCATGACAGCTACACACAGGATGGGGTGAAGTCTGTGAATCTCAAAAGGAAAAGTTCAAGGATGATATCATCGCTTGATGCTATGGCGGGAAAACAAGAATCAAAGGCCATCAAATGCTCGACAACCTCAACTGTGTCGCAGTATTCTGACAATCAGCCCTCGAGTCGTCGGGTGCATTCGATTCGTAATACTGATGCAAAAGATCGGTGCAAATGCTGTGTAGCCTTCTTTTTAAGTTCTGATGGCTATTACTATTTGGACTACAAGACAACCTGCCTGACACATACAGGTCACCCGTCATAGACACCCGAAGCCAAATTGAAAGGAATCCGCTACATCAGTGATCAATCCAAGGTACTGATCGAGCGCATGTCGGCTGTAGGAGTCTGTCCGGCACAGCTCGCCATGTTATTGGAGATGCTAGATGACTCCGAAGGAACGTACCAGTCTGCAACAGTACGTAATTTGGTACAGAAGTGCGAACTGTTACACCAGAAGGAGTTAGGCATTGATCATACCATGTCGTCTGCAGAAAAGGCCATGGAGTTCTTAAACCGGTGAGACAGTACAACATGGTTTTATTTGGAATTTCTGGTCAAAATCTGACTATTGTTCAATCAAAACTTCCCAACTCGAGAAATGAAATATCTTGCCGTATTGTATACGATGATCCTTTGCTCGGACTATGTGCCATATCTCGACCTCGTGGACGTCCTTGTACTACCGATGTTTTGAAAACTGATGCAATCATAAATTCTGAAATTGCTGATCTGAGGAGAGAACTCACATTTGGTGTGGACAAGAAGCTTGTTCTAATGATTTCATTTGCCTCTGACGAAATGATTCGAGAAACGATGAAGTACCCGGAGGTCTTCTTTATGGACTGCACGGATCGTGTTAACAAGCAAAAAAGAGAGTTCTTCTTCTCCGTTATTCGAACCCCCTCCGGCACATGCCATCTCTCCAACATGACTGTGATCCCTTCTGGTAAGTCCTCGTTTCGATCAATGGCCAATTGATTTTTCTGTCTGACCTAACATAAGGTGTTCTTAGGGAAATCCTGGGTATATCGTTACATTTTCAAGGATATTTTCCCATTTTTGTATGGGTCCGAAACCATTCAAAGAAACAGACTTGCATTGACCGACGAAGATGCATCAGAATATAAAACCTTTGAAACAATGACTTCAAGGGTTAACGACTACAAAAAAAGTAAAATCATGCTTTGTACCTTCCATGCAATTTGGAAATATTTCAAGGAAAACATCCGACCCACTTTGCCAAAGAATGGTGTCATGCTCTCAGATACGGGCAGGAAATACGGTATGTCGTCATAAATTTATTTATTTCCATTTGCTATCTGGCTATCTGTGTTCATATGTATTTGTATGATGTTCTGCTGTTTAGCATGTGTGGGTGTACTTGCGTCTCCGTCACGGTTGGCTTTACGGTCAATATTTTAAATGATTTCGCCGCATGTCATACGGATTTGTATGATGATCTGTTGTAATATATGTGTGTGTGTACTTGTGGTGCTGACACCGCAAGTTTTACGCTACATGTTTTCAACTCTTTCGACGCATGTCATACGGATTTGTATGATGTTCAGCTGTTTAGTATGCGTGGGTGTCTTCTGGTGTTGCTGTCACCGCCGGTTTTACGGTCAATATTTTAAATTTTTTGCCGCATGTAATACGGATTTTTATGATCTTCTGTTGTATACTATGCGTGTGAATACTTGTGTTGCTGTCACCGCAATTCCGACAGTCTATATTTTAAACGCTTTAGCCGTATTTCATATTGATTTGTATGATGATCTGTTGTAATATATGCGTGTGTGTACTTGTGGTGCTGACACTGCAAGTTTTATGCTACATGTTTTCAACTCTTTCGACGCATGTCATACGGATTTGTATGATGTTCAGCTGTTTAGTATGCGTGGGTGTCTTCTGGTGTTGCTGTCACCGCCGGTTTTACGGTCAATATTTTAAATTATTTCGCCGCATGTAATACGGATTTTTATGATCTTCTGTTGTATACTATGCGTGTGAATACTTGTGTTGCTGTCACCGCAATTCCGACGGTCTATATTTTAAACACTTTAGCCGTATTTCATATTGATTTGTATGATGATCTGTTGTAATATATACGTGTGTGTACTTGTGGTGCTGACACCGCAAGTTTTACGCTACATGTTTTCAACTCTTTCGACGCATGTCATACGGATTTGTATGATGTTCAGCTGTTTAGTATGCGTGGGTGTCTTCTGGTGTTGCTGTCACCGCCGGTTTTACGGTCAATATTTTAAATTCTTTCGCCGCATGTAATACGGATTTTTATGTTCTTCTGTTGTATACTATGCGTGTGAATACTTGTGTTGCTGTCACCGCAATTCCGACGGTCTATATTTTAAACACTTTAGCCGTATTTCATACGGATTTGTATGATGATCTGTTGTAATATATGTGTGTGTGTACTTGTGGTGCTGACACCGCAAGTTTTACGCTACATGTTTTTGACTCTTTCGACTCATGTCATACGGTTGAGTTATATTTTATCGTCGCGTTTGATACGGTGATGTTCATTTTTTCCACGCAGTTTTTCTTATGATCCAATTTTGTATACCGTATGTCATGAGCTGATTTTAATAGTATCATTGCTTCTCATTTGGTCGGTGGTCTAATTGAACACATATCGACAGGAACTCTAATTCTACATTGGATTATGAGACAGTGCAACGAGCACGAAACTGTAGCAGAGTACAACCGTTCATGCGAAGAGTTGCGGTCCTTTCTGAGGGATGAACGTACTCAAACCGACCTGAGCTCGTCGTGTGTTGCTGCAATAATCTCTTTTGCAGAATCTTTGATCGAAAAGGAGAAGTACTTGGGTAATCATCATTGTCTGTACACAACCAACTGCATGGATTCGGAAACCACGTCTCCAGTTGAATCACAAAACAGCATTGTTAAACAAAAACTCGGAGTGAACGCAAACATGGCCATTCACCGTGGTATCGAGAAAATCACTGAAAACACAAACAGATCCATCCACCTACAAAAAGAAGCAGCCCTACGAGCGTTGAACCAAGACAATCTATCTTCCCGAGCACCTACGAAGAGATTCGTCATAGCCAAAACACAAGCCTTCGCAAATAAGTGTTACGACGATAGAGCATCCTACAAATTGTCTAAGATAGCTTCAGACAAATGGTTATGCTGGCGTTTTGAATCAGCGCAGTGTTCTGAATCAAGCCAAGAGAAATGGCCCCTTTCTGCGTTGCCAAGGTTCTTGAGAGTACGCACAATTAATCGTAAGTATTCCAATAATCTCACCTTCCTTTGGTGCGATCAGATGTGTCTTATGATCTCTTTTAGGAAGAGCACTTCCATAACAAAGGATTGGGAGTTCGTATAACTCCTACACAAAATGAGAATTTGGCCAAAACGTCAATTAAAGAAGTCATATATGGGAGACAGGTCGAGCTCGCTTGCAATACGTCAGTATTTGATTATGTTTGTGCTGATTATGTGTTATCTCAATCGGAGGACATGGGATGCACTACCGACGATTACGATGTTTTCCTAAACTCGTATATGAATCAAAAAGTACAAGCAAACAGTAATTTCGAAGGGAGTGAAGAGGGTGAGAAGATCAACGGTGATGAAGCCACTGGTGAAGATGGCACCGGATTTCAACACGGTGACAAGTTCTTATCGCCAATTGCTAAGAGACTTCAGCATGAGATCGAATTTAGTCATCATTCGCAACAGTTCTCACCATCTGTTGCGAATCTAACGGATGAATTGGATCTCATTTCCGACCGAACTAGAGATGAAATTCGAAAGAGGATTATAACATCGTTGGATGGAGTACTGT
Organism: Cyclotella cryptica; assembly: GCA_013187285.1. NCBI lineage: Eukaryota > Bacillariophyta > Thalassiosirophyceae > Thalassiosirales > Thalassiosiraceae > Cyclotella > Cyclotella cryptica. Next base: position 21,200 of record JABMIG010000400.1, read on the forward strand.
CTTCATCAAGGATGCCTGCATCTTACGCTGAAAGGTTTGAGGCAGGGGTGATGCGCATGATTCGCACTCTTGATACGGAGATTGCCGAGTTCAAAACTAGCTTATTTGAAGAAATGAAGGATAGGACACACGAAACTAATATTGCTGAGCGAGATTCGCAGTTTGAGTTTGCTTGTGATGAAAGGAAGAGCCAAAAAAAGGAAACTCGCAAAAAAAATGGTTTAGATTATTAAACTCTGAATTTTACATTGTCACTATTATTTCACCAGAATATGTCCACTGTTGATTCAGTTACAATCTGATATAGTGGTATTGTTAATATGCCACTGTCTTCATGGTATATGTAACTTCAATGGTGTTATATGTGATAACTAAACTTGCCATACGGTTAATTACTTGCTATCACACTGGAAATAATCAAATCGCAAGCAGTAACAAACAGACACCATAACAAGTAGACCCCCAATTTGTCTAAGTGTTTTTAATGGTAACCGCATTTCACGCAGAGAATGAAGTGGATAAGTGTATATTATATGGTGAATATAAAGTGTTATGTGCTACAAACTAATGTTGCTAGATTATTAAATATACGCTATAGCAACACGTTGGATCGTATAACAAACGGTTACAATGTTGTAACAGCAAGTTACGCGGGCCACAAAATAGGTTAATCGTATGTTATATGCGAATAACACAGGGATAGATGCAGTAACTAAAGTTAGGGTTACTTCCTATACCGTTAAATATACGCTATCACATTGGGAATAATCAAATCACAAGGAGTAACAAATATACCCCTTAACAAGGAGACCCCAAAACGTCAAAGTGTTTTTATTAGTAACCGCATTTTACGCGGAGAACGAAATGGATAATTGTATGTTATACGGTGAAAATAATGTGTTACATACGAAAAAATAATGTTGCTAGACTGTAAAATATACGCTGTCGTCACACGTTGAATCGTAAAACAATGGTAACAATGTTGTAACCGCATGTTACGCGGGCCACGAAAGAGGTTCATCGTATGCTGAACGCTAATAAAACGGGGTTATATGCGATAACTAATGTTGCTAGACCGTTGAATATACGCTATCTTCATGGGAATAACCAAATAACAAACAGTAACAAAACAACACCGTAACAAGTAGACCCCAAAAAGTCAAAGTTCCTTCAATTGGAAGGAAACTGCTCACCCCGTTCACCCGCATTCTCGATTAGCTGACGTACTAGACTGATGCTGTCCAGAGTGTCATTGTAGATGACGTTAGCATCGTCATCTACAACGTGAGACAACATGTCGTTAGACTGATTAGACATGTGAGGAGTAAAGTGAATGAATTCACGTAGAATCAAGAAATGGGGCAGAAACATACGAGAACGTTTCCCTTCGAGGAGCGCAGGCCAACTGACAACAACTCCACCGCTCTTCCCAGCCTTGCCCTTGATTTCGGTCATAGCACGAACATAGTGCAAATAATGTTGCTTCTGAATGTAGGGGGGTTTGTAGTCATATAGGTGACTATCATGGCGCATAATGGTGAGTCTCTTTGAAAGCTCTTCGGAAATATGGAAAATAAACCCAGCGGCCTCTTCACATGTCTGGTCATGAATGACTTGGTCGGCCTGGTATTTCAACAATTCTTGAGGGTCTGTAGGTGGCTTCTGCCGTTCGGCAGACGGCATCATGCTGCAAAGCACAAAGGATGTCGCCATTGCCTGAATCACAAACTTGTCATGAAACGCCTGGGTCTTGGAGATCAGCATCTTCTTGTTGTCCCACTCGGGAGATGGGAACGTGTTCGCAATCGCAGAAAGGACACTGTTGTGATTCCGGGCGACAGAGGGGTGCGTCGGATGCCTGAGGTACAGACTTGCATTGAGTTCCCATGCTTGGTGGTACCTTGCGAGTTGACGCGAGGACACATTGCCGCATAGGAACGGCCTTGATTGAGAGCCGTAGCTCAAGCAACGGTTAACTACACCTTCGAGTTTATATTGTAGGAAAGCGCATACCCAGCCATAGATGGGGGGTAATGCATCTGGGTGAACAACAGGAATGAAGGTTCGGAGTGAGCGTTATAAATGAAAAACAAAAACTATAACGACAGATCGGACTGACCCAATTTCACGATGGGGACTCGGGAGTCGCTTTTCCCATGACACTTCTTGACAATGAGCTCATAATGCATCTTCAGTCCGGTGGGTGAGTAATCGACCCTGTACTCGTCCTCGTCAAATTCGGATTCTTCATCTTTGGGGTCTTCCGAGTCATGTCCTTTCTCAGGGGCACTGTTCACCTCCTCAAAGGGAGCGTCTTGAATGTCCTGTAGAGCGTCTTCAGGAGGCGGCTTCAGCCCGGGGGCATCGTCCTTTTTCTTGGAGGAGGATGCCTTGCGCGTAGCAGTCGTTGCTTGGACCGCACCGTGAGCGGGTTCAGTCCCTGATGCATCGTCCTTTTTCTTGGAGGAGGATGCCTTGCGCGTAGCAGTCGCTGCTTGGACCGCTTCGTGAGCGGGTTCAGTCCCTGGTGCATCGTCCTTTTTCTTGAAGGAGGATGCCTTGCGCGTAGCAGTTGCTGCTTGGACCGCTCCGTGAGCGGGTTCAGTCCCTGATGCATCGTCCTTTTTCTTGGAGGAGGATGCCTTGCGCGTAGCAGTCGCTGCTTGGACCGCACCGTGAGCGGGTGCAGACCATGTTGCATCGTCCCTTTTCTTGGAAGAGGATGCCTTGTGCGTAGAAGTCGCCTGTCGGATCGCACCGTGAGCGGGTTCAGGCCCGGTTGCATCGTCCTTTTTCTTGGAGGTGGTTCCCTTGCGTGTAGACGTCGCTGCTTTGATCGCACCCTGAGCAGGGTCAGAACCGGGTACATCGTCCTTGTTCTTGGAGGAGGATCTGGTGGTACGGACATTGTCGTTTTTCAATGATGCAGATGGTTCCACTCGAGTATTTCGAGGGCTCTTCTTCCTTCCGGAACTCTTCTTGGGGTTAGCCTTGGGGGGTTCGGGGTCGGGAAGAGGAGTGTCGGTACAAGAAACTTTGGATTTCTTGGGTGGGGGACCTAAACAGGGAGTATGTTGGCAATGAGATGTGAGTCCATGTACAACATGTCGTTAAACAAACATAATCACTGCACAAACAACGGTGTCGAATTGAAAACAAGAAACGGTATGATATGCGGGGAAAGGTTTGACATAGAACTATCGATGTGCCATAGGTCATCCCCGTATATTATACGGGGAAACAGATCAGACAAAGCACCGTACGATATGCGGTCAATGTATCTCGGTGAGAAATACGGGTACAGATCACTTATATCACTGTACTAAATCTGGTGAATCAGTGATCACCAGTCACCGTATCATCGGCGATGGAACGGTCCGTTTATAGTATGCGGTTGCGGTCATACAATAATCGCATAATATACGGGCGATTGGGGCACACCAACGTAATACGTACAACATGCGATCGCGTTCACAGCACTACCGCTAATCATACGATGTAGTCAATTGCTCGGGATATGTGTGTTAAAGACACAAAACGAGCACTCACCATGAGGGGAAGTGGGTGGGGTCGGTGACGGCTCGGCCGCATTGGAAAGACCCTCCTCCATGGCTTTTTCGAACTTCTCGACTCTGCGACGCGTAGCGGGTGATCTAGGAAATGGACGGGGCATGATGAATGATCTTCGAGATGGATTGAATTGCAAGGGTGTTGACAACTGCAGATCGATGAGTGACTGAGATTTATGGTCGATTAATGCGATACGGTTGCGGTTAGATAACCACAGTGCAATATACGTGATGCGGGGGGGATTATGTGTATGCGTGGTGAGGCGCAACACAATTACATTAACGGTGGTGCATACAGATGGTGTGATGCGGTGAAAGATTCTGCGTGCGTGTGCGATGCGTTGAGAATTGTGTGGTTCGTGCAGACTGTACGTAAGTATCAGAAATTGCGATCGTGCCAAATGGTCTGGGCGATCAGCCCAAAATGAAAATGCAAATGGCTAAGAGAAAGAGATACCTTAAAAAAAGAAGATAACATAAATACATACAGTCATTAATAATGAATATAAGGGGGAGACACCATAACCGTAAGTTATACGTTAACGTATGCACTCCAAATAGTGGACCCCATTGGAATATTATATTATTTCTAATTGTTCTAGTCCGGTCCAGGATCTCACAGCCATGGGCATGAAGCCCAACACCACAACTCTCTCAGAGATGTGCTTACATCTCTGGAGCGAGTATCCAGTCACGTAGCGAGACTGTGTCAGTTTGGATTACGGTTACCATACGTACGTAGCATACTCGATGTCTACGTGAGTGTGTACCACACATTTTATCTAAGCCTATCTTGGTGAATTTTTAGTAAATAAATACTTCCTCCTTTTCACCCAAAACGGCTGTATGCGTGGGCAGGACAGTTGTTGTTGTTGTTGTTGTCGTTGTTGTTGTCGTTGTTATTGTCGTTGGCGTAGTTGTTGTCGTTGTCGTTGTTGTCGTTGTTGTCGTTGTTGTCGTTGTTGTCGTTGTTGTCGTTGTTGTCATTGTTGTCGTAGTTGTCATCGTTGTTGTCGTTGTCGTCGTCGTCGTCGTCGTTGTTGTCGTCGTCTTCGTCGTCGCTGTCGCTGTCGCTGTCGCTGTCGCTGTCCTTGTCACTGTCGTTGTCGCTGTCGTTGTTGCTGTTGTTGTTGTTGTTGTTGTTATTGTTATCATTTTTGATGTCATTGTTGTCATTGTAGCCCTTGTTGTCATTGTAGCCATTGTTGATTAATGTCATTATTGTTGCTGTTGTCATTGTTGTCCTTGTTATCACTATATGCAGTTTTTGGTTTTCTTTTTCTTTTTCTCTTCCTCTCTTTTTTCATTTTTTTTTCTTCTCTTTCTCAAAATTTCTTTTCTTTTTTTTTTTTTTTTTTTTTTTTTTTCTTTTTTTTTTTTTTTTTTTTTTTTTTTTTTTTTTTTTTTTTTTTTTTTTTTTTTTTTTTTTTTTTTTTTTGACCTAAGCTGAAAAGTATTAAAAAATCTTGATGTGGGCTTTTCAGCTTTGTTATTTTGTGAGTTAATTTAGATCATATTGTGAATTAACAATCCACCATGATGAACCATGATGAAGCAAACATGCTTCATTTTGGCAAAACGAGACTATGTAGAGATCCATGTAGAACTGGTACATTTCAGTGCTAATGACACAGTGAGAGCTCTTCTGTATCTTGAAGCAATGGATCTCTTCTGTATCTTGAAGTGATGTGGATTCTGTGTCAGTATATCCTGACTCAGAGCACCTTATCCCAAATGGTATTTTTGGGTAATGAAACAATTCTTGCTATTTAGCAAGACTGCAAATCTTAGGGGGATGTCCAGCATCTCCTAAGAAATTAAGGGTATCTTTCAGGTACTCTTAGAGTACTGCTGTAGAGTAGATAATTGGCCTATGTCACTCGCCCCCACGAATGGAGAATCAGGTGAGTTGTGTAAAAAAACCTTTTCATTGAAAGGAAAAACATCAGGCTTTTGTTGTAATGGAAGACACTTGTACATGACAAGACGTTCCTACTTTGTAGTGACTACGAAGTAAAGGTTGTAAGCGTAAGTGTTAGTGGAGAGAGGAGTTTAGAGTGATTAACTGACAGTATATTTATTTTTAAGTGTCTGCAGTGTCAAAGTATGGTGTTACTCTCCTAATATTCAATCGTTCTGATTTTGTTCCGCGGTGAACCCTGATTGTACCATTCGTATGGACTGTAGATATAGTCCAAGGATCTTTATGGTATTTGCTTTCAGATTTGCGGAGGATACCTTCTTTGCGAAGAAGTACTTTGTCACCAACCTTGTAATCCCAATCGACGCGAGACTTGTTTTCACGTTCGGTATTGCGATCGGTTTGGCGTTGCCTGTGATCTCCTATTTTGTTCCAGTCAGCCAGGAAGGGAATGTCAAACAGCATGTCCCTACCAAATATTGCTGCACCTGGAGAGGCTTTGAGTACTGTGTGGTATGTGGAGCGAACGGCCCATGCAGCATCTGTGAGGAAGTCTGCGATGTCACTAGGTGTCACTGTATTGGCCATGTCTAATTCAGTGGTACGGAGCATTGTCATGATTACTTGATGCATCCGTTCTAGTATTGCGCTTTGCTTGAGGGTTCTTGATGCTGGTTGGCTTACGCTTGATACCGTATGAATCACATAAGGTTTCGAAATTGAGCTTGAACTCGCTTCCATTGTCGTAAATGATTACTTGACAACGTGGGTAACGGCTAAACCAGATCTTGTTAACTAAGGAGCCTACCTGTGCTGATGATTTATCAAAGTAAGCTTCCTTAGGTTTATTATGTGTGTTAGTACCCTTGCGGCCCCTTTTACCCGTGGGAGCAACAGAAGTCACTTCTGTTACCGGTAGTTCCACAATCTCGAACCAACTGGTTGCTGGATCTATCATTGTGACACACATAAAGTCAATTTCAGTGCCGTCTTGGCCCTTGAGGGTGTATGGTCCTATTAGGTCCACACAGAGTACTTCCCAGGGGTTGGAAACAACCAATTTTGTAGGTAATTTACCATACTTACGTTGGCGTCGTTTGTTGACTTGGCATTTATGACAATTTTTGACAAAGGTGCGAACAGAGCGTCGCAAACCTTTCCAATACATCGCAGCGCGAAGAGTCTCTTCGAGACGAGTAGTCCCCGGATGCTGCAGGTAGTGATGGTACCACTGTACTGCTCGCTGCTGGAGTTCCTGTGGGATGACAAGCTTGCCATCTTTGCACAGTACTTGAACATTTTCTACCAGCTGAGGTTTGTACTTCTCAAGCAGGCTGAGTTTGTCCAGCGTTTTATCCGTGTGTTGAGCTGCGGCAATCTCCCGAACTGTCAGGGGATATATTGCATTCTCTTCGCTGCGGTTGGCAAACACAAAGTTCATGAGGTCTGAGTGTTTGTCTGGGGATGGGTCCTCTTCTGATTGCATAGTGTAATAACACCAGCATTTTGTGAAGGTCATCCAGTTTTCCTTGATGTCCACTGCTGGACCAAAGTCAAGGCGTGAAATCGCATCCGCAACTGTGTTGTGGATTCCTTTGATGTACACGATTTCAGGACCATATTCCTCTAGCAGTAAACGCCAACGGTAAACCCTGTCACAGGTCAATCCGAGTGCATCTTGCATGAGGTTCTTGTGGTCTGTGTAGACTACAATTTGTTGGCCCCACAGCATCCCTTTGAACTCTTTGAGTGTTTCAACAATGGCTAGAAGTTCAATTTCGGTTACGCTGTACTTTTGCTGACAGACAGAGAGTTTTCTGCTGAAAAAAGCTATTGGCCGGTTGTTCTGAGTAATGACGGCTCCAAGTTGTCTCTTGGAACCATCAGTATAGATCTCAAACCCTTTTGAGTAATCAGGGTAGGCCAAGGACACATCTTTTGCAATAGTGGCCTTTACATCATCGAATGCTTTTTGATGTTCCTCAGTCCATTTCCATGGTTTCTTTTTAACCTTGAGGAGTTTGGACTTTTTGGTGTGACCACACTCGCCGACTAGGCTTGTGAGTGGGGCAAGCATTTCGCTGCGTCTTGCCCAAAGATCTCGATAGTATTGGACCATGCCAAGGAATCTACGGAGGTCTTTGACATTTTTGGGCGGTGTCAGTGCAAGTATCGACTGTACCTTCTTGGGTTGTGGTTTTATACCATCTCGTGAGAGTATGTACCCAAGATATTCTGTTTCTATGGCACAGAAGTTTGATTTGCGAGCATTGACTTTCAAGTTCGCATCTTGCAGTCTGGAGAGGACCAATTCCAATTTAGCCAGGTGGTCTTCCAGGGTTCCCTTTGTGATGCATAATAGATCATCAATGTAAGCTCTTACGAACTCAAGGGTGGCCATTAGTTCCGTCATTTTTGATTGAAAAATGTCAGGAGAACCAGCAATACCCATTGGTAACCTGAGGTAAGAGTATTTACCCCATGGAAATATAATGGTGCAGATTTTGGATGCATCTGGATCCAACCTAATGGTGTAATAGCCCATGTTTAAATCAAGGGCAGTTGCAAAAGTGAATCCTTCTAGCTCTTGCATGACTGTGCTAATTTTAGGTAACGGGAATGGTTTTCTAACTATTCTTTTGTTTACTTCTCTAAAATCACTTAGGAAACGTACAGTCTGATCTTTTTTGGTACTATGAATGAGGGTGAAGCCCATTCAGATGCGGGCTGCCACTCTAGTACGCCCAGGTCACACAGTCTTTTGAGCTCTTTCATGAGAGTCTCTTTGAGTGAGTGAGGTACTGGGTAAGCTCTGCCATGATATGGTTTGGCACCTTCCTTTAATTCAAAGGAGACAGGCTCTGTGTTCCAATCACCTAGTGTACCATCAAAGAGGTCCTCGTATTTACGGAGGAGCTCTAACAACTTGTTTTGATCTTGTAAACTGAGGTGAGGGACAGTTGGTGTCAACAACTGATTGGAGGTCTGCTTTTTCATATTTTGCATCTAAGATGTGAACTGCGCGCTGAGTGGCTTCCTCAGTACTACGTGGTTCATGAATCATGCTGTGGTTAACTGACCAAGCTTTTTCAATCTTAGAGCTGGTAGCAAGACTGTTGATGTCTCTCATTGGCAAGATGATCTCATCAATGGTAATATCCTTTGTTCGAAAATCCAGAACAATTCCAAGCTCACTTAGTGTTTTTACACCTAAGATGAGGTCAAACGCTGGCTTTGCCATCTTTTTCCATCATACTCGACAACATCAGGTTTAACTGTGTATTCCTTGCTGTTGGAGTAGTCTACGAATTTTAGTGTGACTTCGCCTCTTCCTTTGGTTTGGAAGCACCCATTCGACGTGTGCCAAGACTTTGACACCTGCCTAGCCAAGTAGGGAAAGCGTTTGTTGGTTCCTTTTTCATGGAACATGAGGTCACCATCAGAACCAGTGTCTAATAGTACTCTCAAGAAGTTGTTTTTGCGACTCCTGGACAAGTGTTTGAGTTTTGTCGAGGACTGACTTCCGGTCGCTAACTTTTGCACAGCTAACACTGCTGTCACTGAATCTACTGAGTTCTGTGGGCTAGGTGTTTGTGGTGGCTGTGTATTATGTAGAGGGTCCAAATCTGAGTTTGGTTCTACTTGGGTATTGGTGGATAGATTCGAAGTGTCTTTGAGACTTTTCAAAGTTGCGTCCATCAAGGGACTCGAATAATCCTTAATTAAATTTTTTGATTTAATTCAAATTTTTGATTACTGGTAGTTTTAATCGGACCAGGGGTAGTATAATTTTCTAACTCATGGCTAGTTTTAATTTTCTTACTACATACAGGAATTTCCCCGGTACTACCCGACCCATCACTTCAGGAGGAGTCGGAATCGCTGTCACTTTCGTACTGACGGCGACGTTTCTTGCCTTTTTTGTTGGCTTTCTTGAGAGACTTCTCGAGTTTCTCCATTCTCGCTACGACCTGTGCGTAGGATTTCTTGGCGCGG
>JABMIG010000400.1:30695-90695 GCA_013187285.1 Cyclotella cryptica
ACGGGATTTCGTAGGGCTGACGTGGCGCTACTACTTACCGTCGCTCAATAGACGATGGCTCTACTAGCGATCACCTGGACGTTGAACGCTCGACTGACGGAAGACAGACGCGACGAAGCAGGACTTGACGTAAGTCGGTACGATGACGGACGGTCGAAGGCAGTGTGGAGCTGGACAGACGATCCAGAAAAAAATTCGCTCGAGTAGGTTATCGATCGATAGTGACCTAAGCTGAAAAGTATTAAAAAAATCTTGATGTGGGCTTTTCAGCTTTGTTATTTTGTGAGTTAATTTAGATCATATTGTGAATTAACAATCCACCATGATGAACCATGATGAAGCAAACATGCTTCATTTTGGCAAAACGAGACTATGTAGAGATCCATGTAGAACTGGTACATTTCAGTGCTAATGACACAGTGAGAGCTCTTCTGTATCTTGAAGCAATGGATCTCTTCTGTATCTTGAAGTGATGTGGATTCTGTGTCAGTATATCCTGACTCAGAGCACCTTATCCCAAATGGTATTTTTGGGTAATGAGACAATTCTTGCTATTTAGCAAGACTGCAAATCTTAGGGGGATGTCCAGCATCTCCTAAGGAATTAAGGGTATCTTTCAGGTACTCTTGGAGTACTCCTGTAGAGTAGATATTTGGCCTATGTCATTGTTATCCTTGATGTCCTTCTAGTTGTGTTTGTTAGATTGGTTGTGGTTGTGGTTGTGGTTGTGGTTGATATTGTTATTGTTGTTGTCGTTGTTGTTGTCATTGTTATTGTCATTATCTTTGTTGTTGTTGTTGTTGTTGTTGTTGTTAATTTGTTGTTGTCGATTTGTTGTTGCCGCTGTTAATGCTGTTGTCGATGTTGTTGTTGTTGTTGTTGTTGTTGTTGTTGTTGTTGTTGTTGTTGTTGTTGTTGTTGTTGTTGTTGTTGTTGTTGTTGTTGCCGTTGGTGTTGTCGTTGTCGCTTTTGCTTTTGCTGTCTCTGTCGTTGTTATTATGTCTATTGTTGTTGGTGTTGGTTTTGGTGCTGGTGTTGGTGTTGGCATTGGTGTTGGCATTGGTGTTGGCATTGGTGTTGGCATTGGTGTTGATGTTGGAGTTATCTTGGATTCTGTGACTTTCTTGATCTTGGGCAAAACTGAAGGCAAGTTTTGTATGGGGATCAGACTCAGAGGAGAGAAAACGGGTCAGTGGCGGGTATATCCCATTGACAAGGTAAAACAACTTGTCAAATACTTCACCGTCAACCAAGAAGTCAAAGTCCAATTTGTCATGTCGACCGTCAATCATGTACTCATACAGTGATGATCGTTCCCTGATATTGATATTGTTGAGAGTGCCTGGAAAACCGAAGGCAGTGTGCCAAAACCATAGGGTGTTGTCGACGATGGCTTCGAGTTCAATGCTTGCGTACTTCTCGCAGCCCTGAAATTGCTCCTTCCATGCAGTTGGACACCTCTTCCAGTGGACCTTGGTAATGTCTAGACCATGATCCCTGGGACCATGTGGACTCTTTCGTGCATTGAAACTATGTTCCTTGTGTCGGTCTTTGTAGGTCTTCCGAGGTATTTATTAGCCAACGGGCAACAACTCACAATTCCTTTCAAGAGGAAGGAAACACATCTTCTTGTGGTCGACTCCCCCATCTGAAAGTAATCCACGAAGGCATTTCCGGATACACCGTAGCATACCACCTTCATTGACAAGAGGAATTTGATGTACTGGCAGATTGTTGGCTTACCTGCACGTCATACTGTTTGCCTCCAAAAGGAGTGCCTCTTTGCCAAGTTTGTGACAAGCATTTCAGCCATTGACCTGGTGATTCCAAATGTGCGCTCAAAGGACTTGTGTGGGAAACGAAGGACAGGCCCCATCCAGTCATCTTACACACACCAACAAGCCCTCTCATGGTTGTAGTTGCTACGCTGCCTCTTATTCGTGTGGGTGTTATCTGTGATTGCAGAGCTCTTTCCTCTCTTCCCGTTTAATGACCTGATGTTGTTCTCGTGAATGAACTCTAGAATCATATCCCGGATGACGTCTTGTGGAACTTCAACATCTTTGGGGGGAGGGAGAAGCAACGATTGCAATGGCAGCTGCGGCAGCAATGACCTGATATGTACAAAACACGACCCATAGATAGGAATTGACAGGATTGTTTGACATCGTAGAAGTTGAAGCAGACGGGAGAATCAGTGCGGTGAAATGAAGTGTCGACAATGAGATTGAGAATGGGGGTGTCAGAATATTTGATGGATTCGTCAGCAACACAAACGGGCTATGTTAATTAGGCATACATGCAGACACAAATTGAGAAGGGCTATCAAAAAGGTTGGCGCTTGCGACTAGCATGGTCTTAAAAAACGAACAGAGGGCTAAAGAAAATCGTTTTCGATGACTTGGATTAGGGCTAATGAAAAATTTTGCGCACAGGCAATAAGCCCACTCGGTGCCTCACACAAACCTGAAGGTCAACTTTGTGATATCAGGTTATGAGTGCAAAATCCAGACGAAAACATTTTCATTCTTGTGTGAAATCGGAGCTCACCCAAGAATGAAGTTCATATTCATGTAGGTGTCCAAGGGCTTATAGGGACAACAAACAGGTGCACCTGAACACGAAACATGAGAAATAAAATATACTTAGTAAGTCTCTTTGCAATTTATGAAAAAAATGTCATTAGATGTATCTAATTCCTACTTATCCATTATTCAAAAAACCACGTAGGACAACCAACCAGCTGAAGGGGTATCATAATGCATTCTTCTCACAACATTGGGTATCTTTGATTCAGCTTCTACTGAAGTCCATCTGTAGGTGCACACTTTACCGTAAGGACGGAGAAACAAAAATGCACACTAAAATGAGATTATGTAAAAATTGGATGAAGTTTATGTAACTATACATGTGACCGTAAAGTTGAGCCTGAGAAAATTAAAAAAATTGGCGCAAACGATGTAACTTTATTGTGATACTGTAGAAATAGACCAATTTTCTACAAAGATGAACCAATCGGATTGTTCAGATCCATTGCATTCAACTGACAATAACTTGCACAAGACTGTTCAAACAAGCAAAATCAGAACACCATTCAAAAGCTCATAAAAACATCTTTCGGTCGATATAAGGTTGTATCGATCGATATAAGGTTTTAAATATTTTTTGCTCCACCTGTGATGTCATTTTTGTGGGGCACACAGATGAACGACAGAGCATGAGTGCTCTTATTGTATTTAGCCATCTTAAATATAGACCCCAGCCTACCTTAAAAATTGAAATAGACCCGGGATCAAAGTAGACCATGAGCCAATCAAAAATCTTGGGTGTAGATATTTTTTAGAACCCAAACCCCAACCATACAGACCCTAGGACTGTACCTTTATTTTTGCCTCGCTAGGGTCTTTATTGCAGATCATAACCCATTTAAAAATAGACCTCAGAAAAATATAGATCCCATGACTGGGAACAGTAACAACCCAACATTAGTATTGGTTCTACACCTGAGGTCTGAATAGTTTGGTCCACCTTTGGGGTACCCTCACAAGCTATTTTTTATTTCAAAATTATGCCGACCAGCGTCTGTGTGAAAAAATGGACTGGGGTTAATTACATCATAACGAAATTATATTTGTTATGGAACACTGGAGAAAATCCCTATTAATCCCTATTTCCTATCCGCTATTCCCCAACAAACCACATCTAAGCAAAAACCACAAATGTAAAGAAAATTAGGATGAAGGATCTCATGATTGGATGGGACTGTGGCCAATTTTTACAATAGTTGTCACTACTTATGATCACTTCTAGTGGTCAGTGGTAGAGACTATGAGAGTACCCCTCTCCATAGTCCCATTCATAGCCAAAAATGCCAAAAACTGCAGCTGTCACGTTCAAGGATTAAGTATGTTTGGCATGGTAATAGCCAACATCCAACACACCAGAATCATTATTGACATTATTGGCTATCCAACCATTCATGGGGGCTCAACGACCCATCAGAATGTTGCTTTATTTGTGTCTGTTGGTGGCTACAGAGCATCATCAATTCAAAAGTTTTTACCTATGCTTGTATTAGTTCCTACAGGGGATCGAGAACAGAAGTTGTGTTGTCACTCAGATCATGATTATTTTACAGGCAAGACACCTTCATTTCATTGTTGACAATCTATCACTGTGGTAGACCATTGACACAATCAATACACAAACAGGTTACCCAATCAATCTCAACCACACTCATCGGCATCAATATTTCTCATGCACAATCGTTTGCAGCCTTCAACAATGAACGATCAGTACTCCGCAAGTCTATCATCTATTGAAGCCTTCAACAATCAATGATTTCTACAAAACCATCGATCAATCTATTGAAATACACCAGCCCAAGTCATGCCATTGCCTGTACGTGTCCACACACAGAGCTATGCAATGTTGACACAGTAAAGCTACGTGAGAGCCCCCCAGACATTCCAACAGAAGCAGGTAGGGGAGATGAAAACAACAGCAAGCCCCGCAAAACATCTCCCATTTACTTCCCTTCTTCTGATCCCTTTGAAACCGTTGGAGAGTCATACAAAGTGTTCTCTAATTTGGGATTCCCTCGGATGGAGCACCTTTTTTGGATGATATTCCATGGGATAAAAATCCGAACAACATTGATTGCAATTCAATCTTGTTTGAGAAATTCTATCCATCACTTAAAGGAAAGGCAGCTGTATTGGATGACTGCTTATCTCATGAATCCACCAATCCTGATCAACCTAATGTGTGGAAGGCTTGAGTGTAGGATTACAACATTAAATTTCGCCACCCATGTGCTGACAATCCTGATGCTTTGGAAAGGATCTGTATGACTGCCATGATAACAGCTGTGTTAGAGGTTCACAAGGGAATTATAGGTCTCTGACAACGTGGGAGCTCATCAGTTTCCAAACTACGGACAGTACATTTTGAAAGAATACTTCAAGGCATTCATCTACAGTTTCCCTTACCTTCGGGTGGAAAAGAAATATTGGGATGTGAATAGTTTAGAACTTCCTCTTGATTTCTTTGTTCCTTTCATTGCTGAGTACAATAGTTTGAGAACCAATGCTCTTCATGTCAGATATCTTATGTTGGATGAGAGTATGCCAGGATGGTGACCCAAGACAAGAAAGAGAGGTGGCCTTCCACATTTCTCTCATGAGCCAAGGAAGAACGTTCCTTTGGGCACAATGAAAAGGAATGCAGTGGAGTGCACAACGGGCATATTTGTGCATCATGATCTGGTTGACTCTTCAAATGAGCAGTGGAAGAAGAAATACAGTCAGCCACCTGATATATCCCATCTACCAAAGAAGGAGGAGATCAGCTATCACTGCGCCAAAGTGTTACATCAGTGCAAGGAGTGTAAAGTTGTGGAAGGTGGATGGGCTGGTGGAGATGCATGGTTTGGTTCAGCCAAAAGCTGTGTCAAACTCAAGAAGCACTTCAATGTCTATTTAACTTTCATCATCAAACAACATGTTAACTGCTTTCCCATGCAGGTGATGCACAAAATCCTTGCTGCAAGACTTGGATCGAAACCTTTCAGACTCTGGGTGGTAATGCAAACAACAATTGACGGGGTGGGACTCATTGCAATGGCATATCCTTGATAGACTCGGGCCAGCTTCTAAGGCAGCTGCCTAGTTGCACACGCGTCGCATCGCCCTATCTGTAGCCAGCTAAGGACTACACTGGACGGACGTAGGACGTAGGACCCCCATACCCCTACGTACGACATTATCCTACTCAGTACAGACTGTCTTCACACTTGCCTGTAAGACTACAAAATGCGCGGGAGCACCACACACCACCATCTTGCAATGCACATCACTGTGAAGACACTCCCGTCCTCACAAACCTTCTCCTTCGATTGCTCGACCGATTCAACCAATCAAAACGCTAGCTTCCTCTTGGCTAACACCCTTCGGAAAAGTTTTCACCGTTACCCTCCGCCTGCGCGAACGCTCCGGCCTCTCCTCCACCATGTCGTCTGTCTTTTCCCACGCCCAAGGTACGTATATGGTTGCCATGGGTTTGATCCGTCTATGCAGTGGTCCCGACCATTGGATGGCTCTCGTTCCTTCCTGCACGGACGTGGAACCTACCACGTCCTGGGACCCTCTAGAACCTTCCCCGGCAGTTCATCCACTCCTGCCACGGCAGGTCCTCGCTCACACGTGCGATCTCTCACACAGGTTGCCCTGTCTCACTCCTCAGTCTCGACCACTTCCGGTCTCACCTCCACACCCACGCGGGTGCTTTCTCCACACTCGCTCATCACGCTCCACAAGACCGGCAGCGTCAATGCCGCCACACTCACTTCCGGCTTCAAGAAGTCACTCTCCACTGCCAAGCGCATCCTCGCGCTGGCGAACAACAACCTGTTCGCCGGGTTCTACGTGATCACGCCCCACAAGCACATCCGTCCCATCCAGCCACAATGCTGCACGCTCACGGACCCCGACACCGGGGTCAAACTCGAGTACCTGGTCAGGCTGGGACTTTGTCAGCCTCCAATCCAATCGGCCAATCCAAACTCGTGACAGATTTTCTGAAATTGCAATGAAATCTACCGGGTCTGACTTTGTACGGTACTCGGAAGATCGATCGTATCCAATCGTTCAACACAGTTTTCCCACCACAAATATTCCACTTCAACCATCCATCGCCCCACACTCTCGGCGTTCTCTTCTCCACAACACCCTCCATATTTCGATGCATCTGAGCATCATTCCATCTCGCGATGAGGTTTATTGTTGCATTTAGAGTGATCGCGAACTGCGTACTCTCTGGTACGACCCCTTTGGGTGTCTCTGGTGCGTCAGCGCTGTTGACACGGTCTTCCAGCGTCAGGAAAAAGCGCAAGACGTCTGCTGCCCCTTCATCACAAAACTCTCGTGTGCGTCAAAGTCCAAGACTCCATCCAAGCACAAGCAAAGGCCGAAAATCTTCAGCTGTCATAGTCCCACTTGCTTTGGATAGTCAGTTATCCACAATCAACGAGAACGAGGTCACGCCTTCTTCTCCTGAACTCCTCGACAACTCACAGGGTAGTGTTGTCCCTGGAACCGAACTCCCCCCACTCCCTCCTGTTCCTTCTGTTGCTCGCGCTCGTTCACATGATTCCTCTTCGTATGAAGATGACAATGATAAGTCTTCCTCATCTAGTGATTACACACCTCGCGCAGATAACACCCCGACAAAAAACCATCGAGGAGGAAGATGAATCTGATTTAGGTGTGCAACTTGGGCAACCAACAGAACCCACCTTCGCTACAGATTTCTGTTTCGGTCAATTCGACGGTGAGTATGACATGAATGACCGCCAAGGATTTTAGTTTCCATGAGAGAGTAATGCATCATTTGGGAGGGCGCCGAATTGACAATAACAATAGGCTTTCTGTTGAGTTCGCGTGTATTCTCGAGGCGGGGACCATCGTCACCGACAAACATACCATGGAGAGCAGGGAGATCGACCTTCATTTTGAAGAGGAATATGTGCGTATTATTGATGGTTTTCGCCCTGAAGACTTTCAGGAGAGGTCGCTCCAAGCGGTGATGAGGTCAAAGCTCTATCGTGCGAACAAGACTTTACAGGGACATCGCCTCAAGAAGAAGTTCGGGAGATTCGGGCAGAGATAAGATCTGAATGGGTCCCAATGTTGCCCATGAACATTAGCCAACTTCGCAAGTGGTACACAATTAAGAGACTCCTACAAGAAGGTAATTGTCAAAATCTACCGTGACTGCAACGTAAGTATTGAGATGTTTCTTTGATTAATTCGTTCTATTCTCACTTATTCTTCTTTTGAAACGCAGCCAGGATTGACGGCCGACCAACACGACGACGATGTCTACAAAGACATTCCATCGGATCGGTGGCTATACCCTGACAGCAAGGCGAGGTTGCTTTTGAGCTGCATGGTGCATCGAAAGAATAAGGAGATCGCGCCACTCTGCACCGGACATCAGCGCGGAAAGAACAGAGAGACGCAAAGGAAGGAAAAAGAGAAAAGGATCCAGAAAGAGAGGGACGACGACAGAGATGAAAGACATAAGCGATACATGGACGACCCGCGGATGCAGCGCCAGCAACAGCTCCAGGAATATGTCGCATGAATGGCAATTATTGATAAGGATATCGACGCAATTGGTAAGAAAGCTGCATATGTCGATCACATGATTGAGATTTACATGAAGACGAGGGATAGTCTTGTTGCGAAGCATGGCGAGGAATGGTTTGATGATAAGATCGCTGACCTGGTAGCCATGCTACCAGATGTGAACAAGTCTCTTTTGCAGCAACATGATATCGGTACCATCGGAACCAATTCGATCAATGACAATTCAGAAGACGATAGCACTTCTATCGACAGGACACCAGTTTAAAGTAATTTAATGTTTTAGCCTCTTAACATTTGAGTATCATCTGATATATCGTTTAATATATTCGATTGAACACTTCATTAAGTTCTTCATTACACATTACATTTAAAGAGATAAATATTAACGTTGTTGTTTCTTTGCCTCTCGAGATACATACTCCACATGTTCAGCCAATAACAACCTTCTTTTTCCCCATAGCATTGCTTGCACCTTTTCATCTTGTGTTACACAACGAGGACTAATCCCATCACCAGGTTCAGCAATCCAGATTGCATCTTGACCCAACCCAGCACCACAACCCACAGTTGTATTATTATCTCTTGACTCCATCTCCGACAACATCATGTTGTGTAGGACGCTGCAGACAATAAAAATGTTTTCTACCACCTCAATGTTGTCGAATCGAATTCCATATTCCAGAATCTTCCAACGCTTCTTCAAAATACCAAAAGTGCATTCAACATCCTTCCGTACACTCTCTAACGTGCTACTGAAGTAGCCCTTTTGGGAAGCTGAACCAGAATGCTTGAACGGACAAACCAATATTGGCCAGCGAAGATAGCCCCCGTCGCAAATAAAGTAAATACCACGGGACAACAATCGCTTCCCAAGCAAATCGAAATGTTCCCATACAACATCCTTGTACCAATCTTTTTTGAGCTTACTTACTGTTGGATCGAGTTTGACAATGTGTTGGTCATTTCTTGTTCCAAACTGGACTGGAGATATCCCCAGAATCTCGCGATCATGTCCGGTCACAACTTCGAAGGCTAAAGTGGGAAAGCCTTCTTTACCTAAACTCCGATTGTAGTCCCCCACAGGACAGTTGCTCCACTTGAGATGTACGATGTCAATGGATCCACCGCACCCAGGAAGCTTCTTTGTCGAGTATCGATCCATCACTTTCTTCAGGTCTTCGATATTGTCGGGGTATTTTATGTAATCAGTTTTAACCGAACTAAGCTTCTTCACAAACTTGTGAAAGAAGAGTCGGTGGTCCTCCGCAGACAACTCTGTATTTGCTTTCAACTGGCGGAACGGGGTATGATTCCCCAGAACATTGAGAGTTCCCAAAATTCTTAGTTGTGTTTTCACGAAGAATACTTCTTCATCGACGTCGCGTTTGGAGGGTTTACACCATCCCCTGTCAAGGAATAAGTGTGTGAGTTCATCAACCTTGTCGAGCGTGACGCGAAAGTAGCTACGAAAGTCGGACCAACGATTGCGAGATGAGAGACGCCGTGTCATATCCCTGACATCATGATGGAGGAATTTGCGATGAATTTGCGATACCAGTTCGATTTCATAACATCCCCAAACTGGTAGGGGTACTCGTTCGGGAATCGAGGACATGTGTATGCTTCATTAGCTGGTTCCTCCTCTTCTTCTGCATCGAAGTCAATGGCAGTTGGTGGATTGTCGTGAGTTGTAGGATGCTCTTCCGACAATAGAGATGGGGCAAATTGACGTAGCGCCTCCACAGTAAATGCCTTGAACAGGTCAGGGCTGTGGTCCGTGATGCCATAGAGGTCTTCCGCTTTACGCAGGAGGTTGCGGGAGGAGGATAAGATCTTCCAGAAGGAATTCATGATGTGGGGCGGCAATGATGGGGCGTCAGAATTATTTGTGGCAGAAATGTGTTTCGTTTTTGTATGTAAATTTATCTAGTAAAAATCGGATTGGTCGATTGGACGTCTAGGGGAAAATGGGGTCCAATAGGAGCAGCTATTGGACAATTGAACTCGTGACAGAATGGATCGGCCAATCGAAAATCTGGCTGAAGGCGATTGGACGCGATCATTGAACCGAACAAAGTCATCAAAAACGAGTGCCAATAGCCCAATCGGGTTCGTGGGACTCACTCCGATCCGATCGGATCGGCCTATTCGACCGACAAAGTCCCAGCCTCAGCCATAGCAGTAATGACCCCAGGTTCCTCAAGGCCGAGTACACCCCGGTCGACGTCGCCGGCACGTACGTCTGCCTCGTTGACACCGCCACAGCCGACGTCCCGGCTTGCTACCGCTCTGGCCTTGCCTTCACGGCAGCCGACCTCACGGGCACCCACACTCTCGTTCTCCAGGAAGGCGCCACCTACAAGGCATTCCCCGTTCCTCTCTCCCTGCCTATCCCTTACGGCATCAATGACACCGCCAAAGGCACAGTCACCGAGTCCACCATGGACATCCTCGACACCACGGTCATGGACGGGGCCTTCTGGGCACGCTGCATCCTTGCCCACGATAAAACTTGCTACGATGAGCTCATCCCCTGCACTGCAGAGGGCGTGGGCAAAGTTGTGCACCGACACATCCTCCCGCGCCTCCTTGCCGGCCAGTCCTGGGGACAACCCTCGAGCTGCAAACTCACTCCCATTGGCGAAGATGAAGAAGACGAGGCAAAACCCGCCATCGACACCCTATCCTCACGCGTCCTCGAGATCACCGATCTCTCCACCCGAAGCGTGGCACTGCCCGCCACAGTTGCCACCTTGCACGGCGACATCGATGGCCTGGATCTCGACGTCATTGGCGACGGCAACCCTAATCTAGAAGGACACACCCCTCAATGAGCGCCTTCGCGACCGAGCAAAACTAGCCAACCTTGGCTGGGACCGCAGTGCCGAGTCCATCCACCTCCATACACTCACCGAGAACGGCGATTGGCTCTATTGCAGCCCGGACAGGGCGGGCATCAACAAGGCCATGGCGAACATGTTCGCCAACATCCCTGAAGCACTCTCCCAGTCCACGGACTTCCTCCACCGCGAGGTTGACCTCCCTCGCCACAACCCTCTTGTGTACGCCCAGTACGCGACGAGCTACTACGAGGTCTCCTCGATGCAATCCATCGAGCTCACCGGCAAGAGCAAAAAGTGCTTCCGCTTCTTCTACCTCGTCCCGGACTCCAAGTCCCTCGCCGAGGAACACGAATCAGCTTCCTACGACCGCGAAGCTGAGGAACTCCTCGGCGAGGCCATGACGAATCTCAGCAAGGTCAACACGACCATCACCACGAGCACGGCAATCACCACCATGTACCATCTTCGTGCGTACCTCGCGCATCTGCGCCGTCATCGAGGCTCAGTTCATCTGCGATCTGTCCCTCAAGGATATCCACACGCCCGCCATGTTCATCGTGGCCTGCACCTTCGCACTTCACCTCTCGTCCACATCCATGCGGGCTTCCCTGAAAAAGAGCAACCGGCCCCACAAGCCCCTCGTCCTGTGGATGGTGCAGATGCTCGACCAGTTGAGCATCCTGCTCACGCATCCGCTCCGCCACACCAAGAACGCATACCTCCTTGCCAACGACAGGATCTCGGAGGTCGCGACCGACAAGTTCGTCAAAGCCTTCGAGCTCCTCGACGATTGCGTCAGCACTCTGCGACAATTCGAGTGCGGCACGGGCACGATCCCATCCTGTCCTCTCCTCCAAGCCGACGAGGCCAGAGCCGTCAAGGTAAAGCTCGACAAGAGCACGAAATGCACTGCCGGCAATGACAATGCGGGTACGGGGTTTGTCACACCCGACCACAAGCGCCAGCACACTGGAAAACCCGGCGACCCTACGCCGTCCCCGGACTATCTCTCCGGCACCCTCATATAAATTGGGTCCGACATGATGCCGACAATCAGCAAAGCTACTCCCTCTCTCCGCCTCTGTGCAGCCCGTCAGCGCGTCGGCCGCAACTGCCCGCACGGCACCTCCTGTATGATGATCCATGATCTGGACATCTCCAAGTGGCCGGATGCGACCTTCGCGAAGTGGTCCGCCCTCATCGAGAAGATGCCGGCCCTCGAGTGGAACCGTAAGGTAGTCGATCCGGCCAAGGTATCTGCCCGCACTGCAAAACTATCCGCGTCCACTCTCTCCGGCGCATCAGCGGGAAAGGCAAAAAACTCGTAAGCAAACTAGAACAGCTAGTCTTTACATGCCCCTAACAACTAAATCATTAGTTAAACCAATGACATTATTCTCTCTCTACCCTAACGGCCACCGACAGATACCCCCGTGTACGGCCCGCTGGCGTTCGGCGCAGACTTCAGCCCCGCCAACTGGGAGGTCGTCCGACGCGCCCAGTCAGCGCTAGCCGAATGGCTCTTCTTCGACACCTCCCTCGTGCAAAAACACAGGGCAGTCCTCTACAAGATCAAGTGGTGCCAATCATTACGCGGCAAAAAGCGCCAACAATTCGCACAAGCATTTCGCGACGCAATCAACCAAGGCGTCTGCGACGCGTCAGGAACCCCCAGACCTACGCCACACGGCGTCTACGTCGACGACGACGACATCTACCTTGATGTTGCCAACATTCGCCGGTTCGAACAGGCCATTGCCTCCAGTATCGAGGCCATCTTCCTCCTCCTGGGCGATTCCAACACCGCGCTCCACCAGGACCCAATCTCCTGGGACAAGCTGTACGATCTACTCGTGGCCCCGGTCAACAGGATCCTGGGCCTCATCCTAAACCTCCGGAAACTTACAGCCGGTACTCCGCGGGACTTTGTGTCCTCGACCATCTCCCTGCTTCGAACCACTTGGGGTCCCCATTGCCGCTCCTTTAAAGCAAAAGAGGCCGAGGAGCTGACGGGGGAGCTAAACCACATCGCTTTCAGCGCGCCGTGGCTAAAATTCCTCCTCGGGAACATATACGTTTCCCTAGCAGCAGCCCTCCGTCTCAACAACTCTCACCTCGTCCGCACCAGTCAGCGGTTCCGCGACGCACTCTGCAACATCCGCACTGCCGCCGCCTCACCCACAGGCGTCACCCTGCGGACCTTCCACACTGGCAAAAACGCTCGCGCATTACACGGTCGCCCACTCCTTCACCTCATGGGAGCCGAGCTCCGCCGGGACCTGCGGCTGATCGAGAGGGCCCTGTCCGTCCTCGCCCAGTTGCCTGACCTCATGCCCCATTGCATACCTTATCCCACGCATCCCCTTCGGGGTTGCACGCAGCGACTCCAGCCTATCCGCAGCAGGCGGGTACTGCCCCAAGGCCAAGTTCTGGTGGTACTTCGAATGGCCCACCGACGTGCGCGCCCGCACCATCAAGTACATCACGACTCGGGACAACCCCGCACTCATCAGCATCAACTCGCTCGAGTATGTGGCACAACTCATCACAATGATGGGTTGCCATCTGCACCACCTCGAGACACGCACGTCTCGACGCGATCCACACCCTCTCTACCTCCTCGAGTGCGACAACACTGCAGGGGAATCGTGGCTCACGAAGGGCTGCACCTCCAGCGCCACCGGACGCGACCTCGCCCGGCTTCAGGCTGCTCTGCTCCTCGATCAAGGCGCCGGCTACCGCTTCGGCCGTGTCAACACCAAGACAAACGTCATTGCCGATGGCATCTCACGCATACCGTGCGAAACGTCCCTCACTCACGAATTCCCTCTCCTTCTCGCACAGGCCCCCAGCTTGCTTGGTTGTCGGCGCTTCTGCCCCAATGCCGGCCTCATCTCCTCGATTGTGGACGTCCTATTGCGGACCGCCTGTTTGGATCCTCTCATTGCAAGCAAGCAGTTACTGATCGATCCCGGAAGATTCACTTCCTCTCCTGGGGCCACGCTGTAGGCCTACCCGATCCGTGCACACCGGAGTTACCCCTGCAGGGCCGCAACTGGGTACTCGCGTGCTACGCTGTCTCTCTGATCCGCGGTCGCACCATCCATGGGGTGCAAATCCGGCATGCGATGCTGCTAGGGTACATCAAACAAGCCATCACTCTGCACACCGACCGCGGCCTCCCCTGTCCTCATCAGGCTGACATAAACTACGTTAAAATAATGACCAATGCAGTTAAAAAGTACGAAGTTGTTCCTAAACGCAAAGAGATGATCTCCGATAGTATGTTTCACTACATCGCTGACCTCGCCTCCCGCACCTCCGCTGATTCACTCGTCCGTGTGATCGCAGACTGGATAGCACTCGGTTGCTACACCGGCTTCCGAAAATCCGAGTGGTGCAACGACCACCACGCGTCCTTTGACACCATTACCGACCCTAATTGGGACGATCGCCAGTCAGCATTGCCCATCATCGCGGAGGACTTTGGCTTCTCCACCGCTACAGGACGCCGTGTCCACGATGTCGTCGCCACACCCGACAACGATATCACCTTCACGACCCTCTGTTTCCGCAAGCAGAAAAAGGATGACAATGGTCAGACACTCACCTACCGGCGCAGAACGGACTCCAACCGGATGTGCCCCACACAAGCCAGCCTCGACATCGTCTGACGGGCAAAACGACTCGGCACTCCTAGCAACTGCCCCGCAGCGGTATATCTCAATCCGGCCACAGGAAAACTGCAACAGATCACTGCTGCCCAGTTTGCCACCTTCCTGCGACACGTCGCACACAAAGTCTTCGACATCCCCGCCGGACACAGGGACCTCCTCGCATGGTCCCGCCACTCAATACACGTCACGGCCGCTAACCTCCTCCACCGCGCTCGGTACTCCGACTCTTACATCAAAAACCGCCTTCGTTGGCAAAGCGACACCTTCCTCATGTATCTTCGCAATACATTCTACACGGCCGACCAACACACGAAGGCCGTCACCATCGGACTCGATCCACCCACACGGGGGTACGCCCGGCCCCTCGAACCGCACGAGGGACTTCTCTGCGCCGGTGCAGCCTAATGGTACCCGCGCCAACGCCGGTCCTCGGCTCTCCATAACCTACGCAATAAGGCTTGTGGTCACCTTGTATTCCTTAGTTTAATCAAATTATAAATCCACAACTACAACTACTGTTCCAAACACAATCACCTTACTATTACCATAGCATCTATCTCATTACTTTAAACGTCATACAAACTACATTCCTACCACCCTCCTCCCTTCCCCGCGTCCGCCCGGTTGCACCACCTTGCGAACATACCCGGTGCGTGGCTCGAAGTAACGACCGCCCCTCGCCGGGCGCAATTGGCTCCGGCGGTACAACCCGGCCTCATATTCCCCATCCGTCATCTCGGAATCACCACTCATCCACTCGACTTCCAGCTGCCTGTTCGCATCTGAGCGGTAGTCGTAATCCGTGCCTGTTGAACAACATCAACTACTTTAGCTGGCACGACAGCAAAGACTCCTCACGCGATCCAGGACTCACCGGGACGGAACTCCACCATGTACCGCCCTCCGTACAACCCGAGTGCCCCGGGCGTGCAGTCAGGCCCGTACGCTTCACCGTCGACGACGGCCCGGAACCTATCGTTGGGGTTCCCCTCGAAACTGCCCTTCGAGGGATGACGCGCGAACAACTCCGCAAGCGTCTTGTCCACCCCCCCACCAGAGCATCTGTGGTGGAAAAACAACGCATGGGCACGATGTGTCACAGAAATAACCTCCCCATGAGGACTTACCTGGGGCTCGTACCACCCGCCCAGCTCCTCGGGGATCATGCACTTCACGCGCACGTGGAGCAGCCCAAGCGCCGCTAACAAGCAATCGGCCTCGCCCGACGGTACCCCGCACGTCGCCCAATCTACAGCCTCCCCTCGGAGGACGCGATCCAAAAACACGGGCCAGCGGTCCTCGCCCCCAACTGACCCGGCACAAAGTCTACCCACGCCATCCGCTGCTCCACATGCGAGAGGCGATTACTCGCCGCCGCCAACTCGTGGAACGCAAGCGGCCACACCGGCCGGCCCCCGAGCACCCGTAGGTGCACGCCAGTCATTCCCATCCCGGGATCACCCAACCCCCATCCACTCGTGGTTGTGCTCACGCGGCCGTCTGAACCAGCGAACATCTCTTCCGCCGACATGGTCTCAGATTTTTTCTCTCTCTCCCCCATGCACCCGGTGACATCATCACCCACACAACTTCTACTCCCACCGGAACGCACCGGATCCATTCCAGTACTTCTCGATACAAAAATTTCCTTCTTTTATTTTTTCCCACTCCTGCCTACATATGGCCGTCTACGAGATGCCTTCATCTCATCGCACTTTGTGTCACCACGATGGCACGCACGTCACGTCACTACGACCACGACAACACACTCCTACTCAACACGCCATGCCCCACTGTGCCTCCACTCCAGGAGCGCATGGGTAGTCGCGACGAGCTTCAGCCAAGCGTCATAAGTACGCGAGGGGATGCATACTTGTCTAGTATTAGTCCATAAGCCCGTTACTTTAGGGACTTTGTTACATCCTTACATACTGCGTCCCACTACCTACTACCTAGTTACTCTCACCCACTAGCAATCTGTGGTTATTCTGCTCGCAGAATATGCCTGGTCTCAAAAAGGGGTGGCTTACACATGATTAGTTTGTGTGGCACAGCAGTGATGCATGAGCAGCCATATCTTTCCCGCTACGAAGATGACTTTGGCAATGTTCAGCAGAATGAACTTCCTCGGCCAACTGTTGCCCACATACTCTATGAGTTTCTCCCGTTAATCAATGAACATAAAAAAGCTCGCCAAAATGCATTGGCCCTAGAGAAATGATGGCTTCCTAAGAACTGTTGGGTGCAGCTTCTCACATTATTTCTTGTCATGGCTGTCATTGATTTACTTTGTTGGGATAGGAGGAAGTGCTGTGGACATGTGAGGGATCTTGAATTCACTGGAGCCTTCTACAATAATACAGATCATGATTTTGTCAATGATTTTCATGTGATGACAAGGCCAATTTAATTGGAAAGCCATTGTCAGATGGACGCTTGAAGCATCTGACTGGCCAACAACCAAGTGCATGGACTTTCCCTTTGCAGTTTCCAACAAAGCCTATTGTAAGCATTACTTGCCATGATGGATCCATAATTCATCCAAAACAGGTGGGGAAAGAAGGGTCCAAAATTAGGGTCAGCAAGCAGAGCTGCTTTATTTGCCTGCAAAACAACAAATACACAGTGGAAGTGTCGCAAATGTGGGATGCCATTGTGCCAGGTTGATAGGAGTGATGGTATCGCACGGAGACCTTATTCATGCATTGATGAGCATCTATGATCTCAAGACAAGTATATTGGATGCAACAAAATGAAACACGACAGTTTCATCCTGCCGGATCACTTGAAGAAAAAATACATCATGACACGTCAGCAGGAGCAGCTCCACAAACAGGATAAGCAGAGGAAGAGGAGGGAGCAAAAGGGGCAGAATGATAGTCAGACAAGCATGCATACCATTGAGGAACAACACCGGAGAATTGCAAGTAGAGAACATGAAAGGATGGATGAGGCAAGGGCATCACAAAGTCAGATTGCAAAGAGGGCTAGGGGGGCTGTGACTAAGAATGCTAACCAGAATGTGCAGCAGCAAAGGAAGAGGACCAGGAGTGAGCGACACACTTCAAATAGGGTGCTGAGGGCAAGGAAGTAGGGTGTTTTGTGTTGTTACATGTAGTCATGTTTTAACATGTAGTTATCATGGGGATTTGTTTGTGTTAGTAATTTTGTTAGTGACATTTGGCTCATGGTATTCTCATAGATTGTAGAATAACAGATTGGAATAAATATAATTTGGACTATGGCCTATATTCCATAGTCTCCACCACTGACAACAGTGGTGACTTTTTCATTTGCCATACCTTTCACTTGGCGAAGTTGCTACAAGGTCATTATGGTGCTCTTGCTGTGAACATAGGGTCCAAATCCTTAGGCTATTTACCATCTGTTAGTGCAGATACCTTACGGTAAATTAATAGGTGACTACCTTAATCGTTCCAGGTGTTCAGATGTTCAAATATCCAAATTTCTGGAACGGCCAGATCTGTTCCAGACCTCCTGACCAACCCCCTTTTTTGTCCAGATGCCGTTCCAAACTGGAAAAAAGGGGGGATGTCCGGACACCCCCCCTTTTTGTCTAGTTTGGAAAAACCTGCATCTGGAACAATCTGAAACAAAAAAATACCACGTGGAAGCATGTGGAAGCACATGAATAGGTTATTATTGCTCTCCAAGTCTTTTTAATCTATGAGCGATAACAATCGCTGATTCTGTTTGTATACACGTTAGAACACGTTAGAACAAGGAGTACGGCCTCCCTGTACAGCCACGTGCGTTCACGAATGCTGTTGGAATACGCGCAAAGTGCTAAGATAAGTGCGAGTATCTTCACGCGATGTTGAGTGAAGGAGGCAGGAAGGATCCACAACATTCTGCTCGTGGATCAATCAGAGTGCGTCATCGTGTCAGAACGAAGTGGTGATGGAGAACGTGGAGGGAAATGGTGATGGGCATCACGGTTGTTTCGCGAATCTCGCTGTCAACATCAGGGAATCA
Source organism: Cyclotella cryptica (assembly GCA_013187285.1). Taxonomy (NCBI): domain Eukaryota; phylum Bacillariophyta; class Thalassiosirophyceae; order Thalassiosirales; family Thalassiosiraceae; genus Cyclotella; species Cyclotella cryptica. Next base: position 49,362 of record JABMIG010000400.1, read on the forward strand.
CGCGAAAAACGAAATCTGGGACATCTGTAGCCAAAAATAATTATGGTAGTCATTTTTAAAAAAGTGTCCCAAATCAGTTCTAAAGTATACACCTGGGACTGGATATTTGAACATCTGAACCTGGAACGATTAAGGTAGTCACCCAATATTACTACAATCTATGTTATTAGATATATTTGTATCGTACAGTTTGGTACAATAGAGTTGATAGGCTATTGATAGGGTATCCTACATGACCATAGCTCAAAGTGTGCCGGTCGTTGTAAACAGGTTGTAAACCATGATTGCCGCTGCCACTGCCACCATGAGACGACTCCCCGTTTTCCTTTTGGGGTCGAAGAATTCGTTTCGATGGCATGCTCACGCAGCGCTGACACGATCCTCATCGACAGTGTCAGCAGCGAGCTTAGCGGTGAGCACTCGCCGCCGGCCGTTCTCCACGGCGTCCTCATCGCCTGACCGTCCGATTGAAGTGACGGTGACGAGCTCGAACGCGGCTTCGGACGACGCACGATCCGTCGACGACGTGGGCAGCGGCGGCCGCCCAGGAAGTCTCGCCAAGTCTGCCGACCAAGTCGCGGAAGAGCGAATCCTGTCCCTCCAGGCCACGCTGCGCTCCCACCATCGCTCCGCCAGCTTCTCCTCCGCGCTGGACATATCGCAAGAGCTGCTCGCCTTGGCGCTGTCGCACTTTGGCAAGCTCCATCCCGCCACGGCTTCGGCCTACAACAACGTGGGGCTCATGCACAAGTGTCTGGGAAACTACCACGATGCCAAGGAGGCCTACGAGCAGGCGCTGCAGATTTACGGACAGGTTTGCGGGAAGGATCATGGCAGCTATGCCGCGGCCTTGAGCAATTTGGGCATGTTGGAGAGGGGCCGGGTGTTGGAGCAGCTCGATGATGACGAGGATAGTGCACATACCGAAAGCAGCCTAATGGAAGCGCAGAATCATACAGACGAACGTCGAGACTACAATACCGATAACGGCGCCGCCTCTTCCCAAAAGACGAAACTTTCCTCCCTCGAACGTCTGCAACTCAACGAACTAGCCATTGAATACTTCGACGAAGCCTACCGCATTCGCTTGGCAGAACTAGGTTCCACGCATCCTCATACCATCGCCTCTCGGTCTCAGCTCGGGAGTGCAATGGCCTACTCCGTCATTATGGAACGGAGGAACAAATTGTCCTCGGCCGCTGGGAAAGGAGGACTCATCGAAAAGGAACTGCGGACTATGAAACATCAATATGCAGTGACGAACGAGGCAGAAATGGAGAATTACATCCCTTTAGCGGTGGCGCGTGCGGCATCCAAAAGTATGGAGACTTCCAGTAAGTTGACTAGGAGGAGGTGGGAGGCGGCCGAGGAGCATTTGAGGGGGGCATTGACCACAGCCGTGGAGGATCCTAGAGGGGAGAGTGTGAATCCATTGGAATATTTGCCCATTGCTGACGACACTGACGCAGGCGTTGGGGCTGTTTCTACGGGGAAGGGTCTCTTTGTCAAAGATCGGAGTCTGTCGAAAAAAGATCGGAGAAAGGCAGCCAAGGATGCCAAACGGGAAAAGAGGTTGGCGAATGCCAATGCTTTACACAGTATGCCGGGAGATTCATCCACCAATATACATGGCAACATGAATAAGATTGCAATCCAAGGAGTGGCAAGGAAAGTAACCACTCTTTCGGCAGCAACTGCAGCGCAGAATTTAGCAGTATTTCTCAAAAATTATTCAGATTGGTTACGGTTGTCGTTATTAGATGATCCCTCAAAATATTCAGACAGCGAAGCATCGCATTTGCCACAACAGCAACAGCAAAGAGGAGAGCAATTGCGTCTTTTATCAAAAGTCATTCAGGAAGCAAGACACCTATATGAAGCCTCACTACATGTACGCACCCAATTATTAGCACCTCATCATCCTGATGTGGTGGCCACAAAATTTAGCTTGGCAGAATTGTTGGATGCTCCCAAAGAGGGTTTACTTGGTACTTATTTAGGTGATGGCGTGAGTGTTGTTGGCGGAGAGAGCGATGGGAGGAGAGCAAATGCTTTGAGGGAGGAGATTTTGAGTGCTTACAACGTGGAAGAAAGAGATGAGGATACAAATAATAGTACGGCCAATAGTACTTAGGCATTTAATGAAACAAAGCTTAACAATGCCGTGAGGGCGATTTTATAGTATCATCTGATGCTCCTATCCAGACAAGTTGCAATACTACTGCTATTTCTTTGATCCTTCTCCAAAATTCTCCTGACTACTCCTCAAACCAGCCCCGGCTACAGCAGCAATAACAGCACTATCTCTTGGTTCAAAAATACCCAATTCTTCTCTTGCATCCGCCATAATGAACACGCTTCCGCAAATAACGAGAAGTTCATTGTTGGATGCTGCAAGGGTTAAAGCTTGGCGTACCTGAGAAGCCACAGGGGAGGACAAGGATGGTGAATCATTCTCCTCTGAATGCTGCATTGCATCATTATCATGACGGCTATGGTATGCTTCTTTCAATATTGGATTCGCCTCTAATATCTTCTCCACACTTGCCGCCCTAGGGTGGGAAGCTTCCACCAAGTGAACTTTGCTTGCGTCCCCACCTAAATAATCCAATAAAATGTCGGTGCATTGTTTGAGATCTTTGTCGGCTGACATTCCAACCACCATACGAACATCTCGTGTGGGATTGAGATTTGGATATGTTGCTGTGAGTTTAGAAATGAGGTATTCCATTGCTTGGGGATTGTGCGCCACGTCTAGAACTACTCGAACCGTCGTTGAACTGGCATCACTATTGTCGATTACTGAAGACATGGGAATAGCCACGTCCATTTCTTCGAATCGACAAGGAGGCCGTATCTTTACCCCTTCGTCCATTTCTTCGGGTGTGATAATATGAGGTTGTTTTCCTTTTTCTAAACTCATGTTGGCCAAATGAAATTGTAAGAGTATCAGTGCCGCTTTGGTCATTTTGGAATTTTCAATGTCATAATCTTCCTCTAGTGGTGTTGTGCCAGACGACGTCGAAGTTGATGATGACGCCGTCGTTTCAACACCCAATAAATCCTCACATCGGTAAATATCTGCTGCTTTCTTTTCTGCGGCACACTCCTTGATCACCTCCAATGGAACACTCTTTCCAATCAATACCGGACAGTTCTCCTTAAGTATACCAGCCTTTTCTTTCGCAATGAGTTCAATGGTATCCCCCAATATCCGAGTATGTTCTAGACCAATCGAAGTAATGATGCACAGAGCCGGACGTCGAATGACATTGGTGGCATCCAATCGTCCACCAAGCCCCGTTTCTAACACTACCACATCGACATTTTCAGCGGCAAAGACTCGGAATGCGAGAGCAGTAGTGACCTCGAAGAAAGTTGCGGGAATCTGTTGTGATTCGCAAATGTCAAAAATTTCACCAAGGTATTGAACCACTTGATCTTCTTCTATCGGCACCCCGTTGATTTGTATCCGTTCTCGAAAGGAAGAAATGTGCGGAGAAACAAAGAGGCCCACTTTATAATTGGCTTGGGTATGAAGCGTATGTGCGGTTTTGAGGGCGACGGATCCCTTGCCGTTGGATCCGGCGATGTGCACCACGGAAATGTTGGGCTGAAAGGAAGGAATGTAGAGTTTTTCTTGAAGCAAGGTTCAATGAGTACGCTTCTAAATCAAACACTTCTAAGGGCAGACTGACCTGATCCATCGGCCTGCCGATCATCTCGTGCAATCGATCCATATTTTCCAATCCCAATTTTACAGGATTGAATAAGTTGGTCATGTACAATTTTCGCACCAGCTGCTCATATTGGGACCATTGGGATGGTGCCGAGCTTTCGAGTTGTTGCCGTTGCTGTTGTTGCGTAGTGGTGACGTATCCTTTGCGTGACGCACACGCTGGAGACGAAAGTAAAACACCAGTTTCATCATCAGAGCTCATGGCCAAAAAGAGCGGCCGATCCCAAACAGTCGAGTGTGTTCTCAATTTTCTACAGTGGCGACTTGTCCCGATGGGGGCAGCACCGAAATAGGCGTGTTTCGTTCTAGTGGCGCTGCCTGCGCAAGAGGCGAATGAGGGACAAGAACGACGTGGGTGATTGCTATGGATGAAGGCCCCGGTGACTCTGCGGTGCAACGAGGCGAGGAGAGCTGTCATGAGAAATGTGATGTGGACATGCATGGAAGAGCCTACTTCTTATGGTGCAGTGCCGATGGTGATTTCTGTAGAATGAATGAATGATGTCAGGGCCATCATTTTAGGCCATCATTATTTTTTTAATGAAGAGCATATCGTACAATACCATACAGCCGGGTGTTAATCCCGCCCTAACTACGCATACGTACCTAGTGCCTACCTAGTTGTAGTAAGGAGCGTACCAATTCCTATTAACTTTTCTACCCAGTCGACCAGGATTATTATTATTGTAGAGTGGCCTTACAAAAATTCATACGGCACACCCACGCAGCAACCATCAAAATCATACAATTTCCCGCGATTTTGACCTAGCCATCATACAAATAATCGTGTAGGATTTTGACGAGTCACAAAAAAGTGCGAACTACGTAGTGGGTCATGCTTTTTGTGTATCGTTAACCAAGACACATCAAAATCATACGAAGATTGTATGATTTCTCATAATCTCCGGCCTTGCCCGTTTCTCGGTATTCGCTACGTGTAATGGCCTGCGAAATGGCAATCATAAAACATGAACATTCATGCGTATTTTTGATATTGAGTGCTTTCTATCTGTACCTTACCTGAGGCAACTCAAGTGATTGAGCTTCTGGTTTAGGAGCAATATTTATGCTCTATAAGGTTGTTTTAATTTTGATATTCCATTTGGCTTCCGTGGAGTGCTCACAGCTTGGGGGATTTTGGAAGGAAATTTGCTACTGCCTGCACATTTGTTACTATTATTTTTGGTATTCATATAGCTGGTAGACCCTTACGTGAATGTTCAAGAAATAATTTTCTGGGCATTGTTTTCATGAAATAGTCTGGGAGTATTGACACTTTCATGGCTATCCCCCTCCTGTGTATGAAATTTTTAATTAACTAATTCATTATTATATTTGCTGTGCTGGTGCCCTTCTAGCTTTAGCACATGTCACTGCAGACATGTGTAAAAACTCCACTCCATTGCACTGATGGGGTGTACTAGGGTGAATGATCTTTTTAGGGACCAAAGAGGTGGGGGATGTTGTCTTGGGTCTTGTTTTACGATGATTTTTGCATTACCAATTTTTCTTTTTTTCAATGAATGCTTTCAGTCATTTCCCATACTACCCACCTTCACAGAGCACAATCAACCCCTCAAACAGTTGGCCCTTGGAGAACTCAGATGAATTCCCCCATGAATTTTTGGTTAAGATGTGGTCGTAACAACTTGCAGCCACTACCTTTTTCATTTGTCAAATTTTTACTAGACAGCATGTGTTTCCAGTTCCCCCATCTCCGCTGCAGACAACAACCAACCCCTCCAAAAGTTCGCCTTGGGTTGTATATGTTGGGCCCCAATTAGGCACCAGCCCCGTGCTGGAACTGGGACCGCATTTTCGCCCCGTGCTGGAACTGGGACGCCGACAGCCCCATACTGGCACCGTGCCACAACGGGGCGCCCAGTGCCGGAACTGGGCACCCCGTGCTGGAACTGCATGTCTAACCCTATACCTAACAACAACACTAAACTCATGGTGCCAGTATGGGGCTGTCGGCGTCCCAGTTCCAGCACGGGGCGAAAATGCGGTCCCAGTTCCAGCACGGGGCTGGTGCCTTATTGGGGCCCAACATATATGCAAAGAGGCAAGAACCGACCCCCCAAAAGTCTGACTGAGGTTGTGCTGAGTTGAATTGCATTTTTGAATTGGTCAATCAGGTGGGGGAATGACAAAGCTGCTGCCACTTTGATTCTTATGGTGACATGCAGATTTTTTCTTGGTGGGCTCACATTCTTGATCCACAAAGGATTCAACCGGCTGCACCAACATCAATATGCCCATGTCGAGTGACACATAAATGGACAAAAGGTATGGTAGGGGTCCATCATTGATCATTTTCTTATTTGTACAACTTTTGAAGTGAGAGCTCAAATACACATTGCAAGCACCCCTTTGTCAAGCAGACCACAACCAATGCCTTGGAACCTGCCCCTTTTGTCAATGCAGACCACAACCAACACCTTGGAACCCGAAGGATCATTTTTCAAGAAGGGCCTCAACTTGTGATTGTGCAAGTGATGTGAGTTTGTTTTTGATCATTCAAAGAACTGGGCTCATGTAGAGTGGCATATGGATGATGTGAGGATGTATTTTCTTGTGAACTGGTAGGGGATACTTGCATTACATAGAGGACCAATTCTATGACTTGCACTGTATACATTTCTACTGGAGCTGTCACTCAAATAATGATTGTATTTGTGAATGAAAAGGGGTAACATGCTGGGCTAAAGATTGGTTGTTTATAAAAATGACATTTCTTTTGCTGCATGGAGCATGATTTTTTCAAAGCAATGCATAATGGAATTGTGCCCCCCCTCAATCAGGTGAAGGGTTGGGTTGGCAGGAGGCTAATATTAATAGTATGATATAGAATATAGACTTTTTCACTATGATATTATTTTTACTAGTAAATTAGCATGACCTTGATCTAATCCTAAACAGGTGTTAGTATTATCAGATATGAATTGAATTTTTTTAAGTTATAATTTCACATAACAATAGTATGACCTAGCAATATTTTTATATAAAATGGGGTATTATAAGGAAAAAATGGTTTGAAGAAAGGTAATATCTTACAGTTTTTGTTCATCATGTAAATTGCGTGACCTCAAAGTGCGATAGTAAAAATAATAATATTTACTACATCATTCAATATACATTACAGGTATTGCATCATACAAGTATGATATTGTCGTTTGTATATCAACACCCACGCTGACGTTGTGACGTGATATCGCGTAGATTTTCCCACGGCATCAGAATCGAAAATTGTGGTCTTAAAAAATATTCAGGCGCTTCGCAAATCCCAACGATGGTACATCACGAGCAACCATATGTTAGGCCAAGTGCTTGGTAATTTGCAATTGCTAAGCAATTGCAAAATGGGTCAAAAAACTCATTGCAATTCCTTGTTGACGTTTGCACTACCAAGGAATTGCAATTTTCATGTTTTCGATTCCTTGACAACAGTGGTTTATCCCGGGATTTCTGCAACGACCCCTTGTTTGGCATCAATTCTGTAGTGTGACACGTCTGATCAGCATCAAAGGAGTGTCTAACATGTCCGTTTGGCATCAATTTTTCCGTTCCACAGTACTCAACTGTGTTCGCATCTAAACTAACTGTGAAAATACAATTGCTAAGGAATTGCAACACAGATTTAATTACTTCGTGATTACAATTCCTTAGCAATATTCCGCAGCAATTGCACTCGTGCCTAGGTTAGGTATAGAGTGCAATTCCTTAGCAATTGCACTCGTGCCTTGGTTGGGTATAGAGTGCAATTCCTTAGCAATTGCACTCGTGCCTTGGTCAGGTATAGAAAGCAATTCCTTAGCAATTGAACTCGTTCGTATGTCTGGTATAGAGTGCGATTCCTTAACAATTGCACTTCGTTTCCGTGATGGTTGGTATTTGCAATTCCTTAGGATTTGTAAATGTGTTCTCACCGATCATTCAATACAATTGCTAGAGAATTGTATCTCTCATTTTGTTTTTTAGCAATTCCTAAGGAATTTTGTCTTGTTTATCATTTCAGTTTGATTACAAATCCTAGGAATTGTGATAAGGGTGAATTAGAAAGCCTAGAAATTGATCTCAAACCTAGTATGAATCCTTGGTAATCTAAGACAGGTGGTGATTGTCATGTAACAGTTCGAGTATATCAATCAATTGCTTCTATTCAGAATCATTACAGATACAAAAAGTCTCATCCATTCAATGAAATCACAAATTACTTTTCCTCTGCACAAGGCACACAAAGATCTGTACTGTTAGGAGGAGGACGTAACGTGCACTTCTTTTCTCCCTTCGAACCTCTACCTCCATGACACGTCAACGTGCAAAAGATCCCCTTAGCTCTACACCCGCACCTACTCTGTGGAGCCGCACAATCTGCAATGCACCTACATTTCCCCCTAACACCAACAACACTGTAAAGAGAGAGAGCTATTTGCTCCGTCATTCCAGCAATACAAAAGTCAGAACTTAACTCGTCGATCGACAACAACTCCTTTGTGAACAAAGGCATGTGATGCAATTCCTGTCGCTGCATCTTCCGAATTAAATAGCCATGTTTAGTTGCAACCCTGTAAGTTGTCACTCCCTTAAGAGTAGTCATCACTTCCATCACAGCTACGGGGAGATACTTCGGACCTTCTGCCCCACGAATCTTCCCTCCATTTTCACATTGCAGATATCACCCACCTCCAAGAGCTCCTTGTAAAATTTCGATGCTTTAGTGCACTGGAATACTTCTTCTCGAATAGCTCCTCTACCAGGTGTGTCTCTGTAGACATCAGCCTCCTTCTGATGTTTTGACGGAGTTTGTTGATCCGCAATGTCTCCTTCCTCTCCCTCGCCCAGAGTGTTATCGCCCGATTCTACTTCGTTCCCTCCCACATCATCCTCACTATCATTATCATCTCCCGTAATATCTCCACTTTTACTCTCCTCGTCTGGCTGTCCCTCCTTGCCCTCTCCAGTGTCTTCACCGTTTAGCGCTCCTTCATTCCCTTGTGAGGACCCAGAATCTTCATTGGACTCTTCATCATTGTTGGGCTCATCTCCTTGCCTACGAGCCTCCTCGTCCTCTCCATCAATAAGAACTCCCTCATCCCTCAACTCCTGCAAGAACTTCGCATCAGCTTCTCGTATAATCTTCTCTAGCTCCTCATTGCTTATGGGTTCCTTTGAATTCTGTAGGGCAGTGTAAGCCGCCTCATGTCCTGCCTCTGTTTCGGCCAACTTCGCAACAGAATGACCTAAAACGGAATACATAGAAAGCTTGTCATTTTTCTTACCAAAAAAAATCTGGTTTGGGCTGAAGTTCGCCTTTGCTCTGGAGGGACGTCTGTTCAGGGAAGCGTTTACCACATGCATCCCATACCTTGCCCAGTTCTTGTCCTTGTTGTCCATCATCCAAGCAAGTAGAGCTTCCTTGAATGGACGATTGCTCCGTTCCACGCCACCTTGAGATTGTGTGTCTCGCACGACCCTTAATCACGTGGCACCACGGAAAGTACCTGCACAGTAGTAAAGGAATAATGACGAGAAAGAGTTAGATGTTGGTGTATCACAGTACAAACACTCCTGTTCTTACCTGTTTACCATTTCCAAGGTCTCCCCGAGAAATTCTCCGCCGTTGTCCGATTGGAGGATGTTAGGGATCAAAGTAGAAGCCATGATCCTAATCACCACCGGGGCTCTCTCTGCAGCAGTCTTGCCCTTCATTGCACCTACATCACATTTACCTGAGTGATGACTGCGGTAGCGTAGGATCCACTTAAAGCCCTCCTCAGTTTCATTGGAAGTCATGTTGACGAGGTCCACTTGAGCCCTGTGACCAATTGTTGGAGAAAACAACATCTTCAGTGGCGTCTTGAGTGAATTCGGCTAGTATTGCTGATACACGTCGGGCAGAGATCAATCACCAGCTGAACATTGGCAGCAGTGATACCAAACTAACAGTTTTTCAACTCAAGAAGAATGTTCCTTGCGGTACGGGCATGACCCATTGCGACATGTGCGTCACGAATGACATCAAACATGTCCTCGTAGATCGCAATTCGACAGCCGGTTTCTTTGTGGCAAAGGCAATTGGTACCCCTGCCAATGCCAAGCTCGAACTTGTTACGGAGTTGGTATTGGTACCTTGTGTGGGAACTCCGCTTCCTCTTGCCGTCCTCCGTCATGGGCTCGTTCCAATCCGACAGCAAACGGATGATGTCCAATGCCTCCGCCTTGGTCTTGAACAATGGATGGAAGTTTGGCCCCTTGTCTCTGGATTCCTCCAATCGCTTCTCAATGTTGGCGTAGAATTGAGTGCGGAATTCAGCGTAATGTTGCTCTTCACAGTTGGCTTCCGTTTGAATGTCAGGGATCTGTTTACCTGGAGACTTGGGCTCGTCAATTGGAAGGTCTCGAACAGAATTATAATTGTCTGCTTCTGTGTCGCCTCCAGAAACATTAAGCCCAGCAGCTTGCTTTTCGCTCGCAGGGCTATCAGACTGGACGTCATGAGTAGCGTGGGGTTCGGTGACATCACCACCAGCAGGCTCAACATCTCCCTGGGTTATTGTGTTTGCGGAGGAAGCGGGTTTGTTGCCATCACTGGCATTCTCGTTGTCACCCCGTGCGATCGTGCGTGCAGTGGCTAATTGCTCGCCACTTGTTGGGTCGGTGGGCGACTTGCTGCTGTGCTGCGACGAAGCAGCGTGTGTGCATGGAAACAAGTCGGTTGGAATCAATAAATATAATCTTAATCCACCTACATTGCAAGCATATCTTGTTCTTTATTGTTTGCTGTTAATTAATTCTTAAAATAGTTCTTATTTGATTGATTATACTTCCATTCTACTAATCATGTATAAACTAACGACAGCATCTGTAGATGTAGCATATACAACAGTTGTTGATATTCCACCAGTTGGGACACTGGCTTGGACTGTTTTTGTGTTACAACTATTAGGTTGATCGGATGAGCTCATGGTTTGTTATGTTTTCAGGTAGTTGTTTGTTAGGCAGCAGATGACTTGCCTAACAGCAAGAGGGCTTCTCAAATGTACAATTCTGACACTTTTTATGGTACTGAATCCCACATAAAACGTAAATAAAAATTCCCACTAATATCCACACCCTGACGCTAGCGTGTGCGTGTGGATATTTGCTGGAATCTGGCAAAATCGAATCCCCACGCTGACGAAAAACGTCACAGAATACCTACGCCAGCGATGTGACGCATTGTAGTGGGTATCCATCGTTGGCATCGGCGTAGGAATGTTTTTAAACTCTATTTTCCTTTGCTAACAGAATAGCTAGAGATCAAGCTCAGAGCCGATCTTTTGATATCAGCGCATCTACCTGGGCGCTAAGCTCACCCCCCTAAAAGCCTACTAGGTGCATCGTGAAAAAAATTAGATGTAAAGTATGAAAAAAAACCTCTGACTTCCGCCCACCCTCTTCCACCTACCTTTATTCTACAACACTCCACACAACATAATTTGATGTACCATAACCTCTACAAAATTTTCTCATTTGTCTTTAGCAGACCCTCTTCCACCTACCAGTTCGTTCTTCATAACACAAAAAATAAAATGGCACACAATACTTCCATTGCTAGATAATGAAAATGTGTCTCTGCTTCAGTTATCTAATGGGTAATAATGAGGCGTATCAAGATTACTACGACAAAAGGTTCCCAAGAACCAAGAAAGTAGTGCAGCTCGCTGCTTTCATGCATAATTTGTATCATTCAAAGAATTGGTTTGTACAGAAGGTGTTAGATTTTCTTCTCGGGAGTGCGATCAAAGGTGGCTTTGTATTGAGAGTGGTAGAGTCAGAAATTATTGACGAGTGCCCTGTGAAAAACTACAAGCAGTACATCCGGGCGCTGTGGGTCCACAGCAGCAGACGGCTCCAGAAACACCAACCATTGTTGATGGCCAAATAAATATCGCGATGGACGATTCGTCAATGGTTTGATGAGCAACGGGGGAACGTACTCCCGGGGGAGTTCTATCCTGACCTACATCACCACCGAAGCCATCGTTGAATCCAAACTGTCGTTGAGGAAGGGTGGGGGAGCGGTGGTGTGAAAAGGATTGAACGATCCAATCAACAATCATACCATTATAATTGTGACATTAAAAATTAATGATGTTTTAGTGTTATTTATAGTGTGCCTCTTTGGCGTACACAGTTACGCCCGTTGTGTTTTAATAATCTTTCTTTGGGTGGTCGCAGCTCCATTTGGGGGGTAGGTGCAAGAGGGGTGGTCTGCGGACTCTGAAAATCTTTTTGCAGAGCTGGGTAGCTGCGAGCACCTTTTTCTCTATGTCATGGGAGCTGTGGGTACCTCGGACGACGGACAGAGCGTACCCACAGCTACCTCAACTCATCCAAAAGTGCTACGACACATATCAATAGACCCGCTCTCAGGCCCCAAGAAATCACACTCAAATAACAAGTAATCACATCAGGTAAACTGATCTCCTTCACCTCAAACCTGAAGATCACTTATCAGATGCCCCATGGTAACCTCCATAGCATTTGAATAGGCCTCCACAGTTTTTGTTAATTAATGCTATCACAATCTCTTCATCTCCTGGACCATTTTAAGCATTGCACACATGACACTAAACCAGTATTGTGGAGTAGTTGTGCTTGCAGCGATGATACCAATCAATTTATTATAGAGCCGGATGGATGGGCATCAAAGAATGGAGTGGTTGCTTTGTCACCAGATGAGAATGAATCCAGTTCTTTCTTAGCATGGTTTGGCAATATAATGACAATTCTGTGTCATCATGATAGTGATGAATGGTACATTGGAAAAGTTATTTTTTGTGTTCAACCATTTCATTGCATTGGGCATTTGTCTACTCTGCATTCAATGACAATGTTAGAACATTGCTGGATTGCTTCCTTCTCATGACCATCATGTCTGGTATATGGTACTAAAAAATAATTCATTGTGTGATAATCATCTATATTTTGGCTAGTTGACTTAGTTGATCATTGATTTGCTTCAAGACATGGTTGGGCAACTTCATTATTTGATTATACAAAGTCATATGGTTGATATCAAAAGACAGCAAACATTTTAATAGCAGAGAACGGCATTGTTGAGAACATATCCCAAGCAGGTGAGATGATACAAGGACAAGGACTTGCAAATGCAACTTCTCCTCGAACAGATTCAGAATTCGGTGGAGCATTTGTGGAGGCCATGGTAGTGACAAATAAAACACCTCTTGTCATAAGAGTATTACATTAATGTGTTCAAAGCTTGAATACATCTGTGTGTAACTGTTAATTTGTCTTTATAAAGTTCAAGCTCAGACAACTTAAACTAAGATCAAAGAGTTCAACCCAGGAATTGATTCAACTAAAGGCTTTACACACCTTGGTTACTCAAGAATCCTACAAGTCACATTTGCAGACATCAAAGCAAGTGAGGTAGATGACTAAATGCAGTGAAGAACACAATGAATTCATATTAGCCAAGTCAAGTTCCCCCACAAAAATGTATTCCATTTGATAAGTGAGAGGCAGTTACAGGCAGAAGGAATCTTCTTAGTCATCAACTCACCGCCAGACTTACTGTCAGACTTACTGTCATGCACATTCAAGTCAATATCTGTCAGTTGATATTGGAAAGCAGCCTCAGACTGGGCACCCACTACTGCAATTGATCCAATGAAATCAGTGTCAGATAATGCATGATTCTGGCATCTGGCTCATATGCACTAATCAGACCAGAAGAACAAGCACTAGTAGTTGAATAGAGTTACAATCAAGCCAAAGTTCCTCAATGTTGTTTCCTGCATGGTTAGCACAACAAATTTTCAGTGAGCTTCACATCCTGGCATGCAAATTTATTTTGCAATGGAAATGGAGGACTTTAGACTGCTTGCACAGCAACATGCCATATATCTTTCAAGCTAAGACCATTAGAGCTAAGATTGCAGAGTTTGAACCAGGAATGACAGCAGCTCAGGGCTTTACAAACCATGGCTACTCCATCATCCTTCCAGTCATATTTGCAAAAGGGCAAAGGTCAACATATCTGATGCAATTCATCATTCACAGTGCAAGATACACGTATTTGTACCAGCAATGGCACTACCAGCCAAGTCAAGTTTTCCCTTCAATATTTTATCCACTTGATAGACAGGTGCAGAAGCAGAAGCAAGAATGTCAATTCCTTCTTTGAAAACAAATCTTGCTGAAAATCAATCATCAATATGCTCTTCACTTTTCAAGAAATACAAACGCCCTGCAACCTTCGAATCCCATCAAATCTTTGTCAGAGTGAACCTTGTATATGATTTTTCAATACATCCATTACTGCCCATGTCATGAGTTACAATTTTGGCAATATCTTGAATCATATTATGAGCAAGCCCTAATATTGCAAAGTGAGAGCATCCTCCTACCGTAAAAATCGTTTTTTTTTCCAAGATACCTTTTTCACTGCCTGGTTAGGGTCCCTAACCCTAACCCTTCTTGGCCGCAACAAGGATGACATCATTAATATGGATCAAACCCCGATCTTCTATTCGTTTCATTCCCTTACCACATTGGAAGCAGTGGGAACCAAGCCAATCCAGGTTCGTGCATCCACAATGGACACAAAATGCATCACTGTCGCGGCGACCGTCACTGCAAGTGGCAAGATGTTAACTCCCTTCATGATCTTCAAGGGAGCTCCAAACGGTCGAATCGTGAAGAACGAGTTTGATACTTACCCTTCTGACGGTAAGTATGCCTGTTAGCCCAAGGCTTGGATGGACGAGGTCAACATGCGCTTGTGGATTGACCTTGTCCTTAAGCCCTACAATGATGCAAAGGATGCACGGGACCCAGAAGGACCACCACTCATCCTGATTCTTGATTCGTATCGGGTACACCTGATGGGTTCTGTTGTGAACAGACTCCAACAAATGGGAATCGAAGTGATTCATATTCCCGGTGGCTGTACGTACCTGTGTCAGCCAGTTAGTTGACGTGGGTATTAATAAGCCTCTGAAGGCTGCAATGCGTGCAAAATGGGAAGAGTGGATGGCAGAAGGAGGTGGGATTGTTGACGGCTGCGCAAAAGAGCCGTCCAAGAAACAGGTCGCGGAATGGTTGGTTGGTGCCTACACCAACATCCCTGAGCAGGTGGGCCGGAATGCCTGGTTGAAAACAAACTACAAGTGGTTTCTTTAGACAATATAATTAGTAATTCTATGTTTGTATAAAGAATATGGTTAGACAGTTAAATTTAATTGATATTTTATTGTTACTTTTACTATGAAAAAATTTAGAGAACAACTTCTGCCATGGCATAACCACAGTTTCGATGGTACAGCGCTCTCTTTGCAGAGTTCGCGTCATCTACCGTGATCACCTCACGGATGCGAATCATTGCTCCATTAAGACGCTGATCGCGAGGACCAATCGCAAACTTGCAAGCAGCAAAGCAAACACGACAACCATCCGAACCGTCGGACTTCACCTCGTAGCAGGCGAGATGACTCCCGTCCACAAGGCGCAGCCGGATCAACATCCCGACGCCATGGAGATCGTCTTTCTCCAAAACTAGTGCGTTTCCGTATCCAAACGTATGGAGAGCACACGAGCGGCCATTGTCGTTCGGGAGGAACCCGACAAGAGTTACTTTGTATGGTTGCATGTTGTAGTGTGCGGTTTGTCGGTGATGTGGATGTGTTGTGATGTGGGCTACACGGGAAAATGCCATAGCTCGTGAACCAGAAGGAGTTATGAGGAGCTATACATATGGGCATGTTGAAGACGTTGAGGGCTATACATTCCTAGTGCTTTGACCACTGAAGAACATGTGTAGGACGTGAAAATGACAAAAACACGTCAGATGGACAGGGTGGTTCTTATAATGTGATGGTTCTTAAAAACCGATTTTTATGGTAGATTATGTTAAAGAGAGGTCAGCAAAGATCAATTGCCAGCTGATAGATGAAATTGTCAGTTGAGTTGGCATCCACCAACTTGAATCACAAGTAAAGTCTGACCTAAGCCGTTTTATGTAATATTTAATTATGTAGTAAATGGTAGATACGTTGCGATGAAATAGTTTTTATGAGCTTAATAGTACTGTATCAGTGAGGCATGAGATACTAGTTATCTCATGTGTAAACGATCATGGGAGAGATTGGCAGTGATATGTGGTAGTTGAGTGACTGCCCAGATTCAACTGTCCAAAGGAACTGTCCCATGGGAAGGTTCCCGAGAAGGAAATCCTCCATTGGATATTCAACCTAAGAAAACACCTACAATGTGTATGGTGGAGTCTTAGGAAGGAAAATCCTAATTGGATATGATTTCTGAGAAATCATATCTTATGACTTTTTGTACTTCCTTTGTCTTGCACAAAGGGAGGAAGACAATTGGAGGTTCCAGGTGGAACCTCTTTGGGGTTTACCAGTTAAGGTAGATAATTGGCCTATGTCAAAGTCATGATTTTGGAGGGAAGTGGGAGGTCAGAGAAAGAGGATGGACAAATTGTTGCCTTGTTATTTATATGGCACCGGCATCCAATCCAGCAATCAAACTGTCTTGTCAAAAATGTCTGGTTGGAGAACACAGGAAAGATAACCCAAAATCTAGCCATAACAAGATAAAAAAGGCAAATTTCAAAAAAAATATCTCAGCTGCAAATAGGGTGTATTCTGTGGTCACTTTGGGACAGTAATGGACATTGGCAAGCAACTTGTAGTGTCAGACTTCATTTTGGACAACTACATGTCACACACCAAAGTTAAGGAAAAGTCAGGCTTGTGACATGAACTCTTGAGGTCCTTGGTGAGCTTTAGCAAAATGGCAAATGACGGAAGAAAGTCTTAAAACACTCCACCAAAGTGGGCCAACAAGCCAAGGAACAGCGGTTGCCAATGGTGATAGCTGGAACCGAGACCTCATCAGGTCCAATTTCCAATGCCTATCTGCGATTGCACTATTTATTCATACCATCACCACTTGTGGTGATGAGTTGGCCTTGGTCCTAAGAGTGTCCTGCAACCATGCGGGCACTTCCACACTCTTGTCCAGCTCCAACATCAATGACCAGTATGGCAAACGACATGTCAGTCGGATGTCAACATTCTGCGTTGAGGTCATCCACAACAAGTGACTTGAAGACTTCATTGAAAAGATGCCAGAAGAACTCAGCCATTATTGGCACCTGCAACTCTAATGCTATGATGTGGAGCTCCCTGCTATCATCCAAGGTGGGACAACAATCAAGATTGGGGTATGGTACGATACCCAAGTCTCCACTCTGTCATGTGAATTGGCATCATTAAATTGTCAAGTCATTTCGCCCACTAAAGGTTAATTTTCGTTAATGGCCCCCCAAATCGTATTAAAACATAAAACACGGAATTGGGGCGATGGACAGACGGGCAGCTGGGCAAAAACCAGAACTCGGCTGCGAGGAGTGCTGGCAACCAACTCCTCGCAGCCTCATTCTGTTTGTTGAGCAGCCGCACCAATGAAGGTGTTGCAACGGGAGTGGGTTTGGTAGTGTAGTTTTGTCCTTTTTTTCCGCAGCGCCAACGGCAATTTCATCAAAACACACACGCCACGACGTCGATCGCATCACACCTACGGCAAGAGAATGAGCCTCACGGGCACGGGCGACGATGGCGACGCAGAGGGAAGGCAGGAAGCACGAGACCCTCCCAGAGCAGCCCCCATCACTGGGCTACCAGCAGCCGACGATACCATCGAGGACGATGGCCGAACCGACCCGCCCACGCAACGTACGCTGACGTATGCGACCCCGACGATCACGCGAGAGGAGGCAGCCAACGAGGCAACGAGGATTGCGGCAGCGGCGCCAACAACCACCCCAACCACACCCATTAACGTGAACAGAGAGGGGGAGCAAGCGGGAGACGGAGAGCAATCAGGGCCACCAGCTCCCATTGCGTCGGCACGAAAGACATTAGCAACGCGCCAGCCATCACAGGAGCAAATAAAACAAGAGTTTCGCTGGCAAGAGAGGGCGGGGGCAACCACGCGAACGTGGGAAAAGTTCCGAGACGAGGTATTAATCGCAACACAGAATCTCGACGTGTTTGCATACATGGCGGATAAATCTCCCTTTGTGCAAGTAGTGCACTCGATCGCAAAATTCTTTGATCGGAGGGTAGGAGCTGATATAAACAACTCAGTAATTGGATTTGTCGGGGACCGCACCCAGTTTCGAGACCCTCATCCTGTAATTCTCCCGGCCAGAAACACATGGGCTTGGATGGCAACGTCGGCGGTACTCGATGAAGCGGAAGCAGAAGCGTTCTACCAAAACGCGCAGGACAAACGAGTATGCTGGAGCCCACGACAGGAAACGGATAAGCAACAGGTACTTGTGCCACGAATGGTGTTTCTACCATCTCCACTGGCAAAGTTTGTCTTGAGCGAGAGAAGAACGGCTTGGGAGCTACGGGTGAAACTGAAAACGATAGTACAGGATACAGACAACGAGATCGACGAGGAAGATGCAGCCCTCCTACTAGATTGGCTTATGGTGGCGAGCCAGACCACGAGCTCTGTCGCCTGCGCGCCGGCAGTGCAATTATCCGTCAACGCAGTGTTAACAGAGTGCGAAATCTTCGCCAAATGGGCCTACTATCGCCTTGAAAGCACTCTGGGGAAGAAAGAGTCGAGGGAGCAACTGGAGGCGCAGGGCGCTGGACAGCAAGTGGCGGCAGCAGGTGCACGAGCCATCCAAGGGCTAGCGGAGTCGGTCCGCAGGTTGGCGGCACAGCAGCAGACGACAGGACAGGGACAGCAACCTCCACGGGATACCACAGCGCAGAAGGCCGAAACGTCTACGCTGTCTCCGTATGGACTTGCGGCCTTAATGGGATGGTGTCAGGTCTATCAAGAGAGCGACGTACCCCCCATCTGGGCAAGACTCCTTGCAACAAAGGACACCGGGGATCAAAGGGCCATCATCATGGCAGCGATGACAAGGCTAGCCGAGGAGCTACACATGGACTTTGACAACAGGGTTTATCTATCCGACAAGACCATCGATGCAGTCGTGAGGCTACAGCCGAATCCGGGAGATGCAATCCCGAATTTCGACTCAGCAGGAAAAGGCTTGAGCATCCTAGCGTGCCGGCCAAAAACAACGGCAGAAATCGAGGGCGAGAAAGAACGGGCCGCGGCTGAAAAACAAACAGCAGCAACGCGCACTCTCCCGGAAGCGCTGCAGCTCGAGAAAGGGGATAGTCGGCTGCCAGCCACCACGTACGACCAACTCAAGAAAAACGTTTCGATGTTCACTCTTTGGAACAGAGTCCTATGGGGGACCCGATGTGACTTCGCAAGGAAACTGGATGAGATCTATCAGGTACTACTCTTGCCGGCAGTGAGCGGGATGGATCATAAATTCACGAAGATCTTGTGCAAGCAGATAACGTGGGCAATCATCCATGATAAATGTAATTACTTTTACAAGCGCCTACTGCCAGATGAGTTTAAAGGTGCTACCCCTCCTAGCTTCCCACAATCACTTCTGGACGACGTCATCCCCAAGATAATGTTTCAAGAACCCATACACCGATCAACGTTCCC
Source organism: Cyclotella cryptica (assembly GCA_013187285.1). Taxonomy (NCBI): domain Eukaryota; phylum Bacillariophyta; class Thalassiosirophyceae; order Thalassiosirales; family Thalassiosiraceae; genus Cyclotella; species Cyclotella cryptica. The sequence continues at coordinate 68,686 of JABMIG010000400.1, forward strand.
ACAGGCTTGGTCAGAGGCAACCACCGCAACGGTTCCATACATCTGGGCCGCCCCTCCGACAGAAGCCAACCCTTTTGTCAGCCCGACAAGAGCACAAAACACCCGCCAACCACAGGCAATCATGGCGCACGTACACCCGTGGATTGCGAACAGGATGAAAGAATATCATGCCCGATTCAACGGAAAGGTAATGATGACAAAGATACTGAATGGGGCCAACACCACCTTCGACCGCCTACCAGTCATCCATGAGTTCATCAACAAAGAAACAAATAAAAACGAGCTGTGCTACAACCATGTTATGGGTACATGCTCAAACAGAAGGTGCTGGTACAGGCACGCCTCCAAGGCACAGGTGCCCAACAGCTTTGCAGGAGAACTCATCCAGGTGTGCGGACCAGGCGTTGATTATGTGGTTCTCAATGAACCCCCGGGATGGGGAGCGGGACAGCGCGAGGGCCGTGGGAACAGCGGCTATTTTGGCAGGGCACTTGTTGTAAGCGGCGGGGCCACGAATGGTACCGGGAGAGGGGGACACAATCCGGGAATGGAAGAGGCCGGACAGGAAGGGAAGCGACAACAGCGGGATAATCAGCAGCGGTATGATAGCCCTGGCAAGCAACAAAGACGAACCTGACAGAGGAAGGGCACAGGGGAAGCAACGCGCACAGGTAACACGCTAACAAGCACTAGCAGAAAGAGGACGGCGGAGGCCATCCGGTCGGCGTTTCCCCGGGTAGCAGACAAGCAGGTTAAAATAATACACAATGACGATGACAATACTGGGGTATCTGTTAAAAAATGGAAAGAGACGAGGGGACAGGAGTTGATGTTCGGGGGCCAAGGTAAGCAGAAGATAGGGGACCGACGAGCGTGGAATAGGAGCAGACGGTGGGATACGAGGCGGTCAGGCGATACAGCAAGAGCGGACGGAGACCACAAAGGCGATGAGCCACAGAACACAAGTGGCGTGTGCAACGCACCAACGACACCTGGCGAGGAGCCATATGCGATGTGCAATCGAGGCGATAACCCAGAAGAGGTCGACGAGGAGTCACCCCTGGCAAAACACACTGACGGTAGCAATAGGGTCGGCTTAATGCCACCCCGCCTCACGGACGGACGAGCAATCCATTGGCAACTCAAAAAATTATGGAGAGGCCAAGCCAAACAGAGGAGGCTGAAAAAGCAGCAAAACACGCCAGCAACGAGCTATTGGAAGCAGCACGAGGGAAAACTCGATCCTCCCACAACGCCACCACCCGCGACAACGCCGAAAGGTGCCATGCACCCACAGCGCCGGGCGCTGCATCACCCAGCAGCAGCAACACTGCTCCGTTATGCCACAGGCGGTTGCCCAGTACACACAGGCAAGGATTGGACTTTGGAGGAAATCGAGACGGCTATCAAGAAGGGCCCTCACAAATCGGCACTCGTGCCAGCAGCAATGGAACAGTTGACGGCAGAAGTTGAGGAGAAAGTTCAAAAAGGACAAGCGAAAATAGTAGAGTGGGAGACACTTAAGCAGCAGGGCGTTCCACCGGGATTAAAAATATCGCCCATCGCGATGATCCCACATAAGTCAAGGGCGTTTAGAGCAATCCTCGACCTATCCTTTGGGGTAAAGCTGACGGATGGGAGACGGGTTCCATCAGTCAACGAAGGAACAAGGCTGACAGCCCCAGCGGGGGCAATCGACCAGCTCGGGCATTCGTTGAAGCGGGTCATACACGCCTTTGCCGAGGCTGGGGACGACGCAAAGATCTTTATGGTTAAGTATGACATAAATGATGGGTTTTGGCGACTTAACTGCGAAGAAGGAGAGGAATACAACTTCGCCTATGTCCTCCCACAACCGCCATCGGAACCAGTAAAATTAGTGGTACCTTCGGCCCTCCAGATGGGTTGGGTCGAGTCCCCAGCGTACTTCTGCACAGCTTCGGAGACGGCACGAGACGTGGCCACGGAGTACATGGAATGCCCGCTGAGTAGCATAAGTGACCACAAATTTGTCGACCTGGCAATGCGCGGTTCAGACACCGCACGACTCCCTGACAGAACAGCACCCGACGAGCTGCGGTACTTGGTAGAAGTCTACGTGGATGATTTCATCCCCCTCGCAATAGCGTCATCGCGCGAACATCTTAGGCACGTGGCAAACGCCGTACTTCATGGAATCCATGATGTGTTCCCAAGCCAGATCCAGGACGACGAGGCCCCAATCTCAATGAAAAAGATCCTCAAGGGCGAAGGGGTCTGGGCATTACAAAAGGACATCTTGGGTTTCACATTCAGTGGAGAGGTGGGAAAAAAGACGATACAACTAGAAGGCCCGAAGCGAGAGTTTTTGTTGGGAACACTCCACAAGTGGATAAGAGCAGCAACAGCAGCGGGAGCGCCGGTACCGTTCGTGGAATTTGAATCGGTGATAGCAAAACTACGTCATGCTTTCATAGCTATCCCAGCAGGGGTGGGGCTGTTGTCAGTGTGCAACCCGCTCCTTGGGAAACGTCCTGCGTACGTATACATCAATAGGAACCGTCACCTATTAGATGCCTTGAGGGATTGCCGCACCATCTTACGCGAGGCGACAAGAAAGCCAACACCGTGCGAGGAATTGGTATCCGGGTGGCCCCACTACGTCGGGGTAAAAGATGCATCCAAACACGGCGTGGGTGGGGTGATAGTCGGAGAACGGCACAAATGCACTCCCACGGTCTTCAGGGCTGAGTGGCCAGAAGACATCAAACAGTCCCTCGTATCGCCGACCAATCCAAAGGGATCCATCACCAACTCCGACCTTGAAATGGCCGGTTTACTCCTGTTGTGGCTGGCAATGGAAGAAGTCTGCCAGTTCAGCCCTGGTGCACACGTAGCATTGTTCAGCGACAATTCGCCAACAGTGCACTGGGTGCGAAGGATGGCAGCTCGAGGATCAAAAGTGGCGTCTCAACTGTTACGGGCCCTCGCTCTACGCCTCAAGCTCAAACAAGTCTCGCCGCTCACCCCGCTCCACATCCCAGGGAAACGGAATCGAATGACCGACCTGCCGTCACGCTCCTTTGGGAGCGAACCCAAATGGTATTGCGCCTCTGATGTTGACCTATTAACCTTGTTTAATCGTGAATTCCCTCTCCCTAACCAGCAATCTTGGACAGTCTTCCGGATTTCTCACGCGACTTTTACGAAAGTGCTTTCCGTGCTGCGGATGCAGCATATAGAAATGGAAGAGTGGAGGCGACTTCCCGCAACAGGGAAGTTCGTTGGCGGCATTGGAAGGCCTACTGCAGGCCTATGGGAGTGGACCCTCATCTACAGGGTATCGGGCACGAAGACAAATGCCGGCACCTCATGGGCTTCGCGGGAGCAGTCCGAATTGGAGGCTACGGTAGTGGGCGTCAAGTCCGAAGTGGAACAGCGCTTACGGCTCTCACGGCCGTTGGACAGAAGATCGCCCTGGACACAGGGGTCGACCCAACAAAAATAGCAGGGTCTGATCGCTACCTACCGTGCATCCAACAAACAATCAAGGGATGGGAGAAGGAGGACCCCCACACAACAAAGAAGCTACCAGTGGAAGCGGATGTCCCCGAGCTGTTGGTAAAATGGGGAGCTGGGTCAGGTACCTCCGCGCGGGAACGGGCGATTGGGGATTTAGCACTGATGGCCTTCTACTTCCTCTTGCGCGTAGGGGAATACACGGTGAAACAAACTCGGAACGAGAGTAAACAAACGGTTCAGTTTAAAATGGAAGACGTAACGTTCTTCCACCGCACCTCACAGGGACAACTACGTCAACTGAGCCGACACGCACCGGACGCAGCTATCCTAGGGGCCGTTGGAGCGAACTTGAAGCTCGACAACCAGAAGAATGGGCATAAAGGTGTTTGTGTTCACCACGAGGCGAACGGGGACCCAATCTTTTGTCCAGTCCGGGCGTTGGGACGACGCTATCTACACATACGTGCCCAGATGGCAAACATCTGGACAACTCCACTGTCGGCATGTTGGGAGGACAATGGAGTACGCGGTGATGTTACGGACAAAGATATTTCGAGGAGTCTCAAGGCGGCCGCGCAAACACTAGACTACCCAGTAAACAAAGGCATTCCTATCCAACGTGTCGACACACACTCATTGCGCGGCGGCGGCGCGAATGCCCTCTCCCTGAACGGGTATAGCGACACTCAAATACAAAAAATGGGCAGGTGGACAGGAGATTCCTTTAAGGAATACATCCGAAGTGAACTGGCAGAATTCTCAACGGGCATGTCGCGCGCAATGAAAAAGGTAATTGGCTACACAGTCGTATCAGGGGGTGCTTTCCATGAGTTGCCGGCGGAGTTGGCGGATCTCGCCATCGCGGCTTAACAACAAGACTGTCCTGGGTACAAGCTTTCAAGAATGACGTCCTCGCCTTAGGCATAAGAGGACTGAGACATAATGAGCTACCAACAGGGCACCACATCAACAAATGGAACAAATCCAACACAACACAGGACGCAAACGTCACACCAACGACAACACTTTTGTGGTGCGACGGGATGAGAGGCGCCCACCTGATACAGTGTCCGCCCGATCCACGTCGCGGTGGTGGGAAAACTCGCCCAAAAGCGCAGACCCTTGGCATGTGTGGTACGACAAAGTCGCACAGGGTGGGCAAGGCAACTTGCCAAGGGGTCTGGGTTCGGGGTTTTTGGGACCTAAGTCTAACCCCACCCCAGTTTTCGGCACTACTCACGAACATGTTATCTTAGTAGCTAGTTAGCTAGTAGTAGCAGAGTAGCCACCACGTATCCAACACCCATCATTGGTGAGCGGCCCAGTCGAGCAAGAGCCAAGGCCCAGTGCTCTCACTTGGTTGGGGCGATGGACAGACGGGCAGCTGGGCAAAAACCAGAACTCGGCTGCGAGGAGTGCTGGCAACCAACTCCTCGCAGCCTCATTCTGTTTGTTGAGCAGCCGCACCAATGAAGGTGTTGCAACGGGAGTGGGTTTGGTAGTGTAGTTTTGTCCTTTTTCTCCCACGAGCCCACCCTTTGACCAAATGGCAAGGCAACTTGCCAAGGGGTCTGGGTTCGGGGTTTTTGGGACCTAAGTCTAACCCACCCCAGTTTTCGGCACTACTCACAAACATGTTATCTTAGTAGCTAGTTAGCTAGTAGTAGCAGAGTAGCCACCTCGTATCCAACACCCATCATTGGTGAGCGGCCCAGTCGAGCAAGAGCCAAGGCCCAGTGCTCTCACTTGGTCAACCAAAAAAGCGCGACTCAACAAACAGACCAACGCTGCTTTGATGAACAAATATTTTATTGTTCACCGCCGGATCGTGGCCGCAAAGCAATAACAGTCAATAACCATCATTAGACCATCACTATTGTACCATTTCAGACCTCGTCGTGTTATCATCATCGCATTGATGTAATCCTCGATCCCGTAGCATAGCAATCGTCTCCATACTAATTTTCTGTCGGCGCGCTCTGCCTGCCCCTCGTTGAACACGTCCAGGATCGACCGTTGGCACGTGACGTCCATTGATTGCATTGCGTCCGATTGCGCCCGTCACCTCAAATCACCTCGATCCACCGCTCCACGCCATGAGCGACCCATTCGGGACTCCGCCCCGCACAGCCACCAACACGTCCGCATCCAGCGGCAGTCCCGCCAACGGCAGCCTCGACCGGTTTCGCGATCGAGACGATTCCGAGCTCCTCGAGCGTTTGCTGCGTCTCTCGTCCCGTCCACAGGACGTCGACGACGACGGCGTCCACGACGACGAAGAGGGCGATGATCTGTACGACAGTCTGAACGAGATGCTCGCACGCTTCGACCAAGACCTGTCCGGCGTCGATCGAGGCGGCTGGTGGAGCCGTCTCGTGGACGGCGCCGCCTCCCGCCGATTTCAGGCCCGAATCGAAAACGGCGCGACGATTTCCACCGCGGCCGGGGAGGCCGCTTCGAGGCTCCCGCCGGCGTTTCAAACGTCCGAGGGGAAGTCGCACTTGCGGGCGTTGATGGACCGTCTCGGCGTGGGTCGGGAGAGAGCGGTCCAGTTGACCTTTGGCACGCTGCGGTCTTTGCTGGAACACGACGCGGGAGAGCACGAAAGCGGGGTCGGCCTTGACGACGACGAGCGGGAGCGGTTTCTTCGTTCTCTGCTGGGCACTCGTCGTCTCTTCGATCAGGCCGTGTCTAGATTTAGAAGGCAGTTTGTCGAGAGATTGAGGATCTTCGTCGAGTGTTTGAGATTGGACCAGGAGGTTCGCGCCAGTGCCGATGCCGGGGGACACGGAGTAGCGACTCAATCAGGCAGAGACATCGCACGATTCCTGGACTCCATCGACGCACGAACCAGCATCAACGGGAAAAAGAGGGGATTGTTGCAATTTCTCTTTTGTCTTGCTGCGGCACCGCTTCCACAGGGATTCGGCGCAAATTTGCCCTATTCCGTTAGCAAACTGCGCACAAACAATATCATTAGCGGTGCTGGCATGGTGGTCGATCAAGCTGGGGATTACGATGAAATCGTCGCAATGACGGTTCGAAAAGAAGCAGTCGAGGCACTGCTGTTATTACTCTACGATCGAATCGAGGGGGGTGTACAAAGGTTGGATCTTTACTTGTTGTTGGAGGGTGTTTCGTCTGCTGTGGGGAGTGCCGGCAACGTTAGCAGTGTTGGGAGCAGCGCTGGCAATGCAGGATTGGAATATCTGGAATTCGGAATGGGGGCCACACACTATTTGCAGAGTGGCATTTATACTAAGGACGATCAAAGACGAACCACTAGGGGATACAATGCGGACCCATTTATTTTATCTACAGCGGGAACGGGACGAGAATCCATCGTCATGGCCAGGGAGAGACTAAGGCTGTCGCTGAATGGTCTGTGGGCATTGATTTATGCAGAATGTATGGGACTATGGAGAACCAATCAATGTGCTTGGATCACGGAGCATCCCTTGTTTGCCGGATTGAATCTACCCATTGACGGTGCCATTGAAGACGAGAGGCAAAGTGCTGCGGATACACCCAATGTAGGTTTGACAGGAAGAAGTATGCGGTTGGCACTAAGTGAAGGCCAAGACGAGGGGTCGCCAATGGTTGGGGCGGGCATCAATTCCAATCAAGCTCATGCGGAACTTGAAGTGCTCTATCGCAAGCTACAGTCTCTTGGAGTGGTGCTTCGCGATCGTCGGAGATTGGCTTACAAGAATCGTAAGCAAGGAACTACTGCAATGGTTGAAGGTGATGTTGCACAAAATTTCGAACAACAAGACGAAGACGATGAGCTGTGGGGCTTGCATGCCCCTGAGGGCGTGGCACTTCTTTCCTTTGGACTCTTGCTCCAACTGGTTCGACTTTCGAATAACGTTGACGAAGATTTTCTCTCCAAATTTGGTGAATGGGGGGAGGAATGCGCGCAAATCGCGAACGATGACTGTGCGGCTTTTGCTTACCTTCATCGTGTTTTTGATGGGGTGGTGGTCGATCCGCTTGAGGGCGCGCTTACTGGATTGTCAAGACGTGGTATCGGGGGCAATTTAATCCGTGATTTGGCGGGGAGGAAGGATATTGAGTTGTTAGCTGATTGTGACTCCATGGCTCTCCCCGATACGGAGATGACAGCAAGAGAAGATGATGACGAAGACTCTCTATTGGGTCTGGCTGTAGATGCCTCTTCTGTAGTGTATTCTTCCATCGGTCGTGAAATCCTATCGGCAACCATCCGTGTGTTTCGCCAATCTCTGTTGTCGCTTCAATCATCCTCTGCTGTCGAAAACGTTGGAATGCTGGTGGATCTCGCGGCAATTATTTTTCGCCACTCAACTCCTCTTTGTGAACAATTTTGGTCAGATTGGGAAGAGCTGAACAGTGCAATGTCAGAGGATGGGCCGTCGCCGTCATCATCAGACGAATCTATGTGTTTCCTTCTTGATACGGCTCACAGTTTAGCGTCATTGACGTTGGTAGAGTTGAGTAACGGGGGACGCCAAGAGGCGGTTATCAAGTACATGCGTCCTCTTTCATCGTTCCTGCGTTTTATTGCTTCGCTCTGTTCGAGTTCACTCGTGGTACAAAGCGTCTTGACTTCAGGTTTTTTACAAGATGATTTGATATCTAAGACCTTGTCAGTGTGCTCCTCCCTTGCCCCATTGGTGTCTACTTTGAATGACAGCGTAGAACCGGTCACTTCTGAAGAACGCAGCACCATCCGGCATGCTACAGTGGCCATTGAATCTATTGCCATACTTGCCTACTTGGGCGGAAAATTAGCCAGGGACTTGATTCGATCGTCTTTACCACCTAATGGACTACCTCGAATGCTGACCAGCATTGCTTTTAATGTCATCCCGAGGAAAAATGCCGCCTTGTCGCAAGAGTGTTCCGATTTCGCATCAGGGGCTCTCAACCTGCTGGCAGAGTTACTCGTTGGAGCAGACGTTTCATTCCACATGGAGACATCAGGTTGCTTTTCGTCTTCCGATGAGCTTGCAAAGCATGCCACGAATGGCTTTTCCCTATTCCTTAGGGGTGGTATTCATAGTAATGTGACTCTATCTGCAATGTCGATTATGAGTAGTTTGGCTCTCATGCTGACTAAAAATACATTGGATACAAGCGTTAACTCCCGAGCAACCTGCGCGTACATCGAGATGCTACGTGATGGAGTGAAGGCTGGGCTTGACGTGTTGTGCTCTCTTTTTTCAAGTGGTGAAGTGCTTGCGCTTAGCTCACTTCTTCAAGTGGATGTTTCGTACGCAGTTATGCTGTCGACATCGGCAACATTGACGGAGATCAGGTCTCTGATGTACCTTCACAAAGATGCGAACGTTCGATGCACTGCTCTCAATGTTCGTAACGACATCATTAGTACTTTGGCATCTTCTACTGCACTAGGCCATGTCATAGCCTTTCTGTCAACTTCGCCAATATCAATGACACTTACAAAAAATTCTTTCCTCCACAAGTTGACGCATTCAATTGAATCCGCAGTTGCTCTTTGTGACAAGACTAATGAAAACAACAACTATGGCGCCTGGGGAAGATTTGTTACACCTAAGAGAGCATCACAAAAATCATTGCAGAGAGAAGAAAGGAGAATAACTCCTGCGCTTAATTTTTGTAGCGAAAGTGGAACTGAAGCAATTAATGGAGAATCCCTGTTTTTGTCTTCGCTTGCAGAGATCGCTCTATCTCTTCTTCTCGTATGGGGTGGTCACTGTGGCCCATCTAGCGAAAGCCCAGCCGAGAATTTCATCATTCAGAGTCCGTATACATTGTTGATGAGCAAAGCTTCGTTTTCTTCGGAGCAGAATGAACTTCCGTCGAATGTCTCAAACTTGCACGTCATTTCTCGGTTTCTAAATGTTGAAAATGTCACGAGTCTTTGTATTTTATCCGCGAAAGTCATCAACTTGTGTCTTCGACATGCATCCATCGCTGCGTATGATGCTGGGGGAGATCAAGCAACATTGACCGCCTTTACATCAGCATTTGCTCGTGGTGTCCGTATTATCTCCACCACGCTTGTCCTTTCACTGAGAAAATTATTCAGCAGGTCAAACGATTTCTTTGTACAAATGAAGCAATTATCTGTTTTAGCTGTTATCAATCTCGAGACTGTTGCCCTCAGCGTAAGCCAATCTAATCTTACAAAATCCCTTTTGGTCGGAGAGAAGGGGTCAACTGAATTCCAACTTATTGATCAACTCGTGACGTCAATAGAATCTACTGTTTCTTTGATCAACACTATGAACCAAAATGAACATGTTGACAGTAGAGTGTTGAGACTACGATGTGAGTTGACAAGTAGTTGTCTCGAGGTGATTCTTGAGCTTTGGAAGAGCTGCAGAGTTGGATCACTCTCAGATTACGATGCATGCGGGGGTATAGTTGGTCATCTTACCACCAACAATGCAAATGACCTTACGATAGCAAATGTCGTGGTGGAACTGGCTCGTTCTTCACTTTTGGCGATCGTATCTCAAGAGGAGAGGCACTCCATGCAGGACGACGTATTAATAGAGTTGATAGCGGAAAAGAGCGTGTTGATAGATGTGCTATCGAGATGTTTGAGCTTTCTGACAATCGAAACTATTGCAAGGATTCAAGTCAATGCAACAATCGGCATTAAGTTTATTGCCGAATTGATTGAAGCTGGACCCATGGAATGTTGGTGTTTCCTTTTGAATTCGAATAAGACGGAGTCTTTAGCTGCGTCGGCTTGGGTTGACATTAGAGCTGGCTGGAATCTTGATTCATTTCTACAAGCTTGTCCATCGGAAAAAAATCGCGGTTGTCCTAGCACCTGCTCTTTAGATTTTGCTCTTCGTTTATCGCGGGCATCATCTGGGGAATCTTCTTCTCTCAAAAAATGGAATGCTTTAAATGTTTTGGCCGCAGCCGAAACGTCTTGTTCTACATCGATGGCTGCATTTTTCGACGCGATAACCATCAGCATTGCTTCCCTGCGTCCTGCACAAGAAGTCTTGACACTCACACACTCTCTCATCACTGGCGTGTTAGCTGCCCTAGCTTCTACATCTGAATCTAAAATGATTTCTCAGACGCTACTATTGCCCCAAGATTCCATGTTGTGTCAGAGAATGGAACCTTTGGAGGAGCTGACCTCGTTGCTTCTGACAGCTCTCACCGTCAACAATGATGTGCGCGACTGTTCCTATGAATCACAGGAGGTTCTTCAAATGTTTGGAGAACTGTTTGAGTCCTCCAGTCGTGTTTTCGTCTCCACACAATTCCGTTCAATTGATTCTAAGAGTGAGGTGAGCCAAGGAACTTATGAATTATTGTCATATGTTTCAGTCAGTCACTTATCAAGCTGGAATATTTCTCGAAAAACTAAGGCTATAGCATGCTCAATTCGTCAAAAGATTATGACATCTGCGCTGATATTGTTGTCTAGATATCAATGTCAGGCGGAAGAAAGCCGTTCTCGCAATGAACTTGTTAAATACAACGAAGTTCGGCTAGGATGGGTCGACATTACGTTAAATGTCATTCAGTCTGTACAAGCTGAATCGAGTTCTGAACTTTTGCGCACATCATTTTCCTTCCTTTCAGCTTTGTGTCCCACTTCTCATGATGTGGATTCTGAAAGAGGAGGACATTTGACATACTCTTACTCAGAGGACTTTCTGATTTGCATGAAACAAAGAAATGCAATGTTTCATATCCAGAATCATTTGATGTCAGTATCAACAGTCGCATCTCTGACATATAGGGCTGTCTACAGTGGCACTGCTCCTCCCGATGTGATTATCATCCACACAAACGCAATTTCTGTTATTGACAAAATCATGACATTCACCCTGACGTTGACAGATACTTCTTCGTTTTTTGTTGACATCCTTCTGTTGTTGAATGAAGCTCGATGTTTTAGGTCACTTATTGACAACCCACTACTAAAGTTATGCAAAATTTGGGTCGGACAAAATCAGAATTGTCGCGAGCACATTATTTTGCCTGCATTTGAGCATCATCGTGGCTATGTCTCTGCTTCCTCAGAGCATCACAAAATGTCACATCCGAGTGAAACTGATATGGTTCATGCTGTTTGGTGCAAAGTTATTCAAGTCTTTTCGACGCTCCTACGATCACTGCGGCGTCAGTCAGTTGTTTATGCCAATATTGATCACAGCATTAATCAACGTCTTCTCCCAATCGCAAGTGCTGCGTTTGATTTCATTGCATCCTTTGAAGAAACAATTTTCTCTTGTTTTGATGCCATGGAAACCAACACAAAGAGCACAGTCTTCCCAGAAAAGAAGGGTTCCATTTCGACACCTGCGTCGACTATCAAAACCTCATCTTTTTCCTTCACGAGAAATTTACTCCACGAAGCATCGTGCCTAACGTCACTATTTGCAGAACTTTCGAAAGGAGATACCAAGAACAAGTTTGCAGCCTCGTGCGTTGGAATCTATAAGAAAATGATTCCAACCATGTTAGAACTGGTAAAATTTTTTTCCTCCTTCTTGGGGTCGATTGGAAATGCCAGGGAGCTTTTTTCAGCACTTTCGAGTGCTATTTCATTATCGTTTGATCAACCCTCCTCCATGTTCGATGTTCATCCTCTTCTGGCAGATGGTAAGTTCTATTCTCGTACAAAACTTGCACTGAAATGTTAGTTACGTTGTCTCAGTCAATCAACCACCACCATTTTGCTCCCCACTCCTTAGGTATCCCGAATGCTCGCCACGAAAGTATTCGCAATTCTTATTTTGCAAGCAGTTGTTGCATCATTGTCACTGCTGAAGATTTCGCTCTGTCTCGCATTTCGTTGGTTTCCAAACCAAAGCAAATGGAATCAGAGCAGTCAAGGGATTCTGAATTGGAGCAGACTTTTCACATTCAAGTGAACAACAAATTTATTTTTCACATGGAAAACCTTGCGGGGCATTGTCTTTTTAGTGTGATGTCTGTGTTGATTGACACACACCCATCTTTGGATTCATTTGTGTGTTTCTCCCCTGAAGAAATTTTACGTCTAGATATTGCAGCGCTGATACGCCCAGGAATGCTGGTCTCAGTTCTTCCACACAAATCTGGTGTCTCAGAGCGTTACGTGTCTTCTAAACCAAACACAATCAATTATGGACACTGTACGGGTTGTGATCGCTCAACAAGGACAATATCTATCAAATATTCTAATGATGACGGCGCTCTTCAAAGACAAGTTCCTTGGTCTTGGATCTCTGGGATGGAAGATTGTTCTCAACGACATTGCATTATGTCTCATGTGCCACTAGCAAAGTCTATTGCAGACGCAGACACGCATGAAGCTACTTCAATTGGTCATCTTATTCTAACCCTGCGATGGTGTCGTCATCTCTCCAAAGAAAGTTCGCTCTCCCGTTTAGCTATGCGCATAGCCGACCTGACTTCAGTTCTGATGTGTACGGAGGTTGTTCTTCATGATGAGCTCCATAAGATAAGCAATGCTGACGAAGAACGAAAAATCAACGCACAACTCCTTGACTTATTCGGATGTATTCAATGCACTGAACTATCTGGCGTAGATCTCGTGGACCAAATCCGGAGACTGCCGATCAATGAAGGAGTTTTAAAATCTGTTCATATACAGATGCAGAGACGACTGGAGGCCGCTTTGTCCGAACGTGAAGAAGAACAAAAGCTGTGGGAGCAACAGAACTCAGGCTGGGATGCCACCTTTTGGGGAGGGAGTCACAAAAGAGAAGGACGCCGTAGTCCATTCCGTGCTTTCAACCGGATGCCATCAGTTGATTCATCACAATAAGTAAAGAGGAAATGCTCTGCATCATACTATTAGCATCATTATTTTATGTACACAACCATTGAATACATTTGACACAGCCAGTGTCACAATAATGATTAAGATGTGCATGAGGGATGAGGCCATTGTCTGGAATAATTTTTGCGGCATCTGATGAGGAAAATTCCTATGGATGTGGGAGGTCATCAACATCAACACACTTGGAAGGATGGTAAGGTCATCATAATATATACCAACATATGGTGCGGTTAATCTTGAGTCTACATCTGTGACTGCTAAGAGACCACCTTTACCTCCAGTACATTCTCAAGCTTTAACAGGTAAATTCAGCCACATTGCTTTTATAAGACCACTAGAGAAGATTATTTTTCTTGTGATGATAGCTTTCAATAGACTTTATTTTATTTAAGATCTTATTCAGACAGTCATATTTAACAAAGACATGTCACATTAGTCACAAGCACGACAAGATACCATCACAAGTTGAAGTTGCATAGGTTTTCAAATAGATTTAAATCCGTAGGGGAAGAGTCATAATGGCGGCCACCAAGCAACCATGATCAGAGTTCGCATTCAGAAAAAGAAGGGTACATCTGATGTATGTATTAAGATCGCAAAGTAAGACCAAGAGGAGCGATGTCATCATGTGCAAAAAAAAGGAATGAACAGAAGTATGATCAGTGAGCGCGTGTATTACTTTAACCTATAACAAGAAAACCACTTACTCAAAAAGTTCGGGCGGAAAATCGTGTTTTTTGGAGATATGGGATGTTAGACTTGTCGAGGTCCAAAATTTATGAGCATTTCTGATGCCCAAAAATCCAAGATAAGAAGGTAGGAGAGACTGCCCCTGATCGTAGGCATTTAAAAATGAGAACAGCGAAACGGGCCCTTCATGACTCTTGTGAATAAATTTAGTAATTTTTTATTAAAGAAAGATTGATGAAGACCGGAATGTTCCCTTCAAAATATCTAAATTACAGTAACTGTATGTCATCAAAAATTTACATGTTGGCCTGTACGTCTATTTCAAGTTGTCATGACAAGATTTTTTTTGCGTCGTCTTACATACACAATACCACGGTTGTCACATGCACTCGTGTTCTTACAATTTGAGGTAGCTTGTCATCAAAGGGGGCGCCTCTTTGTCACATCATGGAAAACCACTCGTTACACTTGTGGTTCACCGTGATGTGACAGAGACTCCACCTTGATGACAAGCTACCAAAAATAGTAAGAACACTCGTGCAGATGACAACAGTGGTATTATTTATAGTAATCTTTTATAGCAATCCAGTTACCTGAAAAGTTTGCAGAATTGGATATGTAACAAATTATTCAACTAATGATAGATGGCTGAGACTTGAGACTGCACGTTTCCCAAAAGATGATAAGGGACAATACTACTTGAACATTTTAGTGGGAATGCAGGCTTGCCATTGAATATACCAAGATTGCTTGGGTAGACTTTCTATGAAGACATTGCGTTAAGACTGGTTACAGCCAAGGCTATTATTTTTTGTTGCCAATTTTTCAGTTACTGTTGGAGTACACAGTTGCCAAAGTTATAATACCAATTATTGAACTGTAGCCACCGTCATCATTTTCAGATATCTACAGTTGCTAAAATATAAATCTTGCTTACATATGGCGGATTGTTGTGAAGTACGCCATTCATGCTCACCCATCATGAAAAGGCATTGGTAGTGACACGTTACACGTCACACCATACTTGTGCAGTGTCTCCTCCTATCCATCCCCCACAAAGGTCAGATTCTCCATCTACTTTGGGAATTCTTCCTCATGAAGTTCTGCTATTCATGATTGATACAACCACATTCCTGTACTCTTCATAGGGTATCACATATTGTCATGTGGTGAATTTGCATTGGATGGTGCATATCCTTGAGATATGAAGATCATATCCCTGTTAAATTTCATGTGGCCTAGACAGTTACTATCATGTATAACACAGCATAAATAGGCAATGCCAGAACAGTCTTATGCAAGGTACCTCAATTGTTCTAGGAGTAGGGAGTGCACTGGAAGAATGACCACCCAAATAAGTTCCTCTGACTCTTGTGAAAAGTTGGGATCTGATAGTGATAGGTTTCATTGAGACGTGTACAAATTTTCAGCAAAAAATTGACCAGGAAGTGTCTCTTCTAAGTCCAAAACCCTGTTTTAAAACCAATATTGAACCCCCATCGGATAGTAGGAGTGTACATGGTAACTTCTCGGTTTTTAAAGTTTTCAAGGGTAAATCAAGGGTTTTATGGGTATTATGGGGTATGTCATGGTTTATTAGGGTTATACAAGTAAAATGACATGTATGATAAAACACCAGCTCCACGATTTGTCAGTGGCATAGGACTGAAGAGAAACGATGGTTACGCACAGAATTCACATGTTCTCAATTACAGATGAGTTTGAATCAGTAATACCACACTTATGTGTGCTTTGGGTTGCATTTGTTTATGTGTATGACAGCTATAGAACTTCCAAAATCAAGCCAGGAGAAAGGGTGAGTACATGTCTCTGACAAACCACTTATTGTATTCTATATATGTACCTTAGTCTTATCATTTAATGATCGTGTCAACAAGCAAACAAACAAATCCAGTTACTGAAATGTTCATAAGTAATGGATAATTTTTAGGGCCACCTACCATAATGCTGCATAGCTTACCAATGCAAGTTTAGCCCACATAATGCTCGAATAGGGTGCAAGAAAGTCCCATAATAACTTGCATCATTGTGACCAATTGTAAATTACTGCAAACAATTGTTGCTGGAAAAATATGAGCATACTAATGTTAACAACTTGACATGAGCCAAGGATACCTACTGGTACCCCTGACCCAAACAGGCCCCATTTTCAGGCCATAGGCACAAATACTATTCCCACAGAAGAGGGGAAGTATACAGCAGTTCAACTCATGACCTTCTCAGAAAGAATATATTTGAGGTACATACCTGGCAGGTATAAACCTCAGAAACAATGAGTTAAGTAAAGCAGTTGACAAGGCCTCAACTGAAAAGCCTGAAAGTTTGATACTTTCTCAACTGGCAAATTTGCAGTGTGAGAGCTTCTCTGTAAATATTGGACACACTAGCCTCCAATATTCTACTTGTTGATTACATGATTTACATGGTAAAATTGAGAGGATCACCATTGGGCAATCCTCATTAGTTGATCATTTCAATAACTCATAAAAATAATCTCCAATCAACTGGAACACCTTTTCTACTTCGTTACCTACGATTACTTTTCGACTACTTCCGGCTTAGGTCACTATCGTACGATAGCCGAACTGCACTACCACACAATGAAGGCTCTCTCGATGACCCACAGGCGGTCAAGAAAAACAAATTTTCATCACGCAGAGTACTACGTTCATTGCGCATCACCGTGCGAATGACTTCTTGCTCAGCCCTCCAAGGAGTTCCTGCAAGAAACTTTTTTGGGAACTAGTCTAGGAGAGAAATTATGAGCCATGTCCTCGGTGAAAGGAAAGCATTTCCCAAAGGGCTCAAGTGGATTGAATGCGAGCGTGGCATCGGAGGAAAGAATTCCCCCGTATGCTACATTCCCGAGCAGGATCCCGTGCAGGATGCCCTCGAGAAGACCAAAAAGACCACCTACTTCAAGTTGACTCTTCCCAACACGGGGAATGAGCTAAAGGTGGCGGTATGGGCGTCCGGGACTCCGGAGCAGTTTCTACTGCATGTACGCTCCGCCATTCACGCGTGCAAGCAAATGGGGCTCGACACAAGCTTCGCCAATGCGGAGAAGGCTGTTAAAACAGCCAAGCTCGATGCAGAGATCGCAAAGGAGGAGTATACGCAGTTGCGTAACTATGAGAAACAGAAGAAGGGCAATAAAGGAGAAGCTCCCGGTACTACCACCGAGGCTGTACCGCCTGCCCTAGCTGAAGCTAAGGCCTTATACGACAAGGCCCTTAAGGCTCTAGAAGCCACGAAGCTTGCCGTTACAATGGCAGGAGCGAAGTCCTTCGAGCTGTATGGAAACCTCCTCTCCGACGAGGCCCGTCAGCCTTGGGAAAAGATCATCAAGGCCCAAGTGACTCGTGCTCCTTGGGAAGACATCAGGGGAATACAGTCTCGAAGACTTGGGACTCGTTCCACAAGTGCGTCATGTTCCACCTGTTGCAGGTGTTCCGTCACGACGCGGGTGAGGCCCTCAAGTATCACAAACACATTGAAGAAGCCCAACAGGGTCTTGACACGTCAGTTTTTTGTCCGAGCAGAACAGCTCAACAGCTACCTCGAGACATTGCCCTGCCTGTACTACAGCCCAAAGGCTAATCAGGCTACCAAGAAGGTATTGCCCTTGGATGACGCCAACCTCGCAACTCACTTGTTACGCATGTGTCCGGCCAAGTGGCAGACCCAATACGACTTGACCAAGAATACCACTTCAGTCTGCCCTAGGGCCTTTCTCTTGGTCCTAGAAAACATCGAGAACAACGCGGAACTCGATGCAAAGCCTTCAAGCACGAACAAAGCAAAGGGGGCTGATCATAAGCGCAAGATGGAGTCGATGGACTCCTGCATCCCCAAGAAGCCCAAGAAGGTGGGCTGGACTGACAAACACTGTGTGCTATGCAAGAAACATGGGGGGCCGCACAAAAGTCACAACACCCGTGACTGCCGCCGTTATAACAAAGATGGTACTCCGATCAAGAAGAATGGGGGTGCAGGTAAGCCCCATTCAAAGGAAAGGAAGCCAGAGGGTGCAAACTTCGCCCAGATAGTCCGGGCTGAGTTGAAGAAAGCACTGCGCAAGAAGTCTAGCAAGCGCAAGAAACGCCGCGCCAATGACTCGGAAAGTGACAGCGACTCCGACGAAAGTTCTTGAAGGCGCGGGTCGGATAGCACTGAGGAATTACATACTTGTAAGAAACGTAAACTAAATACTGCAATTGACAATTACACTACCCCCAGTCCGAGTAAAGCTATCCAAACTAATAAAAGTAAAAAAAATAAATTGAATGTCACCAAAGAGAAGACGTCAAAAAAATCTTGTTCCAAAACAGAAAAGTCTGAATTGAAAATTCGAGACAATTTAGAGACTACGGCCTCAAATATTTTAAAAAAATCTAACAATGTCAGTAGTAAAACAGAAGCCACTGAGGATATTATTAAGACGCCAAGTGCAAACCATAGTCTTAAGCAACCAAAACAAGAGGTTGCACCCCACACCAAGGACCGCCTCGGTGTTACGGCACTAATAGCCATCATGGAACCAGCGACTGAAAGTCAATCCTCCAGAGCATACAAACAACCTCTGAGGAGTCGCCCCAGTAACAAAATCAAAGTCCTACTGGACTCTGGGTCTGATGGGGACCTTATTTTCCTACCAAAAGGAAAAGACAAACCCTTTCCCTACCTGACTAGGCAGGTGCCAAAGTCTTGGCATACGTCAAATGGGAGCTTCCAGACAACTGGACGGGGGAAGATCAGAGTTAAATTCTTTGAGTACTCCAGAAGTAAGGAGTATTTTCTACAACCTGATGTTGTGGAATACAAAGAGAATAGCATGACCAAACCAGGGTTTGACCTCATTCTTGGTAGTAATACCTTGAAAGAGTTAGGAATTGTCCTAGACTTTCGGACAAAGGAAATAACAGTAGATGACATCTCACTGCCAATGAGAGACATCAATAAACTAAAAACAAGAGCGACAGTTGAACGGGCTTGGACTATGAATAATAGCATCTACCAAGACACGTCCAAAGAACCCCAAAGTACGCTCGAGGCAACAAAACGCCTCATACACATACTAGACGCTAAATATGAAAAAGCGGATCTCAGGGCAATTGTCAAAGACAACTGCACACACCTAAGTGTCCCAGAACAAACAAAGTTACTGGAGCTCCTACAAGAATTTGAGGAGCTATTTAGCGGGAAACTAGGTGACTGGGATTGTAAGCCGGTCTCCCTCCAGTTGAAGGAAGGAGCACAGCCATATCATGGCCGGCCTTTTCCCATACCCAAGAAGCACGTAGAAATCACCAAAAGGGAGGTACAGAGGCTATGTGACTTAGGGGTACTCAAATGGCAAGATGATTCTGAATGGGCATCGCCCACATTCATTATACCAAAAAAGGACAACACCGTACGGGTTGTCAGCGATTTTAGGGAAGTAAATAAACGGGTAGTGAGAAAACCGTTTCCTATTCCTAAAATTAGCACTGTTCTACAAGAACTAGAAGGCTTTACATATGCCACAGCCCTTGATCTCAACATGGGCTATTACACCATTAGATTGGATCCAGATGCGTCCAAAATATGCACCATTATCTTTCCGTGGGGTAAGTACTCTTACCTACGGTTACCAATGGGTGTTGCATGTTCTCCCGACATCTTCCAAGCTAAGATGTCTGAGCTAATGGCAACCCTTGAGTTCGTCCGAACTTACCTTGATGACTTATTATGCATCAGCAAGGGTAGCCTGGAAGACCACCTTAATAAACTAAGACGGGTTTTCATCAGGTTGCGAGATGCAGGCTTGACAGTGAATGCACGCAAGTCATCTTTCTGTGCCGTGGAGACAGAATACCTAGGATATGTGTTATCCAGAGATGGTATAAAGCCACAACCAAAGAAGGTACAGGCAATCCTCGCATTAACACCGCCACAAAATGTTAAACAACTCCGTAGATTTCTGGGCATGGTCCAGTACTACAGGGATATTTGGGCGAGACGCAGTGAAATACTTGCACCACTGACCAACTTAGTTGGGGAGTGTGGACATACCAAAGTCACAAAGGCTAATAAAACCAAGAAAAAGCCGTGGCATTGGGACAACATCCACCAGCAAGCATTCGACACTGTAAAGGCAACAATCGCTCGCGATGTTACCTTGGCCTACCCTGACTACTTGCAGGGATTTGAGATCTACACGGATAGCTCCAAATTTCAATTGGGTGCCGTAATTACTCAAAACAACAGGCCGCTGGCGTTCTTCAGTAGAAAACTGAGTCAGGCGCAGCAAAAATATAGCGTGACCAAACAAGAACTACTGGCCATAGTAGAAACACTGAAAGAGTTCAAAGGCATGCTTTGGGGACAACAAATTACGGTCTACACTGACCACAAAAATCTAATGCAGGATGCTCTAGGTCTGACCTCTGATCGAGTGTACCGCTGGAGATTACTCTTAGAAGAGTATGGCCCCACCGTCGTGTACATCAAAGGCATCCACAATAAAGTTGCGGATGCCATCTCACGACTGGATTATGGACCCGTTGCAGATGACAGGTCAACCTGGATGACTTTCGCACAATGCTGGTGTTATCATAACACGGCACAACCGAAATCATCCCTAGCAACCACCGAGGAATCCATGAACCAGGTGTTTGCTAATCAAAACGAAGAGGACTCCATCTATCCACTCACAACCAGAGAGATAGCGGAGGCACAACAAGAAGACGAAAGCCTCTTAAACAAAGGCTACTCAACTCACTTAGTTGAGAATATTAAAGTACTCTGTAAGGACGGCAAAATGGTTATTCCAAAAAGCCTCCAACACCGTGCCGTAGCCTGGTTCCACCACTACCTACAGCACCCCGGGACCAAGCGTCTCAAAGAAACTCTTCGTCTTTCGATGTATTGGAAAGGTCTAAGAACGACAGTCCAATCACATGTCAAAAAGTGTCACAGTTGCCAGGTGAACAAGCGCAGGCAATTAAAATACGGGAAACTGCCAACAAAACTTGCAATCACCAACCCATGGGAGGCATTATGTGTGGACCTCATAGGACCATACACCCTCAAGGGCAAGGACAAGACACAAATTGACTTCATGTGCGTCACAATGATCGATCCTGCAACAAGCTGGTTCGAAATTGTAGAGTTGCCGGTATCACAGCTCCAGGAGCTTGATATTCCCACGGGTACAAAGGGGCAAAGGAGCAAAGACACACATGTCCAAACTAAACAACCCTACTTTGACAAGACGTCAGCAACAGTAGGTAATATAATAAATAGGACCTGGTTTAGCCGTTACCCACGTAGTCAATACATTATCTACGACAACGGAAGTGAATTTAAACTTCACTTTGAGACCCTCTGTGATTCATATGGTCTGAAGCGTAAGCCAACCAGTGTCAGAAACCCACAAGCGAACGCAATACTCGAGCGGGTGCATCAAACAATCATGGCGATGCTCCGCACAGCTGACTTAGACATGGCCGATACAATCAGCGAGAGTGACATTGCTGACTTTCTCACAAATGCCGCATGGGCCGTTCGCTCTACCTATCACACAGTACTAAAAACCTCACCAGGAGCAGCTATCTTTGGAAGGGACATGTTGTTTGACGTCCCCTACATCGCTGACTGGTCAAAAATAGGGGAATACAGACAACAACAAACAGATAAAAACACAAGACGGGAAAATGCCTCCTGCATCGACTGGGACTACCAGCCCGGGACAAAGTACTGCTGCAAAAAGACGGTATCCTCCGCAAAACAGAAAGCCGGTATGAAAGTGATCCTTGGACCATCACGTCAGTTCATACGAATGGCACCATAAGGGTTCAACGCGGAACTAAATCAGAGAGATTAAACATCAGGAGAGTTACACCATATTTTGAATAAAATAACCTCTGTAATTTATCCCCTCTCTCCACATAACACTTACGCTTTCGTCACATGCTACACCATCTTTTTTCCTACCAGAGGTTACTTTTTTCCTCAGGAGGTT